>SMMW01000528.1:0-423275 GCA_004794655.1 Marisa cornuarietis
GTTTGTGGATTAAAGAGCGTCCAGCCGACTGAAGAGGCTGCCGCTGATTAACTTGTCCATGATCACTGGCGCTGAGCAGAGCTGGAAGCTTGATTTAGGCTTGCCGCTCTCGAGAACACTGATTTCTCTTAAATGCCGCCATGAAGCGCATTCCCTCGCCATAAACTGCCTTCAATTGATCTTTCACCTTCTCGACTTGCTAAACTTCTACGTGACATGAAATTGTGCAATATTTGTTGTCAAGGGACTAAAGCGCTTGTACATGTAAACGTTAGTTCCTAGAAGAAGGTTCACGCTGTATACTTATTGTACATAGTAGGGTAAGGGTGGTGGTGATAAAAATTGCTGTGACAGAGAGAATCCCGTTGTTAGGAGTCTAGTGCGACTAACCACTCAGCATTCCTGCCCTTCTTGTAAAACAATGCCGTTCGGGGTTTTTTGTTTGTTTGTTTGTTTGTTTGTTTTTTTGCCTCGGCCCGGTACCGACCACTGCGATGACAGACTGACACATGGAGACAGGCAGGACACTACAGTTGCTCACAGGATGTGTCTTCTTTTGTCTTGTTATCTGCAGAACTGTATCTAGTTATCTTGTGTGTGTGTGTGTGTGTGTGTGTGTGTGTGTGTGTGTGTGTGTGTGTATTTTTCCTTGTGTGTATTTGCATATCGGTAGTATACACTAAATTTGTTATGAGCGCAACAGTTTAGATGTTCATTTGTATATACTTGTCTATATTTCCATGTTTATTTCCGTGTGTGTATATGTGTTTGTGTTTTCTTTTATGTTTCTGTCTATGCTTTAGTGTGCGTGCGTGCGTGCGAGCTGGGCTGCTTTCTGAGAATCCAGTTTTGTTTTCTTCCATTCGTCTGTACGCTCACAAAAACATAAAAACACGGGTTGAAACCTTCCAGACGAGGTGCGCGCCAAGGGGTGAGCGCTAAACTTTCTCGAGACAATCGCGAAAGCAGGTGTCGATAATCATCAAGGAGTGATAATCATCAGGTCACACTGCGCATGCGCTGCACCAGCACCATAAAGATGGCGATAAGGCGCGTGAAATGGCGGCGGTAGGGAGGTGCGAAGCAACCTGCAGGCAACACGTAAAGCTTTTATCACTTTCCTGCCCGCAAATATCTTTTTATTATTTTTAAATGCACCCCGGGTACGTCGGCACTTCAGTTGCCGAGCCTGGGTGGGGCGCAGACATCTCCAGGACTCAAGTCTTTCAAGTGGGAACAGACAATCAATTATTCTATCGCAAAGACGACTCATCTGTAAACCTTGTTATATACTTTTCACAACATGCATTTATCAGGATTTTTCTCGAAGCGGAAATTTAACAGTGTGACGTCATCGTTATCAATTACGAAAATGTAGTTTCCCGTGAACTGTCACAACAATTTAAGTCAAAAAAGACACGAAAGCATTATCAAGAGAATCTGAAAATCTGAAAATCTGAAAATCTCACACTTTTGCGAACAAGCCCAAGCCACATACATAACTCGATCCTCGGACCTCCCCGAAGGCGCCATCTGTTTCCGCTTTTACAGATACAACCTACCAAGACGTCTGCTTGTTAATGACAGACTGGCAGCGTGTCTCACCTGCCTACAGAAATTCCTGGACTGCTAAACGATCGTCTGAGAGTTTGAGAGCTTTTGACTGCGTCCTCTTCAAACTCTGCCGACAAAAGTCTCGTTGGCGAGAAGTGAGGTCAAGGCCATCGAGGAGCTGTGAAGTACTGGGTCACCGCTGTTCAGAAGCTGAGCTGTCTTCACCACCACTACAGAAGTTTTGTTGATAGTGATATCCACCTCACTCCGTCCCAAGTCATTTCGCTTTTGTCTCCAGTCATGAATACTTTATTTTCATTCTTCATTCTCTTTTTTTTAAGTTATTCTCCAGCCTTTATCTCTGTGATCTTGTGATCGAGTATAATAAGTTTTTGTGTCAGAAGCCATAAATTTGTTATGGTTTATTTGCTACGTTTTTTTTTGTTATTTTTGACCTTTTCTTTAAATCAATGTCCTTATTGTGAAATCATCTGGGTGATTTAGAATCACTCTCATGGGTGTATCGTGATTAAAGGCTTATTCTACGCTCAGAATTCTGTATAGGACCCTAGAGTGAATGAGACCACATTAAAAACTTTTATTTATGCTCTTCCAATCTTCATACTTTATAGTTTATACTCTTTTAATCATTACCAACATATTTGCACTTGTTTTTAGAAATCCTTACTGTTGGTGTGACTGATACCGACTGTATTCTTTGTCTGTACACGATTTAAGCAAAATAATTTAATTCTTTTGCAACGACACCAGCAGGGGACAGCGAGATGTGTGTCTTTGTTGTAATCATGTAATGTTTGTTGTAATGTTTGTTGTAATGTTGTAATTTTCCCTCGTTGTTCCAATTTCCCATTCCGTTCGTTTTTCCGTCTTTATTCCAGTTACATTTTTCTTCGAGCAGGATTGTTTCACCTTTCACGAATCTCGAACGTTCTAGTTTTCCCCTTAACCATTTTTTCACCACCAGAATTAACCCTCCCTAGTCAACACGTTCTTGACAGCACTGAGAAAGACGACTCCAGACAGAAGACACATAAAGAGGGCGCACAAACAATCTTTGCGGGAAAGCGAAGGGGAAAAAGTGGCAGCAAAGGGTTTTTTTCCAGCTCCACGTCTTTCAGGCCAACTAGTGAGAAAAATGTGTTTGTGGTAAAGGAACAGGTTACAACAGCTGCTTCGATAACTCGAAAAAAATTGACATAACTGATGCTGGCATTCCAGTGTATAGCTTCCTCTTACCTTTGGCTTCTTCTACTGTGCATACCTCCGTCACTGCTGACCTCTGTAATGGCAATGATGATGATGATGATGATGATGGATTGGATGGTGATTGATGGATTGATGGATGATGATTGATCGATTGATGGATGATTGATCGATTGATTGATGATTGATGGATGATTGATTGATGATGATTGATTGATGATCACAAACCTGCTGTCTACATTTTATTATTTTTGTTGAATGAGAACAGAAAGAGTGGGTGGATGAGCGAGTGTTTTGTGTGGGTTTGATGTAGCGGCGTCATTGATGGGCTCCACTTGTATAAATGTTGAAGATTAACCCATTATCTCTATAAAAAAACTTTTGAGTAATTTTGTTTCCGTTGTAAAAGTTGTGTTATTTGGAGTCCCCAGAACACAAAAAGTGCTAGGCAGTGTTTGTTTATTTTTCGGGTGAAGATACAGCCTGTCCTCTAAATAGGACACTGGGATGACTTGAAAAAAAACCTCTTTGCACAATATGAGAACACTTTCCATGTAGTGCTCCACGATCTGACTTTTTCATCTCTTGATGATTTAGTGTGCATGTTTGCATAATCTCTATCTGCCAGTTGAGACAGCAGATCCATGTCTGTAAAGAAGTTTCCGAAAGAGAAATCGTAAGTGGCGGGATCAGCAATGTTTTGTATAGCATTCAAGACTATACGAGAACCAAGAGGCATAGTCATTGCAATGGTTTCCTTTCCACAATACACTGAGAAACTGTAAGAGTATCTCTCACGGGAGCACGTGACCCAATATTTACACCCAAATCTGATGGGCTTTCTTTTTAAGAATTGTTTCCGTCTGTTTCTAGCATAATATCACACGATCATCTCACCAACGCTGATGTTGGGTGTAAAATAGACAAACTTCTCATTCGAGACTTCAAACAACGGCTTTACCTTGAATGACCGATGACCTTTGTTGGTTGCTGTCTGCAATAGAATTATGCACGAAAGGAATATATAATATTCTTGACAATAGGTACAACAAGATTTTCTGCATCGCTCCAATAGTCTGTTGCTGACGGGACTTTATGGGATCAGTTACAATCAAAATCCCAAGAGAGACCTTCAGTGCAGATGTCGTTGGAAAGGCCTGTTTGTTGTTCATTGGAGGCGCAGAGCTTGTTGGAGTCTGCAAAATTTTCTTTCATAAGTGAAAATTTTAGAATTTCTGATGGCAAAAAGATATTTTCTTATTTGAAGAAGAAATTGATTCTTTCTGGTTCAGCATGATGCCTCTCATCGTCAAACAGCTTGTCGTCTTCCATGTCTTCAACCATTTCAACTTCTAACTCTCCTGGAACATCAGTAACAAGTATATTTCCTGCACTGGCAAGATCATCGCGATCTTCATCTTCATCAGACAGGTCACTGACATTTGGTGATAGCACACAGACAGTAGCTGCCCAGTATTCTTCGACTCACTGTTCAAGAAGCTTTTCCACTTCCTCAAGGGAAATACACTTTCTTGGCATGTTTCACTACGAAAATGGGATAAATAAGGCTTATGTTAGATCAAGGCATTATATGTACTCCATCATCCCAATGTGATATTTAGAGGACGGTGAGAAATGATGCGATGTTACCTTTGAGTTCGTGTGATCGGAATATCATTTAGCAATACGGACATGTGGATAGTTTACTAACATGGCATCCGTCCCTCTGTCTCTACAAACAAGCACAACACGTGTAGAATTGCCATCACTTGTAGTGAACATCAGAAGCTGCCTTCAAAGCCACAAAACACAACCTGCCGCCTACACACTACATGGCACATGGCAAACTTCAGTGAATTACTACAAGAGACAACTCACTGTCTCCTATGAATGCGGCCTGGATCACGTGATTGCTTTGAACAACAGATAGAGGCCTGTAATTAGATGTCATCTAAATAGGACACTGGTAGATAATGGAGGACTTCCGAGGAGAGACCGATTTTTGTTGACTGATGCACGTTCTTGAGTGTGACAGGAGGAATACCTGACCGTTTTATCCTGACCAGACTGATGAAAGGTGTACAATTTTCATTTAAACCGCTTGAGGTTAGTCTGGCTCGGTTTTAATTTTTTGAATTAGTGTAGGTAAGTTTTGGATGAGAACAGTTATATACGGTCTTTAAATGATTGGCAGATTTAATGCACTTTTCTGCCCAGTTTTTTTTTCTCTTTTGTTTTCTTTTTATTCTGTCTCCTGAGTTCGATGTGGGCTGACAAGCTTAATCTAACTTCAAGAGAAGCGGCAACAGTGAAAGACTGTGTGTATCGTGTTTCTGAGGTCGGAAGCTTCAGAAGCGGACTTGTAAACTTTTAATCAAAGATTATTACTGCGGAGAAGAGGATTACTGCTATGTGTTTTCATGTAAAGTTAAGCCTTGTGGTTGTTGATTATTTTTTTCTACTATTTTATTCATTTTTTAAATTCCTATCTTTGTTGGCGTTTTGATTTAGTGTGCATGGCTACAGAGCCGTAAGGGACAATGATGACCAATGAAAAACATGGTTGTATGGTTTAGTTCAAGAGCAGCTGAGGTTTGTTGGAAAGATTTCGCCCCGAGATTTAAACAGATTAAAAAAAGAGAAGAATGAAAATTGAAAACAACATGAAAAAATGAAATATCGAACGGAATGGCCATCTGATCTCTCTGATCATGACCTAGTCCAGCCCCCCTCTCCACCACATCAAAGCTGCTCATGTGGTATTCACAAAAAACACTTGAAAACTGGCAGACAATTAATTAAACTGTGAAGATTAACTTAAGAAACTGCTCTTGCATTCAGGTCTGAAATAAATACAGTACTGACAAACCTGTTCTACCTGCAACATACCAAAGACCTCTGGTTGTTAATAGCAGACTATAGCCTGCAGGGTTTCTTGGGCCTAAATACGTTCGATGTGTCAGTGGCACAAACACAAATTGACAGTTAGGGCCAAACGTTAATTTAACGTTTCCGGGGACAGTTGTCACCTCATAGGTTTGACCTCTCTCTGTGCATGCTAACGTTTGGATGAGGACGTAGGTTTAAATCTTAAGAACTGAGTGATGTCATTCCCTCAGATATGAGGCAATATTATTTTGTACCAAGCTCAATCAAAGATAGTCAGTAGAAAGATGAACCATCTGAACATTGTCAGCGTAGATACTCTCCCCCGAGCGAGTATTTTGATGGCGTCGGCAACAAAGAAACATAGTGGCGGGACTGTCACGTGCGCAATTTCTCTCTAAAAAATGTCCAGGAAAGTCTTTTTTCCACTTCTCGAAAGACGAGGCAAAGTAACTTTATTTTGAATTGCAAGTGGTGCTTCTGAATAAGATCAAAAAAAATGCGTCTTCTAAACATGTGTTCAAGGGACTGTTCACATCTAATCGCTAAGAAATATGCACATTGTGATCGCTTTGCTAGTGTAATTGCATTGTAGATGCATGTTATTACTCACAGTATACTGTTTTTTAGGGGCAAGAATTTGTTAGTTGATGCATAAACTTGGTAAAATCTTCGAAATTCGGTTTCCAGCCACTGTCTCATCGATCATTACTATTGTACTGTTTCGTAACAAAAATGAGACTTTTAAAAAGGGAAAAAGAAACATTGAAAGAAGGTTGAGGGAGGGGTTGTTAGTAGGTGGTCGAGCTACAATAGATGCTTCACAGTTCACCATGCTTGCTTTTGTGTTTTTTATTCTTGAGTGTAAAGGTTTAGTTTTTTCCTTTTTTTGTCTAGGTGCAGTTCGTGTGTTTTAGCACCTCCTCTTATGAATACCGCGAGGAGCGCTCGCCTCAACTCGGTCCTCGCTTTTTATCTTTCTAAGTTACGGTCTTTGGGTCAACCCAGTACATTCGAAACAAATTGTACACCACTAGAACCTTAAAGAATTGTCTCTACAGACCCTGGACCCTTTACGTCCACACAATCTACTTGTCAGCACAGTTAGCAGCTATGTGAAGACTATCATCGACACATTCGTCGATAACAACGGGCCTCGACAACAATGGGGAGACGCAATTAGCGGACGGAACACTGAACTCAGCTCACAAGTAATCTGTTGTTTATGTATGTCAGAAGTTAGTGAAATGGGCTCCAATGTGACTGCGAATGAATCTCGAATGTGATGGGGCCAATCAGAACATTCTTCTCGCGTCCAGCAATTCTGAAACTCGCTTCTGTATGTGTATTTGATGAAAACACTTTCTCACAGACATGTCTCCGCGCGAGCATGCGCTCCCATGCAAAAGCAGTCTTGTACACACTGAAGAACAAGAAGGGTTCTTTCCTAGTCGCATTTTATCGCCGGTCGTCTTAATACCTACCATTAACCTACCTCTTATGTGGCCCCATTAGCACCCTCGTCTTAAGAGCAGCGCTCCACGTGATCTGGTATGCGTGTTACAGGCCTCACTTCGCACCCTGTAATAAAATTCACCTGAGCAGGAGAGAATAAACACACCATAAAGTATAAGGAGGCCAGGCGTTTTCAGTGTCAAGGATCGATGCATGTTTTTGTCTGCCGCTGAACAACACGCTATTCAGATCTTTGACGAGATGGCGGAGTTAAGACATCGTCAACTCCATTATATTACATTTTGTTCATGAGACATCGTAGACATTAGTTCTTTAGTTTACGCCTTGCAGTGATTCCTGGCAAGTCGCAAGAAAACATTGTCGATGGTCTTTATAGCCTAGAGATTATTCTCAAATATGTGTGTTTGTGCCTGTGTGTGTGTGTGTGTGTGTGTGTGTGTGTGTGTGTGTGTGTGTGTGTGTGTTTAAACAAAGCTTCAAATACTGAGCTGTCTATTGGACTCTATACCGCTCTAAAAAGCTTTCAAATATCAGATTTATGTTTTGGAGACATAAGCATCCTTAGGGATTTTACAAGCCCCTCTTCCTTTTGTTTCTTTTTCTTCTCGTTTGAGTTTCGTTTCTTAAATAATCTAAATGTTGGTGCTCATTCCGCAGACGACACTTCGTCACTCGAAGCTGTGGAGGACTGTGGGAAGGGCAGCTGTTGACTCGCCGCTGCTGTCTTGTGGCTTTGGTGATGGTGAAAGCCCTGGTCCCTGCTGGTGCTGCAGGGTCTTTGATCTCGCACGGGATTCTCTTCAAAACATGGGATGTTCGAGGTGTTTGCACCGATGATTATAAGAAGTTAGCAACGCTTGTATGAGCCTTTGATTAGTGCCCCTCTTGTTGGCGGGATGCTTAAGACAGATTTAGACGAGGGTTTTTAACGTACCCTGTAGTAAGATCATTAATATTCCCCCCACCCCCACCACCACACCACTAGCAAGGGATGTAAGAAGAAATATGCTGTCGCCCACACGTTTCATTCACTCATCCGTTTTCATTCGTTACTCCCTTGGTGGATACCAAATGACAAGCTACTTTGGCGCTGATTAAACTGATGATTCTGTAGTTCTGGCATTGTTTTTCCTGTCAACGTTAGATTTTACTGTCCATGAAATACCACGTGTCAACAATACAAAAATACTTTGGCGCTGATTAAACTGATGATTCTGTAGTTCTGACATTGTTTGGTGTTTTCTTTTCTCGTGGCTGTGTATAGCTACAGACAGGCTGTGAAGACGCCAGGACTCGGTGGTGCTGTAAAGGACTGAGAGACCTGATGATGCGACTTGTGTTAAGCAGCCATCACGAAGGTCTGCACGGAACTGACCAGGTCCATGCCGGAAATGACCTGCCGTGACCTTCGCATGCGCAGTGAAAGAAACCTGAGATCATGACACCACCTCTCCCTTTCAAGGAACAATATCCTCATCTGATCATCATGGCTGTCCCCCAGTCAATTTTTTAAGCTTTTTCTGCGAGAAGCAATTTTTCTGTCAGCACTTTTATCTATTACAAATGCTAAAAATAATCTACCGAATAAGTATATCTGTGTGTGTGTGTGTGTGTGTGTCCTGTTATCACTTCGCTGCGGACGGTCTAGTCACCGGAGACTGCGATCACAGTTGGAGGCGTCGTTGGTGGTCGTTTCTCTTTATCAGTTCATTCCATGACCAGCGGGGTTGGAGCAAAGGCGGGGCTCGTCTCCGAGTGATGGCGATTTTTCTGTTGTCGGCGGCTGACAATGAGATTACGTAACGTGCACCCGGGGTGCTAGACTGACAGATGTTATGAATTCTCTGCACGGGACCAGCTGGAAACTTAACTAATCTTTTCACCCGATCCTTATCCCCCCCCTCCCTTTCCGAACAAAGAAGGGTAAGTTGGGAACTGGCTTTGATTTTCGAAGAAAACGTACTAGGAACCGAAATTGCGAATAAGCATTGACTAGCTCGCCTAGAATAACAGGAAAGATGGGAAGGGTTTCTGGGTTATGATTTCGGTCAGAAGTAGGAAACAATTTAGGCAAGAACTGAGATTCATTTGCCTTGACAAGATAAACAACATCTTCGTTTAGCTTCTGAGTGCATCTGGCAGTCAGCTGAACTCGTTAGTCGTTAGTCAGGTCTCATAAAGTATGTAGACTATCCTCACCACCCCCAGTCATTTTCCCATTCAAAGGAATGATTCTGAAAGCTTCGCTCTGATTGCAACTCTCCTATCTTTTCCCGAATACAGAAATTTACTTGAACTGTTTAATCATGTTAATGTCATCGTGTGGTATAGCTTTCTGGTATATCATTTAATATCGCTCTATATCAGGCTCTCTTGTTAAATATCGCTGTGCACCATTAAATATCGCTGTAATGCTATATCATTAAACATTGTCATTAAATATAGATCTATATCATATCATTAAATATCGCTGTGTGTTATGAACATGTGTTATCACCCATGAACGTCGAAGTAACGAGGTTGTCGCCCTTGATTGAATAGCGATTATGACCCCTGGTTTGAATGTTGATAGGGGGCGTTGTTTAGAAATTGGAAGAAGAAGCAGACGTGAGAGTCTGGGAGAAAGAGGAATTTGGTACAGAGGTTGGAATTAATAGTACTGTGTGGATTAATATTAACTGTGTGAAGAAATAGCAACTGTGTGGATAAATAGTAACTGTGTGGATACATATTAACGGTGTAAAGAAATATTAACTGTATGGAGAAAGAGTAACTGTGTGGAGAAATATTAACTGTGTGGTTCCTCGATTTATTAATTTTCTCAACTGCTGTGTGATCTCTTGAGAAGATCGTAGAACTGTGTGGAGAAATATTATCTGTGTGGTTCCTCGATTTACTAATTTTCTCAACTGCTGTGTGATCTCTTGAGAAGATCGTAGAACTGTGTGGATTTACCTACTGTGGAATTTTTATTGACTTGGTCATTTGTCTGCCGTTAGACTGTCGGAGTTATTTGGTGAATGTAGGCTGTCCGTATGATCAACGCCAGAGAGCAAGACTGAAAGAGGGGAACTGTTTGCCGTGTCGACCCTTTCCCCCCCCAACAACAGAAGAAGAGAGAACTTGAAGGACTTTAATATAAACTGCTTAGATATATTTGTTTCGGTGCAAACTCAGTGTAGAATATTTGTGCTGAAGTTTTCTGTTGTTATTTAGTAAAGTATAGATTTACGTTCACCCGATTAATAGAAACGTTCGAGCCCATGTGCAGGTCTTTGTATTTTGTTGTGTGAAAGGACACGTGAAGAACGCTGTGAGATCAGTGTGTGTTGTGTGTGACCTGTCCACACTTTCCCTGCGTTCCTGACATTGGTGACCCCGACGTGATCTGTCGTGGGTTTGTTTCGTTTGGTACAGAGTCGGGTGAAAGTGTGTCTTCGATTCAGTGTTTGTGATTCCCCTGGGACTTAGTGGTAGAAGGTTGGCAGTTAATTATTTATCTTTGAGAATTTTGCAAAGCGGTTGTACTTATTTATATTTGCTCAGTGTTTAAGTGTTACATGTTGGGCGTGGTGCAGTTTCCCCGTCTCCAGCTTCACGGGTCTACGGGTGTGTAAAGTTCTACCCGTAGTAAGGAATTAGCCTCTGTTTCTACTTTGCCTCTCGTCTTTATTTTCCAAGCTCACTATTCTGTGTGAAAGTGTATGCAGAAACCGAAAGTGAGAGTGGATGTTCTCTATCCTGTAGTTATCTGTCTTGTTTTATTTTTATAAAAAAAAATAATTCTGGGCCTTGCGTGTTCACTTATTAATTTATGTGAAGTCATTGGATGTTTGAATAAGTTGTCGCCCTTGGATTATTTTGATGTACTCGTACGGTACTTTAGGATTGTTAATAGATCTAGAAATCTGAGTGACTAGTTTTAAACAAGTTAAGACTGCTATTGATGTTATTTTGTAACCCAGTTGCATTCCTTGAAGATAATTTTTTTTTTGCCTGATTGATGTTGACATGCCAGTAGCTTAGACTTATTGCAATTCTGGTTGTATTTTCTGCCTTATTAGAAGCTTTGATAGTAGGGTGCTCCCTTTTTGTAAACATAGTAGAGTAATTGTGTTGGAGAGGTGTTAACCATGGCTGAATCCGTTAGGGAGGTAGCCGACTTTATGAAAGAAGGACAACTGTTGGGATTGAAAGAAGAAGCCCTTACAAAGTATGTATTTCAGTGCATTGAAAGGCAGGACAGATATACAGAAAGATTAGCCAGAGAGAAAGAAGCAGAAAGATTAGCCAGAGAGAAAGAAGCAGAAAGATTAGCCAGAGAGAAAGAAGCAGAAAGATTAGCCAGAGAGAAAAAGAAGCTGAAATAGAAAGAAAAAGAAGCTGACAGGATAGCCAAAGAAAAAGAAGCTGACAGGATAGATAAAGAAAAAGAAGCTGAAAGGGCCGCAAGAGAAAGAGAGGCCGAGCGTCAGTTCGAATTAGAGAAACTACGTTTAGAGAGAGAGACCGATTCCAGCGCGACGAGGAGTAATGGGAACCAAACCCCAAAAGGACTCACACATAAACTCCCCGCCTTCAAAGAGGACGAAGACGATATCAACGCATTTTTGAATCGATTTGAGGCTCAGGCGCAGTCCCTTAAATGGACCAGAGATATCTGGCCATTACAAATCGCCACTTCTTTTCACGGAGAAGCCCTCCAGCTATATGATAACCTATGTGTACAGGGCCCCGTGGATTATGATGTGCTCAAAAGAGAACTATTACTCAAGTTTCAGTGCACAGCCGAAGGATACAGAGAAAAATTTAGATCGGTGAAACCCCAATCTCAAGAGTCAATGCATTCTTTTCAAGCCCGACTAATCGGATTGTTCAACAGGTGGATTGACTTATCCAAAGTCCAAAAAACTTATGAAGGATTGCATGATCTGCTAGTCAGAGAACAAATACTGCAAAGTGTATCTAGAGATTTAGCCGTATTTCTGAGAGAAAGAGATTTTCAGAACGCTAATGAAATGATTGACAGTGCTGAACGTTATCGCCAAGCACACCCCAGAAATCTCCGGCAAGACGAACAGAAACTATCATGTTCGCAAATGTGGGACAAGCCACTCCTCCTTCTTCACCGCCAGCTCGCCCAAAGCAGGACAGACACCAATTTACTTCTCCTCGATCTTCAAGACAACGAAATACTCCTCCCTACAGAAGGAATGAATCATGGAGGACTCCACCCCACTCCCCACCAATAAGAACAGTTCCGAAGGAAGCACCAACGACCATATATGATCGAAACAGTCCTTGTCATCCTGATCGTTGGAAACCACCACGACGTTGCTTCAACTGTGGAGGACTTGGACATATAGCGAAGGTTTGTCCAAGCTATAGACCCCAAGATAACACAAATGGAAATTGGAAAAATGAGAGCAACCCAACCCCAGCCAACGTTGCTATTATGTGTTCAGTCACCGACGAGGAGGAATTGGGTAAACTACATCTGTATCCAGGACGGATTAGGGGACAGCAAGTTAAGGTGCTACGCGACTCAGGTGCAACCATCTCCGGTATACGAGCCTCCTTGGTTCAACCTCAAGACCGACTGAACGGGAAACAATCTTGTATTACCTTTGGTGGAAACGTTGAAACCTTCCCTCTAGCACGTGTTCCAGTAGAGACACCTTTCTTCAATGGAGACCTGAAATGTTGTGTCATCGAAAATCCAGTTGTCGATCTAATCATTGGAAACACGAGAGGTACAAAACGGGTGGTATTTGATGTACAAGAGAAAGAGTCAGAACCAACAGCAGCGGTTACCACACGCGCGCAATTCCAACGCCAGATGCAGGGACCTCAACCCCTAACTCTACCACCAGTTCAATGGAATATAAAGAAGAACAACCGAATGGAATTACAGCAAAGCGATTCCTCACTAGAGAACATAAAAGAAGATGCAGAAGGTCGTGAGTGTAGACTGCCGTTAGAGATCAGGGACAAAGAAATTGCTCAACTCAAGGCCGAGATGGATGTTAACCAAAAGAAAAGAGATCGATTGGCTGTACTGTGCCAACAACAGAAGTCGACCATTGGTGAGTTGAAAGAAAAGATTCATGAATTGGAGTTGAGACGTAAGCATCAGTGTGATGACCTACTGAAAGCCTCAGCAGATATCAGAACCTTCAAGGAACGAGAGGAAAGACTCAGGAAAGATCTTGATAATACTATCACAAGATTGAATTCTCTGGAAGGAAACATCGAGGCAGAAAGAACAGCTCATCTGGAAACGAAATTCAACTCAGAAAGCTTAAAGCTTCGTGTTAGAGACCTGAAAGGATCTCTGGAAGTCGAGAAATTAAACAGTGTGGAGGCTAACCGAGCCGTGGAATGTTTGACAAAGCAAATGAGAGAACTCGAACAAAGACTTGGTGATAGGAGAGAAACTCAAAAGGAATATCTGGGATTGAAACGCCAGTTAGTAGAAGAGATAGCAGAGAAGAAGATAGTCATTGGCATCTTGTCAAAAGATCGTGAAATCCATCAGAAGAGTTTCACAGAACCTATAACAGGGCTGGGGACAGCCAAGAAAGAACCGGTATTTGTAGAGGACTCCAATGTAACACTTTTCAAGGAGTTACAATACCTACTGCTGAGCTTCGAACTGGTAGGCAAGAACAAAAGGATGAAAATCACGAGAGTTCGCAAGAAAAGAAAAACAGCAACACCATCTGCTCTTGTAAAAAAAAAAAAACTTTAAACACACTTTGATCGCCTATCGTCGTGAACTGGATACCACAGCAGAGAGTTGTCTAAATCTATAAAGAAGCGCAAGAAAGTGAACAAGTAACCGATATATTCAAGGAAATGATTAAACCAGAAGACCCACTACATAAACATGCTAAAACAATACCCTCGACGTGCAGAAGTTCCATCAGCCCTCTTCACCTACAACATTGAGAACAGTTTCTTACCCGTCATATATGTGAGTAGAAAATTACTGGATAGAGAGAAGAGATACAGCACAGTAGAAAGAGAGTGTTTGGCCATAGTATGGTCTGTTCTGAAGCTGTCTAGATATTTGTATGGGAGACAGTTTACCCTACATACTGATCACAAGCCCCTATCTTTCCTCACATCTAATCCTTATAAGAATGCCAGAGTGATGCGGTGGGCTTTAGCCCTCCAGGAGTTTAAGTTTGATATTCAGCCGATTAAGGGGACCACTAATAAATTAGCCGATGCCTTATCAAGGGCTGAAATGGATCAAGAAATTCCATAGGGCTGTCAGATAATCTTTTCGTTAGAACGTAACAGTTCTATTATAGTTAGGCAAAAATGTGAACATTTTTTTTGTAGGAGGGGAGGAATGTTATGAACATGTGTTATCACCCATGAACGTCGAAGTAACGAGGTTGTCGCCCTTGATTGAATAGCGATTATGACCCCTGGTTTGAATGTTGATAGGGGGCGTTGTTTAGAAATTGGAAGAAGAAGCAGACGTGAGAGTCTGGGAGAAAGAGGAATTTGGTACAGAGGTTGGAATTAATAGTACTGTGTGGATTAATATTAACTGTGTGAAGAAATAGCAACTGTGTGGATAAATAGTAACTGTGTGGATACATATTAACGGTGTAAAGAAATATTAACTGTATGGAGAAAGAGTAACTGTGTGGAGAAATATTAACTGTGTGGTTCCTCGATTTATTAATTTTCTCAACTGCTGTGTGATCTCTTGAGAAGATCGTAGGACTGTGTGGAGAAATATTATCTGTGTGGTTCCTCGATTTACTAATTTTCTCAACTGCTGTGTGATCTCTTGAGAAGATCGTAGAACTGTGTGGATTTACCTACTGTGGAATTTTTATTGACTTGGTCATTTGTCTGCCGTTAGACTGTCGGAGTTATTTGGTGAATGTAGGCTGTCCGTATGATCAACGCCAGAGAGCAAGACTGAAAGAGGGGAACTGTTTGCCGTGTCGACTCCTTTCCCCCCCCCCCAACAACAGAAGAAGAGAGAACTTGAAGGACTTTAATATAAACTGCTTAGATATATTTGTTTCGGTGCAAACTCAGTGTAGAATATTTGTGCTGAAGTTTTCTGTTGTTATTTAGTAAAGTATAGATTTACGTTCACCCGATTAATAGAAACGTTCGAGCCCATGTGCAGGTCTTTGTATTTTGTTGTGTGAAAGGACACGTGAAGAACGCTGTGAGATCAGTGTGTGTTGTGTGTGACCTGTCCACACTTTCCGTGCGTTCCTGACACTGTGCACCATGCTATATCATTAAATATCGCTGTAATTCTATATCATTAGATATTGTTGTATATCATTAAATATAGATCAATATCATATCATTGAATATCGCTGTAATTCTATATCATTAGATATTGTTGCATATCATTAAATATAGATCAATATCATATCATTGAATATCGCTGTAATTCTATATCATTAGACATTGTTGTATATCATTAAATATAGATCAATATCATATCATTGAATATCGCTGTATATCACGCTATGTCATCACATATCGCTATGTATCGTGCTATATTAATTATTATATCATTATAATCATTCTAGCTGTACTGTTGCTACACCGGCTCGTTGCTACATTGTGCGATAACTTTCTAACTTTATATCACACATTTCATTAGCTACACCATGTCATGTTCTGTCTCTCTATCATACAGTTTCCATACAGCTGCCCTTACATTGCAGTTAGATGTGCAGACAGTATTTTGAAGTACCACGGCTTCATAGATTATAAATTGCTATAAACTGCTATACTGTGCGATAACTTGCTATGACACACACACACACACACACACACACACACACACACACACACACACACACACACACACACACACAAAGCCTACATTTATTTAGCTGCAATATATCATGATCGTATAACAAGCATTATCTGTACAAACGCCCTTCCATTGTGCTCAGATATGCAGACAATATTTTGTTTCAGCGCCAGGGCCCCGCAGACAAGGAATCGATCCAGCACTGTCCTGACTTCCTCAGCGACTGGCAGGTGCCAGGTGTGACAACTGGGGCTGATCTGCCGCAGTCTGTGAGATTTTAAGGGAGGCAATTACAGTTGTAATGCCCTAACATCCTCCACTAACCAGAATAATCTGGCCATGTCAGACCTGAACACTAACGACAAGGCTAAGGCGGAGAACAAGGTAGGTGTTTGTGACAAAGCACTCTAATGCCTTAAGTACAGGAAGGCAAGAAAAATGTACTCAGAAACTGTCTGGGTACCCCGATTTCTATGTTGTATGCGACCTCTCTCTCTCTCTCTCACACACACACACACACACACATCAACTTAGGTCTGGTGGCAGTTCTTACCGCTGCCATTGTACTGCGAATTCTCCCTGCGCCTCAGTCTCTCCACCTTGCGAGTCCACGCTTGTGACGAGGTGGGTATCATGTCTGTACCCGACAGTCGGGACACGCCGAGGACTCTTTACTCGTAGTGAAAGGTCCGACTGTCCGCCGTCACCTCCCCCACTCGGTCTGCCAACCACATCAGAGACCGACGACTGATCCCCGGCGACATGGATGCCGAGCGCTGTCCCAGTCCAGGGGCGTTTCGTGTTTTCTTTGATGACTTGTTGCTCACCCGACTTCACTGTTATACAGCACACAGAGGTGCGCCCTGGAACGAACATCCCCACGTACACCTGTCGAACGAACACCACCCTGATGCGCGGGCGAGCACACAAAGATGTTCTCTTCTCCTCTGCCGCCATATACCTCACAGGTAACGACTTCTGGTCGCGTGGTCTTTGGAATGTTTCCTAACAACAGATGGCAGTCCACGCTGCTCTCTCTCTCTCTCTCTGGATACTTATACAATGCATCTCTATCAGCCTGCACACAAAGCCCTTTTAATTAAGTCTCTGGCCTTACTCAACACTGCACTAATTCACTTGCAAAGTATATAACACAAGACAAATTAAAAAATAAAGATCGCGAGATGCCCGTAAGACAGTAATACAAAGGACCATACGTTTACTTTGGTATTACAACGCAACACCAGCATAACAATCCGAGACCCATATCATAACAACATTGGAATAAAACAACAACATTGTGCATCGTTTCCTTCTGTCTTTTCCAGTGATCAAGCTTTCTCAGTGCTTCTAATAAAGGGAGAGAACATTAGAAGGAGACTGTTACTAACTGTGCCTTACCTATACTGTTACCTGCTTTGTCTGCTGTACTTATCTTACTGCTGTACTAACATGTCGTTGGGTGGCGCCAACGTTTTTCACGTCATACCTACTTCAAATCGGAGTCAGATTATTTACATTTACATTGCCGTAGCAGTGTGGTTAATGTTCATAATTTTTTAGCCGAAGATTTCAGGTTTAAAGTTAGCCCAGGGGTAAAAATCTTTTATCCGGACAGCGGACTAGTGACAAGTTGTATCAGAACAGGTAACAGGCCTAATTCCTTTACCTTCCTTTTGTGTTACCTTTAACATCTAATCTACTCATCTGCATTAAATTTACCTTAGTTATGTACCAACATGTTTCGTTCTATAGTTTCACACAAGCCCACAACTGAACAGTACAACTGCGTTTATTTGTCGAATTAAATTTCGCTTCCTTATGTTTCACAGTTCGTCGTTTTCCGAGTGCGGACAAGTATCGTAGACAACACACTGTGCCTCTTACTGTAAAGAACATTTCTGTTAGAGGCAAAATGTTTTTAGGCAAGAGTGTTGGTGAAGCTCGCAGCTCTGTCTTGTCCATACGTCAGCAGCGGAATCGGATTTTGGAGGTTGGACAAACTCAATGTAATTAAGCGGCAGCTAAACAGGTCCAACTGTTCACACTGGTCTAGGCGTCGGCAGAATCCTCCACGGCGCCACAAATCAATGATTGTTCACTCCAGCCCAGTAAGGTTTGCTGTAACTCAATCACTGTGGCCAAAACAAAGGGGAAAAATTAACGTCTCCGCTGTGTTTGCCTCCCCCTGTTTTACGGTCTCGCGCCGTAGAAGAAGGACGTACAAATGCCAACAATCTCTCAAGGAGAGAAAAAAAACTTCGCTTCACTCATTCACCCTCCTCCCTTTCTTCTCGTGACACCCCCTCTTCCTTCATTCGTTCTCGGCTTCGGAAAATAGCAGGCGTATTGAGAAAAAAAACCCCAACAAACTTGCAGATTGCTTGCCCAATGTGGCAAGAAGGTGCTTTAGGAATGCATCGTATTTAATGAGATGAATTTCTTGCCTTTACGATCGACGGGAAGTTGGCAGGGGCTAAAGACGTACAGAACCAACAGAAAATATTCCTCAAGTTTTGTGACTGCCAACCGGGTCCATCCGGTCCGATGACCATCTGCATGCGGTTGGGCGAGCTGGGAGAAAGGCGGTTAATCTTCCGCGACACTGCTGCACAATGAGACGAGAGCCCAGGGTGACTGGACCCTAGTAAGCCACTGTGCAGTTAGGAGAATGAAGGCTGTCTGTTGATCTAACTTTACTTCAAGGCTGTGTGCTTCATTTGGCCAAATACTCGCAGGACACATTTTTCTACGCAGTGAAGAGGCCAGTGCCGGTGCTGGAAGTGAAGGCTAGGGTAAGGTGTATTCATACTCGCAGACTCCGTAGAACAGGGACAGTGTCCTCACCAAATGCTGTGCCTCGGTCTGTATTTCCCCCAGCGGTATGTAGAATCATGTGATTACCTGTCAGTCACTTCACACATTGGAATTGTGGGTAGTCTTTGAGCTGAGGTGCTGAACATGAAACGCAGCAGGATGGAGCATGCTGTAAATTTCCAGTCCAATTTATCAAAAGAGTTTATTTAACAAAATTATGGTTTAAAATGTTTTCAACGACATGTTTAGTTTAAAAGGTCAAAGAAAAAAAAACGCAATAAATTTATAGTCAGTGATAACATAAATGAGTTTAGCGATTACATTAGGCATGTCTCTCTCTCTCTCTCTTATATATATATATATACCACTACAAATACACACACTCTTAATATTTATGGCTTACAGGAAGGAAGGAATTTGAAAAAGGCAACACATCTGAATTTTGTCAGCGCCAACACACAGCGCGCTCTCACTTGGCCAAAAGCGATCGGAATCTTCAATGCGAGGCCATTGGCGCTAAGCTAAAGAAACGTAAAAGAAAAAAAGAAGCCTACAAAATAAAAGTACACCAAGTAAACAAATAAGAAAGGAATGAAAGGCAAAGAATTTGAGCGATACATGGAAATGTACAATAGGTTCCACGTGACCAGCAGACAATGACAATGTAACCTCTGCAGGACACGGACATCCGGGGAGAAGTCTACCACCTACACGAACAAAGCCCGTCCACAGCCAAAGACTCCAGAGCCACCTGATACCTGATACCCAGAGGGACTCCTTCCAATGAGAGCTGCAGTGTAACCACACGACACGCCCTACAGTCTTCTTCCTACACTTGCCAGTCCTGTCTGCCACCTCAGCTGCGCGTGAGAGATAACAAAATGGCAGATGACATCAGCTGAGCTGAAGTGTTACATGTGAGACGATCTAGAATGCTGGACGACATGAGCTATAGGCTGCATAGCTGCGTGTTGTAAGCTCAAGAACACTGGAGGACCCCATGATTCATCATCATGCTGGACGTTTTCAAAGAAGCAACTCGACCTTTGCAAAGAAAAAAAACCCCAAACAAGCAAAACAAACAAACAAACAAGCAAAACAAAACAAAGCAAAACAAAACAAAAGAAAAACTAAAAAAACCCGAATCTTTGTATTCTGAAGAAGAACATAGCCATCAGCACCTTGCCTAAAGACACCATATAAAAAGAAAACACAGACACGATGTCGCCGTTCGTCTCTGAACCTCTAATAAAACATTACATGTGAATGCTTCAAGGCTCACAGCATTGACTGGCTCCTCCGGGGGCTGCTTTTGTGCTTGGCTCGGCTTTTCAAAATAAGTTTCACACATATACCTACAAAACCATACAAGAAAAAGAGTTCGGGTTGGGTTAGCTTCAAATGGTGGAGATTGTCTGTAATATTTTTCCTGATGTCGAACTAAAGGAGATCAAGGTAACTTCTTTGAGGGTTTTTTTGTTATTATATATTAAAATGAAATAGTAACATCTTTTTTTAGTTTTGAGTACCTGTAAACTTAAGTGCATAGAAGCACTTTCAGTAGTCTTAATTTTGTGTTTCCATGTTGACACCGGTCTGCTTAGCGCTTTATCACATGTCCATTCAAATATCTTTCCTCTTTTCAGAGATTTAAAAAAGAAAAACATAAGGGCTTACATAACACCGATGAAAAAAGCAGGAAGAATTAAGAGCGAGCATTATGTCATTAGAAAGCTACTGCGCCGTCTGTGAAACATTTACGAGCAACAAGACTTTCAGCAAAAAAAAAAAACGCACACACACACAAACAAGACAGCGATCTTGTAATGGCTCTCCAGAGACAATTGTGGCGCCACCTGTATCTGTTGCAGGGGACGGACAGGAGGACGGGGATAACTGCTGCATCGCGTGCTGGTTGTTATGAAGGAGGAGACGGTCTTTGTTGCCCGGCGTCGACGTCTGTCGCGCGGCATCTTAGTCGCGGCAAAGTCTCGGACGAACTGTGTGAGCGCCATGTGCACGTCTACATCTGTCGTGTCCACGTGAAGGCGGCTCTTCATCCGACAAAGTGCCGAAGTGTCAAATCTTCAAGTGCACCAAACTCCAATGTACATGAATCTGGCAACTGTGTTGGCAATGTATCGGTAAACAAATGTGGACGAATGTGCCGAACGTTCACCCCAAAACCGTTGGTTTCCTGTTTGCTTCACCCGTAATTTGGCCAAAATTGGTCAAACGCTCGACATTTGCTCGACTACGAGCCTTACGTGCGTCAAAGTCGCGGATAAGTTGCGCGTGCGTGTGTGTGTACATTAGTAATTATGTATTCAGGGCTTCTGCTAAGGCTTAAATTCTTTGGGGTCCCAGGGATCCCCTTCTTCAGATGAGGGGTCCCAGGCGAACTCTAAGGGGTCCCTTTACAATGTGAAAACAAAAATCACAGGTACTAGATGGAACAGAGCAGGATGATGTGGGTTCACGATCTTCATTATCTTGCTGTTTGTCTTCACTCTCACTTTCTTTCCGTTTCTGAGACGATGATTTTAACCACGCTGTCAACGACATCTTGGAAATAGGTTCATGGAACTCTTTCCGGTAAGGGGAAAAAAAAAACTCAGTGCAAGGGAAGTTACTCTCACCTTGTAGCAGACGACAACAATAGATTGGGCTACGATGTCAGACATATGTTCTTGGCCCAAATTTGAAGGGGTCCCCTGGGACCCCATTGACGAAAATTGAAGGGGTCCTCCGAAATTTTAATGCGTACTGTACGCATTTGTTTGCGTTAGCAGAAGCCCTGATGTATACATGTTTTATCTCACTATTTATATAGTTGTCAGTAAATGGCTCTCAACTACTTTCAAGACAACGTCGCTCAATTTCTCGAGCAAAAAAAAAACAACCCTTGATAGACAATTCAGCCTATAAAATTTATGAACACTTAAGTGCGAAAACATTATAAACGATAGTGTAACCCAGATCTGGAATAAAAGTCTACCCGACAAGAACTGTTTCACTTCCATTTCATGCCGTGTTGCTGCTTTACCATCACAATGTTCACTGGCTTGCCTCGGGAGGTGCGACCCTCCCATCCAAACGCTTCACCGCCTCTTGCAATAATTCCCAAGTGTGTTTATCTCCATATCGCATGAGTCCAATCCTCAGCCGGCTGGCCTATCCCCCACTTGCTACAAACCAAGCGGAAGGTGGCAAGTGGCAATTTCCACTAATCAAAAATTCATGACTCCACCCTGACGAATGCTTTCAATTATGAGGAGGATACAGCGGTCAAAATCAGAAGGCTTTAAAAGTAATCGAATAAACTGTGGACACTGGTGACGGTCTTGGCACCGCGGAAGACAACAGAACATCGTCAGGCCCTGGGTAACAAGGTTTCGGATTTGCCTGCACTTTTCTCTTTCACCATTATCGCTGCGTTACACTGCTATGCCAGCATCGGAAGTGAAGTCTAGAGAACACCAAAAGTTCTCCGAGTCTGCTAGCTAAGTGGCACTAATTAATCCATATCTCCCATTTCTTTAAGATTAAGCGTCACATGATCGTCCTCAGCTCTCCACCTCACCCAGTCCTTTCTCTCTCTCTGTTTTCTTCTTCCACCGTCATCCCCCCCCCACACGTTATGTTTAGGATCTGTACTTCCGATGCAGTTTTAAGTAATGCCACATATAAATTAATGGCGTCAAGTAGTGACACACTGATGTTTTTCTCTCTCGAATCTTATAAAGTAAAGCAGTATCGTCCTAAGCTGTTTCTCGCCTGTTTGTAAAAAGCCCTCGTTTATCTTGGTTTTGTGACTTTGTGAGCACGGTGCCTTACCTTCTCCATCTCTTTCAGGGAGTCAGGAACCCACTGCACAGCTGGTTCCACTAGTTCCGCTGGGGACAGGATGTTGCGTCATACGGGTGTCAAACTATAGCTGTTGTGAGCGCCTCGGGACTCAGACGCCGTTGCTGTAACCACATAGCCACCCGTATCCGTTTCCCAAGTTTGGACACCCCTAGAGAAGACTGCTTAACTGATTTTATATAACAAATTGGTAATACTTGTTGATTCGTCTGAATTCATAGACAATATTTTGGTATTTAGTAGCTCCAGTCAAACTACTCCAAGACTCTGGGTTAGTTCTCTCTCAACTGTCCACCCTGACCAGTTATGCAGCAGAGCTGTTGGAGCTCCCTCTGTCCTGCACGTATCCGCAGAAGACCAAAAAGAAGATGGCGCCTTAGCGAAGTGGTCGACCTCCGCAAGGTTTCAGAAAAGCACTGTGTGCGGAGATCAATATGTCCAATTAGGCGAGAAGGAATCGAATCATCCCCGATATCGACTGGCACTTATTTCCACGCATTTTCTGATTAAAACAAGGAATGCAGCCGATCCTGGCTTTTCTTGCCGAATGTAGCCGCCTTGAGCTCAGGCCTTGGGTGGCTGCGTGGCGGTGAAATCCTCCTTGTTAGGACTTCAGGCACCATTAGCTGAATGGATGTTCGCTTTCACATTCAGGCTGTAATTTATTACAAAACCAGCTATACCATTAATTAGCCATGCTTGCTGTGTGTTTGCAGTTTGACCGCCACTCCGTAACAGAATGACATTTGCCAGTAATTTGACCATTTTAATATTTTCAAAACTTGTCATGACTAGCTATTTCCTAGTCCATGAGAGACCACCCGTTTGGTTTACTATTTCTTAATACTTGCTTTTTGTCAAATAAGGTCCCAGTCTGCTTAAATACATTTTAATACACGTTTAGAACTATTCTAACAAGAGTGTTTCATTCTGCTCTTCTTGTGGCTTCTTCACTTAAATTCAGAGACAGGTTTAATTTTTGTAACTCCTTTTAATTGATATGTTCTTCAGGGTCACTTCTTTAGACTTTCGAGATTCTTTATTCAAGATTCTTTTTTTTCTTTCGCCCTCTAAGGGGTATTGAGGTATTCAGAATATACAGACATATACAATCGTTCATAATCTTTTCTACAGCAGACCTTTTGATCTAAAGCATCTTTTCACCTTAGTAATGAACCTTTGTCTTAAAACCACTGACATGTCATTGGTCGCAATCATTGCACGGCTGGTCCTTCACCCAAGCTTATGCCATGCTTATCTTCATTATGTCACACTGTCACAGGTGTGCACGGTACAGGGAATAAGTCTGTAAGCAGGTACCTAGGTATGGGTTATGTACGCATAATTACGCGCAGTTAGGTCCACAGGTTTGAAAATATTTAACAAAAAAAGGTGACAATTTTTGTGTTGATTAAGTCCGAGCATTTTCTTTACTAACGCTTCTCAACATAATACCGAAGAGAAAAATGTCTTGGTTAGAATTAAGGTCCAAAACAAGAACAAAGTTTGGACCGCCTCACATAAATATTATGGGCATCCAGCGCCTCTACTCTCCCTCCTACTTTCTCTCTGTCTGGTCCCTTTCTTTGTAAACCCCCTCCCCCTCCCCCGCCGCATTTTCCCCACCCCAGTAGTCTCGTGGCGAGCTTCAATTAAAAGTTTGTGACACGTTTATCGACTTATATTTTTTATACTTTGTTTTGTCAATGCTTACGCTGTCCGAAACGTGTCTACCATTGTCTTTTGTAGATCAAAAGTAAAATAGCAAAGCAAAGGGAAACGACAAAACAAACAAACAAACAAACAAAAAAACAAAACAAAACAAAACGAAAAATAAATTTAAAAAAACTAGTCCTGCCGCTGTTGAAGGCTGTTTGGTCGTTTGGCCAGCACAAATGTATCAGTAGTATCTTCTTTGATCCGATTGTCTTCCCTTGTTGGCGGAGAAAATGCCGGCTTCAAAGAGGAAATGCATTAAATCAATCTTGCTCTGTGTCGCTTTTTTTGTCTCGACTCTTTTTGGGTCTGCCTTCTTCTTGAAAGAGCATTTACTGTGGATGATCTCTAAATTGGTCGGCTGCGTTATTTTTGTGATGGCTGTCTGCCGCATTTTTCTGGACACTTTAAAAAGAAAATTCATGGAGTTGGATGTGCAAACATTAAATGTGATCGGAGTTTTTTCTCAGTGTTAAGCGGGAATAAGCAAAAAACTACATCGCACCAAATAACACAGACTGACTTCAATCACTTTTCTGTGGTCGTTGTCAGCAGACGATCGAACCATCACCTTCCACAACGCAGTCTGATCCTACGACAGTGTTGCCACAGTCTTTGTCTAACCCTATCAAAGGTCAAAATCTGACCCCAAAGGGTCCAAATGAGATCACGTGGTTTTTTAATTTTTATTTGTTTGTTTGATTGATTCTTTACTTTGTTTTACGCTGATCCAAGTTCTACAAAGCTTACCATGGCTTTTGCCGTTAGTTTTAATCGTGCCCAAGAACAAGGGTTCCTAACCAGCTTCGAAAATTTTCAGCTTGGACAACATACGAATATTATTAGGAGGGTAGATCGTTTTTCCTTTAAAACTAGCTTTAAAATTATTCATACATGTATTGCTCTCTACTCTCCGATGTATTTCGAGCTCTGAAATCTGCTGAAATACTCACAAGACACAGCTGACGTGAAAGGAATCGCCCCCAGCTTCCTCCAGTGGACACAAAAGTAAACCGTGAGAGTGAAGTTCGAACCTCTCCACAAGCCGTGCTTTGAAATGTAAAAAGAGTCACAAAGCAACAATGTACCCGTGTTTGCTTTGCTGTCTAATTGCACGACGGCAAACGTACGACTGAAATTCCCATCCTCATGCCAGTGTGCCCGGCACGTGCCGAACTGACCGTTCTAAACTGACCTGGGAGTCAGCATGGTCAGTGGTAGCTGTGTGACCAAACACAGGACTGCGGGCCAACCAGAACAGAAATCGACGAGGGTTCGATACCTGGTCAGGAACCGTCAAAGCAGCCAAACTTGTTTAGTGTCACGTTCTGAACGGCAACACGATCCATAGAAGGCAACACGATCTGTAGTAGGCGGTGCTGATGCTGGTCCCAGCTGGTCTCACGACAAGCGAGGTCTTAAACACCTCCCCTACGATTGTAAAGCCCTTGACCATTTTTTTAACCAAGATCTTTCCTTAATCGTTGTTATGGACCTCTAGAGCAAGGTGGCGATTTCCAAACCTACAAGTTCCCAACTAAAAAAAAAGGGTTCAGGAAAAGGCTTATGGTACAGCGGCTGCACAAATGTGTTTGAAATCCAGGTAAAGTCAACAAAGTTTATGTCGCATTACTCGTCTTTTTCATTCATCAAAACCACGCGCAGCATAATGTTATCACGAGAAAAAAAAGACAACAGTGAAACGCAGGGAAATATGAAAATATATCTGTTTTGTGCAGAAATAATGAAGGCATAATGCACGGCTGCAAACAGAATCTGCTGTTAAAAAGAATTGGACGGGAAAGTGTAGCGAATGATTCCAGGTACACGTTTGTAGAGAAAAACAACGCACTGTAAAGCTTTAAAAAAATACCCCCCACCAAAAAAAAAAATTAAAAAAAAACAGAACAACCCAACTTTAACCAAAAAGAAAATACAATAGAAAGGTCAGGCTTGCACCTTACAAACCATTTCTAATCATGTGACCTTGTCACCTCACTTCTATTGCCGTCGATGGTGAATAACAGTCTGACCACGGATTTGTATTACTGGACTGCTTGCAAACGATTTTTTTTCCAGTAAAGTCATAGAACGAGGCTG
Source organism: Marisa cornuarietis (assembly GCA_004794655.1). NCBI lineage: Eukaryota > Metazoa > Mollusca > Gastropoda > Architaenioglossa > Ampullariidae > Marisa > Marisa cornuarietis. The sequence continues at coordinate 26,450 of SMMW01000528.1, forward strand.
GTTATGAAGTAGCTTCCGGTTTGGTCACGTTTCAGTTTAACTACTAGAACGAGGCTGGTTACGAAGTAGCTTCCGGTTTATTCACATTCATTGTTAAGGCTCGCCGAGACTAACAGCGGAGAACTTCGCAAGAGGCTCAGCGTTGGTCTCGGCAGACAGACAGCAGTCCACCCTATACACGTCCGTGGTCGGACACAATCGACGCGCAAAAACCACCTGCAACTAAACAGGTAGTGTGAAGGTAACAATAAAACACAGAAAGCAGCTTAAGTCAGATGCAGGCACTACATTTCGCCCAACAACCAGCAGCCTGCCGATGCCCTCGGGCAGTGTCCGCCCTGACCCTGTAATGTTCTCGGCGAACTGGCCGCACCGCTGGGGACAAGCAACTCCATCCTTGACTCGCACCGCATGTTTCCAGACGTGTGTCTGTTAATATTAGGCTGGGTAGCCGTGTAGTCCGCTTTTACATTGCGGAACTGCGAATTAAAACACTCTCTGTACGATGTACACTAGGTGTCTAAGACCTCAGTGCGGAGAGGTGGAGGGGAAGACTCCTCCACACATTTTCTCGTACATATATATATATAGCTGTCACTCAGTAACCTCGGGTACAAAGGATGCGTTTTGTGAGTTGGCAGCATTGTGTTATTTACTACTGTTTGGTGCTATCGTACTTAACGATAATGCGCAATGTTTAGTACAAACTGGACATGTAGCAACATAGCCCCCCTCCCCCCCAACACCAACAAAGTCGTGTTGAAAACTGCTAGAAGCTGTAAATAAGAATGTATTAATCTTGCTGTTTTGGCTACTGTCTATGTGACAGAGTATGCATGTGCTTGTATGGGTGTTGAGAGAAGAGAGCAAGGAAATACAAACATGTAAACCTGTGCACGTGCTGATCAAGGGAGAGAAAGAGAGAAAGGAAGTGAGAGAAAGAGAGAGGGGAGAACAAAGAGGAGGGGAAGAGAGAGAAAGAAGGAGTAGAGAAAGAAAGAGAGGGGAAGAGAGGGGGAAAAGCGTTCGTTGAGCTCTACTATTACAGTGTATTTATTACGATATTCTATATAATTGCAGTAGACGTTTTTTTATTACAGTTTATTACAGTATTTTATTACATTATGTTTATTACGATATTCTATATTACTGCAGTATTTTTTATTACAGTATTTTATTACAGTATATTTATTCAGGCAGCATTTTTATTACAGTATCGTTATCACAGTGTATTGATTGATTACAGTAATTTTTATTTATTATGTCTATTTATTATTACGCAGGTTTCTTCCCTTTTTTAAGGGGCTGGTGGGTAGACGGGTTGCCCTCTACTAGTTAACTGTTGCTACGAGTCCCTCTTCTCTCGTTCACAGCCATTTATTGACATCAGCAAATGATGCGGTGCACGTGCTGTCTTACGCTTGTGTATTAGCGGCCATCTGGCTCACCATTTTCCAGACAGCGCCTTCCGCGTCCCCACTCTGCGATTTCGCTGCATCCTGTCGCGGGGAAAAAAAAAGAAGATAAAAGCAAATTTTTTTCCTCGACATCTTCTTTCTCTAAATTTTGATCGGTCGCATTCCCAAAGCGCTGTGCTCGATTATGTACGTGCAGTTTCGAGTCTGTGTGACGCGCTGCTGCAACAGAACGGCGCAGGTGGCTGTAGGCTGTAGGCTGTATACATTGTGACAAACTGCCCACCAAGACGTGTGTGCGTGTCTCTCACATTATCATCCAGGCTGCCTTCCTTTCTGGCGCCGACTTGAGCGCTACCTGGCAAGGATAGCCATTACCGATGATGAACATCAACTTAATACCCCACCACCGGACGGGGGGGGGGGGATTTTCCTCTTTGTGCGTCGGCAGAGCGATCTGTCAAGTCAAGGACCCTTAGTCTTCCAGTTGGTTCTTCCCATCAAAGCGCCATGTTTGCCCCTGTGCTTAGCGGCCGCCAGTTTGTTGCGTTGGTTTTGTAATCTGTTGCGCTCTGGTCCACTAATTGTCGATACGACTGACATGCAAAAAAAAAAAAAATAAATAAATAAATAAAAGCCAGTCTGTGGCTCGGCAGGTAACGAAGGACACCGCTGTTTTTACTCATTTTGTCTATGCAGAAATCTGTTTACCGTGCGGATGGCGTAGAAATATATTTATATATATATATACTGATGTGCAATATTGGAAATAATAAAATAGCTTAAAGTAGAAAGAGAAGCAGTGATGATGATGATGATGATGATGATTAAACGAGTTTACAAAGCAAAAAACTAACGCAATTTGAGGTAGAGGACTATCACAATTGTCCAGTACGCTAATTATCGATAGTATAACTCATTTGAAATGCTCTGTTGGCAACTGATTGTTATTTATTTCCTGAAATGCTTGAACTGCCAGGAAAATGCGAATGTATACAGCTTCAATGATTTGGCATACTCAAGATTGGCCGATTTACCCCAATCAATTTAATAAGTAGCATCACTCGTGACTGTAAAGATTGTTTTATTGTTGATGATTATTTCCCTGAAATAACGCGGGCGTACAAACTCTATGAGGCAATTATAAGACAATAAAACTGAACTGCCTCAGCATCGCTACATGGACTTGCTTTTACATATCTACGCATCACAAAAAGTAATTTCTCTGTCATTTATCGCCGTGACGATGATAATTCTTGCTAAGCGTGCATACACTCCCATTACAATGCATTATCTAGTTGTTGCCGTTGCTTGTTCAGGAAGATGCAGCTCACTGTGATGGTGCTTGTCGCGCGTTACGCAACTTCCGGGTTTGATCTTGCTGCAGATGTTGAGATGTGTTTGCGATGTTGTCACCACAGCTGAAGGATCATTCTTTGATCACCGTGACACACACACACACACACACACACGCAAACTACTTTCTTGCAAAGCTTCTGTCTTCCCTTCAGGGGGTTAGGTGGGGATCTAAGGCGAGCTAACTGAGAAATTTTACTGCGCTCTACAAAGTAGGCCCATTCAATGGCTGGACACAAAAAGTTACAGTGTAAAAGTCGTTTTAAACACAAATTATAATTAAAAGTAAAGACCGTGGCTAACTACTATGCTTATTGTAAAGAATTTAAACTTCCAAACGTAGGCCGTTTTACGGTATTTTCTGTCGGGGACAACAATGCGACTGGGGACAGTAGTGCCAGCCTGTATCTCTTGACTGCATGTAGCTCACCCAGGCGCCGTTTGACCACGGACGTGTATAGGGTGGATTGCTGTCTGCCGAGACCAACGCTGAGCCTCTTGCGAAGTTAGTCTCGGCGAGCCTTAACAATGAATGTGAATAAACCGGAAGCTTCTTATACACCAGCCTCGTTCTAGTAGTTCAACAGAAACGTGACTAAACCGGAAGCTATTTGTAACCAGCCTCGTTCTATGACTTCACTGGAAAAAAAAATCGTCTGCAAGCAGTCCAGTAATACAAGTCCGTGGTTTTTCTAGAAGCGGCTTATAAATCAGCTGGCGCCATGTTGTGACCTCTGCTGACCTTTTCCTTGCCCAGTAAAAAGGCGGCATCTTAACTGCAAGGCGGACAAGTGATCCCTTTCATGAGGGAAGATCTATGCATGATGTCAGGATTTATCAACGCTGATGTTCCAGCCATTAAAGTTGCGATTGCGACTTTCCCACAGAAAGATAAGGTGAGAAAAAGAAAAGCAAGAGGAATAAACAGCCTTGACCTTTGGCTGTATTCGGAGACGATTGTGTGGAGAGACTGCGGCTGGCAGAAAAGTGTTGGACAATAGTGGCGTAAAATGAGCGCCATTCATCCCTTCACTTCACAAGCCAAGAGTTTTCTTTGGTCAAATGCATTGCTAAAAGAAACTGAAATGGAAGAATATTGTCAGATTTAAGCAAAGATAACGGGGAAACTGATGACAGTGACAATAAACCATTTCCTAGTTTGGAGGCGGCTGTAATTCTGGCGGCACTACATCCATCACTTCGCTAACCCACTCGGTCATACTTCGCATGTGCACTTGGACTATTTTAACATCGGGGAAAAGTTGTGTCAAACGGCAGGTGATAACACTATAGTTCTCACAAAGGAATCACCCGAAAGGTAAAAATTATGTATAAGACATAGGAGGAGGGGGGGGACCCCTCAAATTTTCTTTTGTTCTTAACACACTGGATTCTGGCTAATTTACAGTGTAATCCTGACCGACAGTCTACTGGTCGCATGAATCAAGTGTCCCAAAGGAAGAAAAAATGCCAAGAGAACGCATAAAGAATACATTGTCATTTTATGTTTGTATGTATTGTGTAAATAATGTTTTTGTTAATTTCTAAAACTGGCCTACTCCCCCGATCGTGGAGTTCTCAGCCCCATACAGTTACCGTCTTTCATTTGATTTTAGTACAAGAAAATAAAACATATACACCTTAAAATTCACACCTAGTAAATGTTTTAAAAATGCTCTTTAAAACGGTGTATCAAGGATAGTTGTCTTTATTGTAAGTTAATAGAAATAAATATTTAAAAATAACAGTCGATTTAAAGATCATGCGAACTGAGCCCAGTTCTGAGAATAATGTCTTCCTTAGAAAAAAAAAAACCGTCGATGGCACTGACTAAAATCGAGCTGGCACCTTCCTGTCTGTAGTTTTAACATGAGCCCTCATTGCATAAAAACAGACATTTACGGTGACTAGCAGCAGTAAGTCCCTACCTTGGAGTCTCATGTTTTCCAGCCACCGCTTTTTTTTTTTTTTTTTAATCAGTTCGAGATGTGATTAGATGATAAAGAACAGAATGGACGCAAAGACACGGAGATGGATGGGGTACCGCTATATTTATGGAGTTTGCCTCACTGCTTCCGATTGTTTAAACATTAGCGGCCTGACTTTTTCCCCCCGTCTAACACGTGGGAAGCAAGCGACTAAGAAAATGCACAAATCGGTCTAAGAAATACTATAAAAAAGTACTAAAAAAAGACCGATGCTTAATGAGGACGCTAAAGAATAAGCACCACTTGCAACAGTCATGCGCTTCCGGTCCTCGGCAGACATGCGCAGATGTATCTTTTGTCCACGATGCTCCATTTTCCAGTCTGGAATTTTTAGTCCTCTCACCACGCCTTCCCCTCCAAAGCACAACTTCCCCCCCCCCACTCGTTAAACTAGATAAGATTTCCATTAATTTTGTCCCTTTTTAGGGCCTCAATTTGATTATCGAACTGTTTGCCCTTGGAACAAACCTACGACGGCGAAGAAGAAAGTCGAATGCAATTGCAGAAAGACGATAAAGATGTAGGGAAGAAAAAAAAATCGCCCCATCGTCCGTACGCGAGATGAATTTTGTTAACACTGCAAGTTCACAACCAGACGGATACTTTGTAGACATTGAAAGTTTTCAGATAGACGGATATTTTGTTGATGTTGAAAAGTTTACAGACCGATGCCGGACAGAGCATCTTCTTCATCTTCGCTTCTCGCCACACGTGACATTTCCTCCAGATCTTCGTCAGTTGAGCACAGGTTTGTCGACGTTCCCGGAGGTAAGACTGATACAGTTATCATGTTCGGCGCTGCTTTCTGATGCGCATCATACGGAGAGGAGAATCTAGGCATTCGAGAACAAGTGCCTGGGGAGGCTGCTCCAGAGCTCGTACTGAGAACATATAGCTTTGTACAAAGCATGGTCGCCACACTCGTAGGACACCAGGAACCTCTACTTGCAACAGTCCTGTGGCGTGAGCTGGTCTGGCCATGTCACCCGACACACTTTGTCGAAAACTTAATGTACCTTGGAGGGCGGACAACGCCGCGATGGCCAAGAAGAAGAAGTGGTTTATGAAGGTGAAGGAGTGACAAATCTACGTGACATTCCGAAAGGATCGAGAGAAGAACATCTTTCTCTGCTAGACCTCAGACTAGCTTCTTAAGAAAGTTCTTTTCCTGTCGTGGACACTGGTTTTCGTAGTCATGAAGACACTGCAATCTTGTGACCAGTACTGCGTACAGTACTTCACTGAAGCCAACTCTCACACTGTAAGACGCGAGACGAAGGCAGGTCCTGCACTGTGTTATTTAATCACATTTTGAGGTTAACATACAAGCACAATTATATCAAAACTTTCCACACAGAGTTGCAGTATGTACAACTATGACATTTTCTGACGCTGTTGCTAGCATATATACATGCATGTACCCCTGCTCAAATCATCTGAATTGAAACAAACAGCACTTCATCGATAATTTAATGGTAAGCCACAAGCATACGTGGAACACATCTGGGACATGGACTCGTGGGGCTGACTTATACTTATGACCTGGCATAAACACAATAAGAAGCAATCCAACTGCAATAAAATATTGAGGATTTTCATCAGCATGGCATCACAGGATCAATATTTTTCTTCTGTCCCCAACCCTTTCGTTTTCATGAACATTACCACCATTCAGCCATTGGCCTCTAAGCTAAGCTTCTTTCATAGTGGTGTAAGTTTTTCCCTCTCCATAAAACAAAGCAAGTGCCCCATGTCAAACAACCGGCAGCAAGAAGGAAGAGAACATCTCTGACGCCTTCATCAGGGTAAGGTACTAGATTCACTTCCTATCAAAATCCTCAACCACATATAGCGCACTTCAATTAAATGACACGGTTTTATTTAGAATTTTAAAAAAATCTGTGATAGGAAATTTTGAGCTGCTGAAGCAGCATGGCACACTAGAAAGACTTCTATGTCAACTTATGATAACGTTTTCTCTTTTCCATCATTTTGCATTAGACAAGGGTGAAATGCATGCCTCTTTATCATCCCTATACTAACACATTGTCACAAATAGGAATCAAAGAATACAAATACTGGACACTAAATATAAAATGAAATAATTGCTTATGCTTTCTGCAAGAATTGAAAACCCTATAGCTGATGCAAAACGATAATTTTTTGTAAACATTATTAGACTGCTAAACATCATATCCTTTGCCTATGATTTCTAAATACAAATTATTTTTGTTGCTGAAACACTTTCTTTGCATAAAAAACTAGTAGCAAAATGTACTTCTAGATATTTTTCTTTAAGTTTCTTATTTAAATGTTTCCCATACTTTCACCTGTGTGATACCTGAACTGATTTGTTCACCAAAATAAATAAAAATTAAGAAAAACATGGACGTAAAAATGTAACAGAATATTATTATAATTTTTTTTTTTTACTATTTACAAGATAAAATCAGAACCCTCGAAAGCTGAGCTTGTTCTGTCCTGGAAAACTGATTGCTAGCTATCCATCCAGAAATGGCAGCCTTTAATAGTTTAAAATAAAGAGCCACTTAACATTCTTTGCCCCAGACAAGCAAACCAACACATAATGTTACACAGTCAGAGAAAAAAACAAAAAACAGGCATTGCTATAACTGACCTGAACTTGTGAAGCACCTTTAGTCTACCATAACGGACACTCCTTACAGTTCAATGTGCATATATTTAAGCCATGTTCACATACATAGCATCTTCCTTGCTTACACACAGTCATTCAGTGTCAACAAACATTGCTATGTCTCTCTTGAGGTTGTGATGCTGGCTGATATGACTTTACAGTGATGTTGCTGGATGGAGAGCCAGAAGAACAGGACACAGCACACACACCAGCAGGCAGCTGAGAAAGAAAGGACCGACCTGACAACAAGTTATCCTTCTTTGCTGGAACAAGTTCAATGCCATCAAGAGGCTATTTCTGTGTGCATCAAGAAATTCCTCCTCACACTGGTGTCCTGAGAAAAAACATTTCTAGGACTGGGATAAGGTGAGTTGTCTAGAATGAATGACAATGACAGCAGAAGGCTGGAGAACAGCCTGAAAATGGCAAACTTTCTTAGGGAAGGGTAACAGCTTGTGGAGATGGGAGAAGGGGAAGCAGAAGAAGCAAAAACATTCTCTTACGCATTTTATAGTCTTTCCTTCCATACTTCTCTGAGGTATATCCAACTGAAAGACTTTGTTTATATGAATATGAAACACAGCCTAGCTTTTAACCTGTTTCTGTGTTTAATGAAAACCTGCACATTTAAAGTCTAATATTTGAACATACAAAAGTGCTGTAATCACCTTTTCTGATTAAAACCACAAAATAATCTTTTTTTAAATCACTAGTAAACCACCTGAAAGTAATAAAACAAAATTAAGGTATTACATGTACCTTGCAGTTATTCAGTTTATACTATTGGTTTGCATGTTTAAAAAAAATCCAAGCCATTGTCCTGCCTTAAGCCAATCACAACCTCCAACCTTTACCAACTACCATTAGAAATAAGTCTTCACCTAATGTATATCCCTGTTGAAACAAAAATGCTGTTTCTGAAGTTGCAATGACTTTTAAATAAGTGTCAACAGCTTTATTTGCATATGGTCAAGACTTCTTTTGCCTTCCATTACCATGCCAGTCCCAAATTTATCAGAACCTAAACTATGAGCACACAGAACTACTATACTATGTCTGTGAAACAGACACATTTTAAAGGTTAAATGAGAAACCTTCATTACTGCCATTCCAAGTCACCTGACCAAAATTTCAGAACTAGTAACAGACGACTTTCAGCCACGTTTTAAACTACATCTATAAAATGCAAATTTTTAAGTGCTTATAGCTTATTAGGAATGATCAAGTGACCCTGGTCATAGTCAATGTTATAATTAAACAAAAAATAAAAATACCACAAGTGGGCAGATTAATCTGCATGTGTAGTGTTTCCTTAGGAAGACTATGCAAAGTACGCAGTGTCATGATACAGCATGCAAAGGTAAAAACAAATGAAACAAAAATTTGTTGTATCAAGTCTTCAAGCTCAGAATCACAATTGAAAGGGAAAAAGCAAAGTGATAACTGCAAAAGTTATCACTTAATTTTGGTACATATAAGTGAAGATATCAAAGTGTTTTAAATTAAGCACTAACATTCCAACATGCTTCAACCTGACTAGGAAAGGGAAGGGGGTGAAAGGTAAAACTCTACAGAAAAAACATCTGACTCAAACCAACTGCTTCACTTTCAAACACAGGTCTCTACTTTCAAACAAAAAGGATGCTGTCTTGATGCTGAGACAGTTGCAGTCACTAGTACCAAGTCCTTTTATTAATTATTTGATCTTCTTTTCTTCCATTACTTGCAGAATATGTGTCTGCAATAGGCAGTAATTATGCACATGCTTTGTTTTCAAACTAAAATTTCAAACGTTTGCATAGCCTCTGAGGCTGTATTAAAGTGATTGTTAAAGAAACAATGTTTTCTCTCTTCATTGTCTTTCAGGGCATGGAAAATTGTGACTCAGAATAAATGAACATGTTTGAAGTCAAGCATACATCGAAGAGAGATCAGAAAAAGTATGAAGTAATGGCTGTCAAGTCTCACTCATGCACAAAAAACTACTTTTTCAAACATTCAGGTCACTGACAAATTCAGCAAAAATATTTTCCCAGTCTTAATATATCAGCAATATACTGAAAGACAGAACTCCAAAAAAAAAAAAAAAAGAAGAAGAGAGAGATGGGGAGAGTCTTCAGATGAAGAGAAACAAACTTCAGTTTATTTCAAATAAAAAAAAAATAAAAAAAAAAACTTGTGGGATTGGGGGCAAATTGGGGCAATAACATGCCTTTGGATTTAAATTTCTTCGTCAAGTCTTTTGTGAATTTGCACTGAGCATAATTTTTCAAATCTCTGATCTGTATCAATACCACATTGCATTTCTGTCCTGATATATGCATAATCACCATCACGAACCTAATCGTAGTTAATGAAGTAGCCATACCCAATATTTAGCAAAAGATGATGCACAGGTGGCCAACATCTCTCCAAAAAGTTTCCTGGGCGACTCAAAATATATAGCTTCAAGATGGACGTATGCACATTGAACTGAACGGATGTTTCAGACCTTCCCCTTGGTGACCTATTCACAAGCACAAAGTGGGTCTGTCAAGTATGGAGATCTGGATGAGCTAGGCGCATAGTAGTAACCTGCATATGGCACAGAGTGGACAGGAAGTGGCGCTGCAGGTCATTGGATAATATCAGAGGCCAAGCCTACTGTGGACTTGGAACCACCAGCAAGCAACTGCCTGACATGACAAAGGGGAAGCAACTAAAGGAATACATGGTGTGCGGGAAAAGTGGGGAAAATAGTGATGGTGGTGGAAACAAGGGAGAGAAAGGAATATGAGCAAGAAGGGAAGCAACTAGAGATATTCCTGATACTCCCACTGCTCTTTCTCATAGCCTTCATGCACATGATCCAGCAGCACTTTACGCCGACTTTCACAGTACCTGAAAAAGCAAATTTACTTTTAAATTAAAAAATGTCCCCCAAAATTGGTTTACATGAATTTACATTACAATCTGATGCAAAATACAGAAAAACACAAAATCTTGCAATCATGTAATAGCTGTTATCCAATGAAACAAAAATAAAAAGGAAGTGTGAGAAGCTGATTGCCAGAAAGAAAATAAATGAATGAATGCACAATGTCCTTACCTATACTTGTCCTGCACTTTCTGCTTTATGTCCTGCAGCATGTCAGAAGAGATGTCACGTTCCAAGTATTCTGATAGTTGTTCAGTAGCATTTTCTAGATCTTTTTGGTTGTCCTGACATCAACATATGAGACATTATAACAAAGTAAACAAACAAACAAAATCATGCAATTTCTCAGTGTAACTGATCAAAATATAACAGCAACTTGTTTTTAACAACATTAATCTGTAGTAACCCAATGCAAAGAACCTAATTATTCATATAACACTGTCACAGAACGTAATTAGCCACATAACACGGTCACACTTCAAATCTCAGGTAATTATCATGTGCAAATAACATTGTTTCTGAGACTTGTTACAAGTAAAAAGTTACCACAGGTAAGCAATCTTTTTTAAATCTAACATTAACAATGACTGACTGCCTGCTCTTCAAGTGCATCTTCAAACCACTTAGCATATTTAAGGCACTTTCATAAAAGTCAAGTAAAACACACCTCAAATATGATAGACTGGTTGTTTTTGCGAAGATAGAATGCAAAGACATATGTATACATAAGTGTCTGTCTGCACATGCACAAGACATCCACAGCCTTCTTGAGGAACTGTACTTCAATCCATGACATGTTGTGCTGCTGCATTTCCTCCATTTTGCTTCGAACTGCGGTGTAAAGCTGCAATATGTTCAGTGCAACACCACATGAGTCACAATGGTTTGGAGCTCAATGTGGTTGTGAAGGAGGGATGAGAGAGGAGGAATTACATGAAAAACACATCGAGATTTAACAGTGGTTCTTACAAGTGACAGACAACAACCAAAATTTATTACTGTTTTGGTCACATGTTCTTAAAAATACAGGAAATGAGTATTCCTCATACAGTTTCAACAGATCAAATGGATATGACACGATGAAACACGATACACTGGAGTCAGTAAGGTACCATTCAGTTCATTTATAATAAACAATGACAATAAGTAAGTACTTGTGGCATGACTTGTGAAAGAACATAAAACTTGGGGGGAGGGAAGGGGAAGCAGGGCGCAGGACAGAAAATATACTCTGTAATCCTGTTTCCCTACCATTCAAACAGTCCACTGGAAAGTGGGCAAAACCTACAAGAAGTACTTCATTTACCTTATGTTCAAATTTAAGGCTCTGCATATGGTTCATGTAACGGTTGCAGTAGAACAGGTAACGCTGCAATGCAGCTCTTGATTTCTGTAAAATAACAGTCCTGGATTAACATTTGATAGCTTGTCTTCATTTTTCCTGTATAAAACTATCTAATGTGACTAAAAAAATGCCAAAAAGGCACAGCTATCCCCTAAATAATTGGCAGTAAATAACATCTTTTACTTCCTTACTTTGTCGAAGACTTAACAGCATCCTAACAACAAGAATACATTGTCAAATCTTTCCTAGCTTTCAACTTTTGCAGGTTAAAAACGCTTTCTCTGTCAGATCAAAAGCTACTGTTACTTACCTCTTGGTTGTCTCTTGCCTTCTTTGCATCATCCTCATTATATCGATTACAGTTATACCTGTAACGACATAAAAGGAAGTTTTTAAAAGCTATCTCCTTTTACTTGAAAAAAAACTGTCATGAATGTCAAAAAGTTGTTTTGAAAATGAAATCCAACAGCCTAGTTAATTGTTTTATTTCTACATAACTGAGCACTGAAGTGCACAATCTTGAAGCATGTGGTGGGTTTAATGGATTGGGCAGTTGATGGGAGAGAAGTCACCTTGTGTCTGCAAATGACACCCACTAGCTTGGAACAGAATTTATACTGTTGCCCCAGTCTAGACCCCATCTACTTTTCTTGTCTCCAAAACAGAATCATTCACAAAGGAAGGTAGATGGCATATAATACAGAAGGGTCAGCGACAACTTCAGCTGCGTGTAAAACGGAGAGACAAAAATAGTGATAGATCACTACTGTGTATGAACCTTCAAGTCACTGTGAATTGTAAGGAAGCAAATTATGATAGTGTGATGTCCCATCGTCTAACTGGCTGGAAGGGGGCGGCACGCTGTAGAGCTTTTGACTTACCTTACCTATTTTTCATACTGGCTTGTGTGTGTTTTTGACATGCATGCCATCATGCATTTGGAATGTGGTGCCTCTTTCGTGTTGGTGGCCTTGGTTCCTCTTCAATGTGCAGCTTTCACAACTGGCGCAGTTTTGAGGGCATCAGATCCGTTTGACCTTTAATGATAATGTAATCTTTTGCATGTGTTGGGGCTCATTTGTTGTTCCAGTGCAACTGATGCCGTCCACTGGATGTGCTGCTTGGAACAGCATTTGGTATGGAAGTCTTCCTGCTTGTATGATATGGTTGATATATGGGTTGCAATTTGTGGTTTGTACTGTATGTGGACACTACCCTTTGGCATAGAGTACACCTATGTCATTTTATTATGTCATCAGCTTATTTTGACTTCACACCACCATCATTTGTGAAGAGCCTTGAGGTTGCCTATATGGCACTACACAAGCGAACTTATTATTATTATTATTATTACTCATCGCTTCAGCTTCATCGTAATATTCCTCATGCACAGCCTCAGTCACATGGCTCAAAGCTTATTAATTTACCACCACCCCCAAAAAAACAACCCCTATGCAGACAGCAATTACATAGCATTCAGCTATTTTAGTCCGACACAGATTTCCAACTGAAACAAAGTCTAAAGTGCATTCTTTTCCCAGCCATCAATGGCATGAAAAATGTTGACTATGTTAGGAAAATACCAAAATGCTTTAAAATCAGCTAGGAAGAGAATTCATCGTGTTTTCCCTAATCACATAGTTACTTCCTGCTCTGTGCAAGCTAAGACTCATTTTGTGGTCACAGATCACAATATCTTTCATTTTTTGTGTTTTTATTATTAGCTCTTTCCAACACTTCACACCTGTGAATGCGAATGTCTTCAAAGCTAAAGCTCAACTGCACTGAATGTATTATATGCTTGGTAAAGATAGTACAGGCCATTTGGCTGACAAATGTTCCAAAATTTAACCCCTTTGAAAAACATTCTTCACTAAACAAAATGTCATGTTTGCAGTTTTACTCACCAGGATGACCCATGGGGCTCCCAGGGTCCTAGACATACCCAACAAAAGTCTGCCTTGCAGTTTTGATTCTTGCACACCATGTGGTTGCACCCACCATCCTTCTCTATTGTTACATGGCACTTGGGACATTCCTGGTCAACGAAAGCAATACAATACAAAGGCTTTTCCTCTCCACTTGAAACAGAAAACTGTTAAACTTATCCTGCTGATATCTAGCATGGGCACACTGGGAACTGCATGAGAAAACAGTTATCATGTAGCCTTTGGTCACTGCATGTTAGCGCAACAGCAGTCAGCATTACAAAGCCAACCATTAGTCCAATGAATTAAAGGTCTCTCTCAACTTCACATTTGCTTTTACCTTTTACATAAGAATATAACACCTGCATGCACCACAGTCAAGCCTTATTATTCTATACAAGTGTCTGTCACAATTTGTTTTTATATCCCAGAGTTGTGATGGAAAAACAGAAATAAAATGCAGAATACTAAACTACAAGTAAAACACCAAAACACTGCACTGATCATAAGGAGAAGTCAGGCAGAATTTTAATAAAGAATACTTACTTTTGTGTTGGCAGCAATCCAATTGGACGTTTCACTGTCATCATCACATTTTTTTATCCATTTCTTGAGCCATACACACTTGACTGGGTCATGCCAGTTTTCTCCACATGCAAAGCTGCAGATAGCAATAGCAGCCCATTTGAAACAGCATTACTGCAACACTAACATTTTATTCAGTTATTTTATCCTCAACCCCAACTCTGTTATGGGAAAAGACGACAGCAGCAGCACAACTGACAATGGCCTTCTCTAAATCTTTATGCTGATATGAACGAAAATTCCACCTACAACTGTTGGCTTGACAAACATGTGAACACATGAAAAAGAAACACAATCCACAAAAAGATCAATAAAACAGACTTCCCTGTATTTAGATAACTAAAGAACAATTAGGCAAAATAACTGGGTCAGAATGTAAGTGCTAAATTTAAAAGCATCCTACAATAAATTATTTTATCATAAAATGCAATGTGTCAAAGCTGAGGTACCAGCCAATAATAATCAATGCATTTCAAAAGCGCATTTCTCCGCTGGTAACAAGCTCAATGCACTTTAACATAAACAACCTCTCTGGCACTTACACATACACAAACAGTGAACATTTATGCACAGAAAGCAGAAACGCATCCATGCAGGAGTAGAAGGTATGAAAAAAGAGAAAGCCACCAGCTACTTCAGTGCTGAGGGTTCACACAAGACTGATGACACTGAAAATAAGAACCTTCTAAGGACCTTTTAAGGACATGGAAACCTATTTTAAAAACCATTCAATGATATTTTAACATGTAGACAAAACTTAACGTCATATGTAAGTCATTTTATTTCATTTATTACAGTTTTATAGATTAAAGAAAGAATAACATGG
Organism: Marisa cornuarietis; assembly: GCA_004794655.1. NCBI lineage: Eukaryota > Metazoa > Mollusca > Gastropoda > Architaenioglossa > Ampullariidae > Marisa > Marisa cornuarietis. The sequence goes on from SMMW01000528.1 coordinate 41,466, forward strand.
GGCACAATTTCTTATCAGGGTCAAAGAAGTAAGTTTCAGCTCAATGGTGTTTCTTATTCTTCCCATATTTTTCTGTTTCCTATGTGCTTTTAAGCAAGCTTTAGTCGTGGAAGCAATATTCAAAGATACATTGCAAAGTCCCCACTACGCTTTTGTCTTTTCTATCCTACAACATACAGTTTTTAAGATCTTTTTCTTTTAGCCATCTTTAGTGGAAACTGCACATTCCAACTTTCCAGACATGATGATTTTGTTCAATGCCTTGCCTTTCGTAAGTTTTTTAGTTTGAAAATGGCTGCATATCACTGTTGTCCAGGCACACAAATCCAACTTATTCCTTATGCATGGGCAAGAATTTGAATGTTTCTAAGGACTGAAGTAGGTAAAATCCAGACACCACACCACTTCATTCATGATGTCTGAAGTTCACAAAATCTGAAGAATTATTAGTGACAAAAATACACCAAACTGAATATTCTAACGATAAAGGTTATGATTTGAAGGCCATATATATGTATATATACACTTCAGACAAACTCAGTTAGGTTTCAGCTCTATAAGTAGCATCCTGCATGTGAACAAATACCTATCAGGCAGGTATCTTTGCCTTTGGCAGTTCCTTTATTTTTGAGGAAATTGTTAAGATTGTACAGTATTGCATGGTTCTTTTTCACTAATCAAAAAACCTGTTATTACCATTTTCATAACATTATCCAACTGTACTACAACACATTTGTAGGTATGTCTACATTATTACTTAATTCATCAAGTTTTATCTTTTCCTGACATGACCTGTTTCAATCTGATACATAAAGACTCTTTCTCTTTTTAATGGTTCTACCTTCTGCAGATCTTTTATGCTATCCCCTCTTTTTCTTCTGCTCTGCATGTGTGTGTGTCAGTGAGCAGAAGATGAACAAACCATTTTCAAAGGAAATTTTTTTTAAATATTAGATTATGCTTATCTAATGCAAGATAGCTTTTTCTGGCTGTAAAGCTTTCATATTTTTTCACCACTTCATGCTAATTTCAATTTTTTTAAAATATAAATTTTCACAAGTTCTTAAGAATAGCAACACTTTCTTGAAATTTCCTACGGTATAAAAACCTATAAAACAGAAGTTTTAACTATTATTCTCGGTAACAGAAGATTTGAAAGCAACAGCTCCTATCCCAATCAGCAAGCCACATTTTATAGTTGGCTGGAGGGAGCAAAACCAGTTTTAATATAAGTAAATCAAAATGATTATCTGCAACAATGAGATGATGCTAATACAGACTCCAATGGCAATCAACAATATGAAATTATGCAGGAAAGGGAAGTTAGAGACCAGGCAATAATTTCTGAGTTTGTTAGAATCAAGAATGACCTTTAGCAGTGGGATGACAGCATGTCTTTCTCTGCTAGAACTCAGGTGTTTCAACATGGCTGGTCACTAGCATGCAGCCAACTACAGTCTTCTTAACTGGGTCTAAGCTCAATTTCCACTCTTGATGCTTATATCTAGAAACTACGGCATTTCTCTGAGATTCCAAGGCTCCAGAAAATAGAACTTTAGCATTTTCTAAAAGGCTGCTTACCAGAATGAGTGGCCACATACACATGTGACTGGCTTTGAGTCATAGTAAGTCACCTTCACAGCATGGCCACAGTCTGGTGCAGGGCACCAGCGTAACAACCGGTTGCACTAGGAAGATAATAAAAAGAGAAATTTTCAAGTAAAAAAATGGCATGAGACACATTTGACTTTTACCTCTTCATACTTAAAAGCCATTGAATCTACTCAAAATTCTTTTTTAAGGATAAACTGTACATTTTTATCTAATGATTGCATAAAGCTCAATGAGGATACTATTTCCTCAAATGTAGGTGAATACACCCCTTCTGTTCTTGGGACCTACACATAAAACATCACCAAGCAAGGGGGAAGTCAACAACACAAGACATTAAGATTTATATGGATAAGTAAACTCTGCTTAGGTCTCAGCCCATGAGAGAGCCAAGACCATATGTTAATTAGCCATACCTGTGTACAATAATGTCATGATTTTAACTTCTTTCTGTGCAAGGTGATGTTTATAAGTGTACATCTTAAGCATGAGATTGGAATATAAATTCAAATTTTGGGAAATAGTATCTTGCACTAAGGTTTTCACATTAGAAAATAAAACATTATCTTGAATGAATCTTGTATACGTTTTACTTTTAAATCAAATTCTTACACAGAAGTATACTTCTTACAAGCCACTCACTGGCAGAGAAAACAGCCAAAATTTTATTAATAAAATAAATGGGCAACATATTTAAAGCAAGCAAACAAAACTTACTTCAACAAAACTGTTGGTTATAATTTGCTGATACTTCAATTTCACCTTGGGTTCACAAAGAAGTTTCCTGAAAATATATATTGTTTTAAAATGTAATTAATACTTATATAACAAACATAAATAAATGACAACCTAGCGCTGTGTGGGAAGTAAAATATTACATTAGTCAACTATCAAAAAATGTTAATGATACTTACATGACAGTTGCATCATCAACAAGGATATCACAACCAAAAGCAGCACAAGATATCGTCTGCCCCATGCCTTCATCTATTATCTTTGAGGTGAGGTATTCCGCCCAGCATTTTGCACAAAACTTGTGCCCACATTCCAGTCCTGTCATTTCCTGCACATACACACACTCTCAGCTAGGCGGTATATAGCTAACTGAGATTTGCCTTTTAAAAAAAAATGCAATTCAAAGCTAAGTATCCAGGCTTCATGCAGTATGACAATTACAACATGGTTCCCAAACACGACAACGTGCTACACAGAATTCACTGTTGGTGTATGGCACTTGAAGTCAACAGCGGCATAACTTTACACAACACTGCACACCATAAAAAAAATAAGTTAAAATTTCCAATTACTGGTAGGACACTATAAAAATTATATACTATTTTGTTTTTTATTTCTGCAGAAAAGTGCCTGCACTTTCACCAAAAATAAATTCTGCCTATGGGATGATGCTATTTGTCTAAAATTCATTTTTTCTCTCCTGTTTTTTTCAAGATACATGTTAACACAGTAGGTGCATGCTGAAACTAATTCTCCATAATTAACTACATTTTCTTCTTCATACTATTAGATATAAGCAGCAATTATGATTTTTTAAATAAGTTAGTAATTTTTTTACAAACTGATACTTGTAGTTTTTCTCCTTCTTAACAAGAAGCTTAAATTATAGACCACAGTTTTGTCCTATTTATTGGTTACTAAATGTTTGTAAGCTTACAGTCTGTAAGCTTACAGTGTTTGGAACAGGATAGCAGCAGATCTCACACTCCACTCGTTCATCAGGCGGTGCTGACCTTGTAGATCGCTGAAAAAAAAACTGTATATAAAGTATTTTTCACATCAAATCAATATTTCTTTATAATACTTGATGGAAAGTAATTTTAACTGTAAATAAAGTGTGCACTTAAACTTGCATGTGACACTGTCCCTCTTAAAATTCTCAAATAGAAGCACTGAATGACTTTTTATTTGCGGTGTCACCTGACTTAAGGTCACACTGTTAACAGCTTCATTGATAGAAAGCATTGCTGACCACCTTATCTTTTTATCATTTTTTTTTTGCACATTCGATTTAAACTTGTGACCTATAAATTGATCTTGATCTTTTTAATAATACAGAAGCATTTCATATTCCTCAATATATGAAACAAAAATGTGTATTTCCAGAACTAGTGTAGTAATCTTCTCACCAGTATTAAAGCACGTAACACAACTTTAAAAACCTAAAATAGCTTGTTATAATCTTTTTATTTGGACACATATCTCAGTAAACTCTTAAAGTGACTTACTGCAAACTTACTCTAGGTTTTAAATCCCTACGATGAGGACTGATGACATGAGCCTCTGAAAACAATCTTTCCTGATCCCCATCATAGTACCTGGAATTGAAAATGACACTAACTTACATGCTCTTGCTCATAAAAACTTATATTCTGACATAAAATAATATTGTAAGACGCTTAGTGCACACACACAGCATCTGTAAAAGGCAAATAGCAAATAAAAAGCAGCTTGCATAGTTTTGATCATGAAAATAAAACTCAAATTCATTGCCCACATCTCACAAACAAAAAAACAAAAAATTGTCTGCATGTTGTGCTATCTTCAACCATTATATGCATAATACTTTAACAGCCTGTTAATTAACTTGGATAAAAATAAGAGATCTGTATAACTATTCCCAGCACTAATTCCTTCTGGATATGATCACAGTTGTTAAGCATTATAGCTGGAGAGTGCTATTATTTGCTACCCCTTCATAGACAAAGATTAACAATCAAAACATCATGAATGAGTACTAAACAAGTAAAAATGTACACAGATGCATGTAAGTGCAGAAATTAAACACTCTCCCTAACCTCCTCACTATTCTAACCTTAAATTTTATAACAATACCTTTGAATTAGGAGGATAATTCAATGACTTGGGATTAATCCTACTATACACATTCTTCACTCAATACAAACTGTTTAGAAATCCCTACTCATACAAGTTACAGAATAAAAAAGATGTTGAGACAACATGTTGCTGTGTAATTCTGATGAGTACATTGCCAATGCTAGCTCTTTCTGTCACCTCACTCTTATTGAACCAAGAAATAGAAAAAATGCATGTACACCTAAAAATGCTTAATCCAATCTAAAAAAAAATCTTATCCAGTTAATTTAATCTTCCCCCACCCCCCTCCAAAAAAGCAAGGCTTTATTTTATATAAAGATAAGTGACAGCACATCCCAAAAAAGGAGAATGTGAATGCTGGGCAAGGACATGAAAGATTGCCAAAGGGAATGTACATCATTAATGTTTCCCTAAGAATCTTAATTTCATTTACATAAGTTACAAGGGTTAATTTTTTTTCTATGATTTCTTGACCTTCAGTATTTTTCACCAAGGAAGAGGGGGTGGGGGTGAATTGGTGTTTTATGCCAAGCCAGTAACTAAGGCTACATCACAGCAAGGCAGCCTGAACTGTAAACAGATGCCACATGCAGAGAAAGAAAAGTGAGATGAAAGTGGAACACAGGACAGCCAATCTTCACTCTATTGGTGACAAGTGCTAACCATTGCGCCACAAGACTGCCCTCGCAAAGGAAGAAAGAATGCAACTAATGTACATCTCTTCAGCATTAATGCATCTGATATAGTACTATACTGTCTTGATGCCTTCATACTAAAGGTACCAAAATCTATACGCTACAGACATAAACACTCAAACACTTGTTTTAGTAGTGCTACTCATTTTAAATTATATGATTTATATGCAGCTTTATATTTCGGAGGTAAACATCACAATTAATTTCCTAGTCTTCACTATGTTCATAACAGCATGATAGATATTAGAAACACTTAACATGGGTGCATGTGAATTTTGGGAAATGTAAGCCATGACACTTTATTTGTTGCTTTGGCTCAATGAACATTCTTTACATAAGTATGATCTTAAGAATGGGTCAAAACCAAAGATCATGATTTCAAATTGACTTATGCAAGAACAAATACTTTTTCTTTAAATATACTGCCTACAAGTACAAGATCCTGTACTAGAAAGATTTAGTTGCTACTAAACTAGTTAAAAAATAAAGTTAAACAAGGCACAATGCATCGTGCAAGAATCAAGGGAATGTGATGAGCTCCCTGCAGCCTGGCACATTTATACAATGTGCTCCTGGTATATGTTGACAAAACATTTTAAAAGGTACATATTACTGCTTTTAATTTATTATCTTAACTTAAAAACAAGAAATAGGGTACAGGGAGGACACCAAGCAATGGCTTCTTTCACTTTACCTCTCCATGAGTTTCTCTTTATCCCATTTGAAATGATTTAATAAAATCCGAGTAATAGTTGTTGGAATCTGAAACACAAAACATGCAGGGATCATTAAAAAATACAAAGCATGCGATTTCTAGTCTGGTAGCAGGAAAAATGTTATGAAGACTGAGTCTATTCAGCATTCCTTAGAGAACATAATTCATTCTCAATAGCACTCACAAAACTACTTATTATAAGGATATTCATTTGTAAGATCCCCAAAAGTTTTCTGGTTTGTCCTTACATGGCCTTTTTAGATTTTTTTTTCTTTTGTGTTCACTGGGGCATTCCAACAATGTAATTGATCCTCAAACATCATAAGGGCAAAGCGTGTTCTTATCAGATATCTGACAAGCACATTGACTGCCAGAATCCCTTCTGCGAGCAATAGGCATTTGCCATAAGCTGCTAGCTTTTAAAACTTTTTTTGGTAGTAAAAGGTATCACCTTGAGTATTGCAATATACCCAGACAAATAATATGACTATATCATATATCAAGTATGCTTTCATAAAGAGAAACACTAAGTTCTTTCATCCTGCCAAAATAACGTATTCATAGAGTAAATAAAACACTTAGGTGGAATTAAAATGTGTAAAGAGGGTGCTTTGATGTTACCAAATTAACCAACTATTTCTTCGCTGTATAAACATGATGAAAAATCTTCAATAACAGTGCATCAGTTTATAATCAAAAGTAGTATGTAAAGGCTGTAGGGTCCTAATGCTGTTGAGTGCCACTAGACAGAAGTCAGTTGTTAAGACTATTATAATTATCATTTCTATTAGAATGCAAGATTTCCTAAAGTCTTCAGCTTCTATATTAATAAAAGTATTAAAGGAAATAGCAATCTCTTTGAATTCTTGATTTTCTTTCTTCCAGCTTTAAACTATAAATTCTGAGACTAAAACACAAATCATAAAGCTAGGTACATTTAGCTCTGAGTCCACTTGGAGTTGCTCCTAATAAGATTTAAACAAACTTATTTTCTACCTACATTACCTCCAGATCAATCTCTTTTATGACAACACAAAATACCACAATGTAGGCCCTATAGAAATCTAATGAACAATGGGTTTTTTATTATGCTTTCAAATACATTACTAGATAATGTCATTGGATGTCATGGCTTGTAAAGAATTAATTGTTATTCTTCTGATGGTTATGTGGTACAAGATCTTATATTTGCTCGCATGATTATCAAAAAACGTTCATTCTTAGTCTCTAAATTAAAGGTCAGGATCCCAAGATGGTGGTTTTTATGGCATGCCGGACAAACGAGACCAGTTTCTTTCTTTACGCACCTGAACTACAGCATTAACTTCTTTTATAGAATCAACCATGAACTGGACGATCTTGTCAGCTGAAAGAACTTCGTAGTGGAAGTCTTCATCATCGCGCCGCTCATGTGTTGACGAAGATTCAGCAGGTTCCATTTCCATTGGAAGTTCTTCTTCCGAAATGTCATCTGATTCTGCTTCATCAATCACTATTTCCCCGTCACTATCCATTTTGAAGGCACAAGTGATGCGGAGAACTCCACATACGATTGTTCTGTGCCCTACTGAGCCGTGTTTTCTCTTAAGTCAGAACTGCTTTATCCTACCTTTCTAACCAAAATCCAACCATCAACACAGGCTCGCAGTCGCTCGTTTACGTTAGTGACGTCATCTTCGGAAATCCTACTTCAAGATTCAATACTCTTAAATTTACACAACCTTCTCGCTACCGTCACCTTAAATATAATAATTAATCTCTCTTTAAGGCTACTGCCACCTTAATATTGACCAAACACTGATAAATGCTGCTTGATAAACTGTTCTCTTTACGAAGATGATGTCACCTTCGCTTCGGCTACTGGGGTCAATCACTGACGTCTCTACCTGACGTTTTCGCACAGAAGAGCGAAACAAGGGTAAATAAGTGCGTACTATGGCTGTTTTACCTTCGCGCCCCACATATTGCGATGTATGACAATTGGCGACATATGAAAACAATGGCTCAGCAAGCCCGGAGATTTAAACCACTTTGCAGAAAATGTAAACAATTAAAATAAAAAGTACTCGATACTTCTGATAATCCAATACTTTTTTTCTTAACTGTTAACCCGTTTTGAAATGTCAGCATTACATTAGCGAGATTTTTTTCTGTTTCTCCTATCACAAAATGTATTATAGGTTACTTGGACGCAAATTAGATATGTTTTTAGTAGTGCTGTGCTGTGGGAGGTTTTTTCTGTATACGTTTTGATTTCAAACTCAATTTTGTTTTCTCCCCACTCCCCTCACCCACCCACACAGATGTGGCAACTTACCGTCAATACATTCCTTCAATGAGTTTTATTTTTTTCACACTCATATTTAGTCTTAACATTAAGTGGATGCCTGACATTTATGCCTTAAGATTTGTTTCCCGCTATGAGGATTAAGAAAAACATAATCCAGTGTAAGCAGAAAAATCCACATGAACTAGAACATTCCAACATCCCTCCCAAAACTTTAGGGGAAAAAATGTCTATGGATTAACCAAGTGATAGACATCATTGTTGAAGAGAACTATAAAATATTTGTTTATGCAAATATCACCCAATAGGTGTTCTGTTTGTGGCATACCTCATCTTGATTGATACTCACATAGTTGTAAATAGTGAAAAATAATATCCTTTCTTCAAGCTACAAGAGACCAAACAACTTGTTCTAATTAAGTCTTGGCAACTTCAGTTAAAAATCTTGGAAATATATAATTCTTCCTATACACTTCCCACCTGCAAATGTCTTCATAGCTTAATTGTGTTAAATAAGTTAATAAATATTGTGCTGTTTAGGATAATTGTCTATTGCCTTCAGCAATATAACTAGTTTCTAACTTGCAGATAACATAAATCTTTCTTTTAGCAAGTCACTTTATTGAATCATTACAACTATAAAAAAAATGGTCAAATATTTCTTGTTGTAGGTCCAAAACAAATACACATATCCCTTAAAATCTGGTCTGTTAAGATATCATCATAAGAATAATTTAGACTGGAATAATCAAATTTTGTGCCAGTAGGTACACTGCTACAAAATAAGCCTAACTGTGCCAACAGTTAAAGTAATATAGTCAGGCAGAAAATGGGTCATTATTGTCCACACTGCAAACAATGTAAGTAGACTATTCTACAGAAAACATCCTCAGATATTAGAAGTGATTCCTGCATATACAGTAACAATTTAATCATCATAAACATAATTCAACAAATCAAAAGAATGTCTTGAATCAAGTAAAAAAAAGTTATAAAACAATAATTTGAAATTATTTACAAATTAACAGTTTTAAATGTCATTGACTACATCTAAAAACACTGATTATTTGTAGCAGAGGCATGTTGAAATTAAAAATTGAGTAGCCATAAAGATTTTAACATGCAGCCAGAGTAGCTAGAGTACATGCTTCTCTGTTAAGTTTATAATATAATCTGTAATTGTTTTGTCTTCATCGAGTTAACTTACAATTCAAAATTCTCAGCACATATGAAGTCATCACAAGAGTCTCTGTAAGCAGACAACAGTGCCATCCATGATCAAATGATGAAATAATCTCCTTGCAGTTTTTCTAACTAGTTGATGATTGTTCATAAAGATTTTCTTTTTTCAAATACGATCTCACAAATCTTGCTCGAATCTGGATTGAGAACATAAAAGGCACAGTGTTCTTTACGGAGAAAATTTCAAAGCTTGGCTTGTACTGCATTTAGTATTTCTCCCAACTTTTGAGCCAACATGATGTTTCCTGAGAGCTTTAGCTTTCCACTGAGGAATGCCTGTAAGAAAAGTAAAGCAAAAATACTAAGTTTTCAGCAAGTGCCAGCTGCTATGCTCATAATAATTTTCATAACAAGAAAAAATATTAATGTCACCTCTTTGCAGGGCCATCTGTATTTTGTACATCAGGCTGCTTCTTCACCAAAATTTACAACCACCAGCAAGAATACTTATAGATCCAGTATACCCCTATTTATGATCACATACATACATTTGCACATATGCCCTCATATACAGATGCATGTTATCATGCACACAATTTGTTTACTCATTGCTAAATACTGAACTATCATACAAAGCAAAACTTTCAGCTTACCCCTTTAAATTTTGTATTTCTGAGTTATAAGCCAAAAGATAAGGGACATCATATAAACAGAGCAACAAAATCTTCACCTGTTGAGGAGCAAGCTTGCCGGTCACCAGTGACATAAAATTTTCATCAGCAATGGTTATTGTGCAGTCTGCCTTGCCTGTTCGGGGCTGTCCCTGATACACTTCTCCAGTCTTAGATGACTTCATGTCGATTGCTGTAAGACAAAAAAAAAAACAAAAAAAAACAGCACCATAAACTCAGAGGTGAAACTGTTGCAAGACTGTATCTTGCACTTGGAACTGGTATTTAGGGCACAGTCATTAGCAAACACTAGATCCCTAATAACGTTGTCCTGAACTGCTCTAGTTATAGTTGTTAAAACTTTTTAAGTTTAAGGGTTTTGTTTTAGAGGTGATGGGTTCAGAGATGGCTGATGAGGCCTATAGTCTCTCACATGTGGAGCATATGTGAGAAGGTAAGGTGTTGGCAGGGGTGGACATTCCAGCCTCACATGCTGTGAATTTCTGTTTTGTCTGGCCTCAGTTGCATGAGCTCCCTGGGTAAGGGTGCTGTGCCAGGACAAGAACCAGGGCCTTCCAGTGGCAGTATCAATCCCAAAGTCTTTTGGGTTGTCTTAGTAGAAATGTTTTTGCTCTCCAATTGTGCACTTACCCTGGCACAGCTCTTTATAGAGCTGCTGCTTTGGAAGGTGACTGTTAAGCACAACATTTCCAGCCCAACTTGTAATCTCAGCAAAAGGGAACAAATGCTGGGAAGCCTGTGTCAGGGACCCTATTCTGCCAGTGGAGGCTGTTCATGTGGAACCGGTTGAGCTGCATGGCATATCTGGTGTATATGGTACAGGTACCACTGGCATAGAGTTGGATGGGGAGAACTACTGCAGTGTAGACTTTCAACTTGTTGGTGAGGTTGAGACCACTTCGCTCCCAGACATTTCTTCCATAGGTAGCACTTGCTTTGGCGACTTTTGTTGATCTCCACATCAATGTTTGCTTTGTTGTAGAGAGTGCTGCCCTGGTAGGTGGAGTGCTCAACTGCCTTGAGGTCGCATTCCTTCACTGTGATGTGCAGCTCCTGGTAAGGCTTGCTAGGGGCAGGCTGGAGCATGACTTTGGTCTTCATGGTACTGATAGTCAGACCAAAGTTGTCACATGCTGCTAACAGATGGTCACGCCAGACTAAATCTTGCACTTTAGGGTGCAGTCATCAGCTAACAGTAGATCCCTAATCATGCTGACCTTAACTCTGTAGACAGAACAGTTCATTTGATATTTGATTAACAGCCCCTCTTTGTAGTCATGGAATGCATCCATCCTCATGGCAGAGAAGACCATGGAAGAGTTGGGGCAAGCATGCAGCCTCGCTTGACACCATTGGTGACAGAGAAGGCCTTGGATTCCTCTCCACTGTCAAGGACTGTGACTATCATCCCATTGTGGAAATGCTGGATGAATCTAGTGAGCTTGTGTGAGCACCCGAATTCGTCCGCTGTCTTCCTGAGGATATTTCTGCTGAATATATCAAAGGCCATGGTCAGATCAAAAAAGGTTTATAGAGTTCACAGTGCTATTCTTGGCACTCTTCCTGGAGTTGGCAGGCAGCAAAGATCTTGTCTGTGGTGCCACACCCAACATGAAAGCTGCATTGGCTTTAAGGGAGAATGTTTCTATCAAGATGCTGAAGGAGGCAGCTGAGGAACTGTGCCAGGAGTTTGCCTGCTATGGAAAGCAAAGAGGAGCCCCTGTGGTTATCATAGGGTTGGCAGTTGCCCTTTTTGTAGAAGTGGACTAAGCAGGCATCTTCAAGCTGGTGGGGACTGGAAGAGTTGGGTCATCTGCTGCAACAAGGCCAAACCACCTGCATTGTAGAGATAAGCAGGGATACCATCTGAACCTGGGCCCTTACCATTTGTCATCTGCTTGGTGGGCTTTCTTCACTTCCTCTTCTGTGGGTAGTAAGTCAGTGTCATAGTTTGTCTCCACTTAGAGCAAGCAGAAGTATGGGCATTTTAGGACACAAAATAGGTCAAAGCGCTTGACCCATCTCTCCAGGACATGTTGCTTTTCAGTAAGAAATTTTGTCCCATCAGCACTGATGATGAGGGAAGATCCAGACAACTATGGACCATCGACAACTTTGAGAGCATTGTAGAAACGCTTGGAGTTGTGTTTGTCAGCATGACCCTGAATTTCTTCAGTTTCATCTTGAGCCTGGTGATGTTCCTCTTTGCTGGTGCCACTCCAGAAGAAAGTGTAGCCACTCAAACCTTTGTCCGCTAGCTGCGTTTTGCTCAAAGTAGAAATATCCACAATGTAACATGCTAGCTCCTTCGCAACTAGTGCTGTCATCCTTTCTTACCTATCTGCTTTGGTGTTGTCAAGCAGGGTTTGGACATTCATTTCATGATCTGAGGGTAAGTGCTGTCACTTCTTTTTTATTTTGGATCCCAACTAGCCATTGTATGCTGGTTAGGGTGATGGAAACAGGCTATGTTCAAGTACTTTTTCTAGCCCCTCCCTCAGACTACAGAGGTAAGCTAAGCAATTCTAAACAGGGCTGCTCAGTCACTCAAAGGGATAGGGGGGCTACTGAGCTCCACTGCTGCTTCAGTTCAGTAGAGAGTGACCCTATGCCCTTAGCTGCCTGTGTGCAGGTTCGTGAGTTCACCTTGAGTGTATCCACACTTGCTGATTTGCCACTCCCATCGTGCCACAGGGTCTGGAGGTTGTGCTTTGGTGAAGTCAGGACTTGGGCTGGACTTGGATTACAGTGATGGAAAAATGTACATCAGCCTCATTCTCTCATCCCAGCCTAGTGGGTCCAGTGGCAAGACAAAGTCCAGACAGCTGGAGACAGGTCAGGATGCAGTGGATGACCAGGGTGTCCTATATGCCTCACCATGACCTTGGTACACTTCACAATGCCCTGCTGTGGTCGCCTTTCTGTGTGTTGGGCCAGTGGCTTTTATGCAGTTTCCCAGCTCCAGTCTTTTGCAAACTAGGATAAACAAACTCTGAATTTGTTCCCTGGAGGTTTGGGACCTGCCAGCTTACCTCATCTGATTTGGCCCACCTGTAGAAATGGCATACCAGTGTATCCACTGATGAATGAAACAGGTTTTTGGAAAGAGTTGAGTGGGAGATGGGACCGAAGACAAGCAAGCTGCTCTAAGGACATGACAGGCTCCCACAACTATCCCAATCTGCCCACCTCATACAGCTGTCTAATTACAAAATAAACGTATTTCAATTCCTTCTATGAATTTATTCATGATAGTAAGGTAAGGTTTATACTTTTATAGATGCTGCTAAGCATGCAAGTAAGCAAATACATGCACATATACTTAGACATAGCACACAATTAAAATGCAAACAAGCAAAATTATAAAAGCTGCCTATAACTGAACTCACTCCAAGTGTTGGCCACTTTGCCATTTTTTGTAATGTTCCAGAAAAAAATGGCACTGATTTTGGCAGTAAGGTCAGAACGACTCTTTATCTGTCTTGCCATCTCTTCAAAAATTGCATCACTCTGGAGACGACCATTGTTCCCCTCAGTGACCTGAAAAATTATGTTCTTTCTCCTAAGATTTTCAAGCCTTTATCTCATATGAAGCCTATTAACAATTCAGCAGCTGCTGCCAAAATATTAATTTATGAAATAAATGTGTGCACAAATCTGTTTGAATCATTTCCATAAAGTTTTTCAGTCTATTAGAACATATACTAGAACCTTTATGAGTTAGTAAATGATGGATGAAGCAAAAGAGCAGAAATGAGCTCTGAATAGCTATGAAAACAATACCAGTATCACTGTAACTTTCCTTCCGATGCTCATTAAAGAAATTTATAAATAACTGAATAGTATGAAATCTCTGATCTTATTCTGATATTGACATAATATTAACGTTACTCATGATAAATGTGTTTTTACCAGATCTTAGGTGGGGCTGAAATGTAAAATGAAATCTTACTGTTTTTTGGCTAATATTACTTCCATCTTTCAGATCAACATATGCTCCTGAAATACACACACTGCCATTCTCAAGAACCTGAAATAAAACGAGTCACAAGAGAAAAATATGTAAGAACAATCTTTATAACAACAAACACACAAAAATAATTGTATTAGTTTAACAACTTTTCACCACAGAAAATGTGCAGTAAATTTAATTAAGTACACTCATATTCACCTTTGTTCTGAAAAATATACGATTTGCCTCTTTCCACATCTCAGTTTGCAGAGTCTGGCCTGGTAGTACAGGTTTTGAGAACCTCACCTAGAAACACACAGAGCTGAGGCACTTAAAGGACATGTCTAAAAGGAGCAAAGGCAATGAGAGGGATCTGTTGATGAAATACAATTGTCTGAAAATGTTAATAATTAAGAGGACACAATCTGTTGAAAATTGGATATTCCATCTCCTCAGTGGAAGATGGTTTGAGACAAAGCTATTAAATATTAAATGCTTGACTAATAAAACTGATATGTACGCCAGAGTTATATAAAAGCAAATCACAGTGAGCAAACATATCTTAAAATTTTAGAAACGGGACTGAATAATTTTTAAATGAATACGTCTAAACTCAACAATTAGCTTTATCAAGCAAGCATTATGCATATTTGCATACACCCACAGTAAAGAAAATGCAGTTGTCATCAAATGTACATTCATCATTCATTCTAACCTTAACAGCCTTGAATTTCGTCATGTCATTGTCAGCAAATGTCTTCATCACATGACGCACAGCAAAGCCAAAGGAACACAAGCCATGTAAAATGGGCTGTGCAAATCCTTGTGAAAAAAGTATTGTAAATAAACTAACTTGATAAAAAGCACAATTCACAGCATGCACTAATAAATTATTTTTAGTTTTTCTTGCAGGAATATAAACAGCATATTTTAACTGCTTACACTAGCAGTACTCTGCTAATTTTTTCAGATTATGAAGAGAAAAAATAAGCCTCACTATACAGAACAATGGATAATTATACATTTGCACCACAATTTTTTTTTTACTGATCTGAGCAAAACAGGGTCAATTAAAATAGAACCGATAAAAATTGTTTCCCCTTGCCTAGCAACTAAGATGATATAATTCTAACAAAGCTCATACTAACCCCCCAGGGCAGCAAAGCTAGGGTCTATGTGAAGAGGATTTCTGTCCCCTGAGAGTCTGTACAAAGCAGCCTGTATAGATAGCAGAAAGAATTGTTATGACACTTTACTTTTCAGATTTGACTCAAAAAACATTATATAATTACAGTTTCAGCAACCTCAATATTACCCATTTCAGATGCAAAGTACCCAATAGTTTTTTGTAAAAAATTATTTGTTTTATGAGTATAGTTTACATGGCCTAAAGTTCTAAATGAGTTAAAGAAGAGAAAAGAGAGAGAAAGAGAAAAAGCAGATAGGTAAAACTGATGTCTATCCATACCTGGTCCACAGAGGTCTTCTCAGACATAATTGCATCTGGAGGCCTTGACGGAGGATCTGCTGTTAGTTTTGCCTCGGGTGACGATTTAGGCCCACCAAAATTGCCAGCCTTGGTTACAAAAGTACCAAACTGGTTGAAAGCAACAGGCTCATTTTTTTCATCTACTGTCTGTACTGAAACATTTGAAGAAAATGAAGTTGGAAAATGAGCATTTTTTTCTTTGTTGCATATAAATATCTTTCTGATAAAAATTTTATCATTTTATGATCAAATGATCTATTTTATGACTTACCTAAGATTTCTTAAAGAAGATAGCTACCTGCCTCAGTATGTATGTGATTTGTTAAAAGTTTAAAAGAAATGTTCTTTACTTGTGCAGGAAAGAATTAGAACATACAGGTTTGAATGATGACAAAAACTCCAAATGACAAGATTCATTTTGTTTTTTTGATCTTAAAAGATAATTTATAATAGATCACTTGCCCTCTATATTGAACTCCCTTCCTCCCCCCCCCTTTCTCTCTCTCTTAAACACACATATACAGAAAACAAACACAAATGAATAAAGATTCTAACCATTGTAAAGGACCAAAGCTCCAGAACCTTTGTCAAGAATATCCATTACGCGCAATGTAGACTTCAGGGTTCCAGATTTTGGAAACGGCTTGTACAGTTCAAGATATTGCTCTCCATGAAGGATCTGGCCAAAATTAAAGTCGTCATCATGTACAAAGAAAGGTCACCAGACATAATAAAGATGAAGATATAGAAGAAGATAATCAAGATATACATATCTAAAATGCCATGACATGACATAGAAACAGCTGAAGAATACCAGCTGTACATTAAACTATTTGAAAAGCATCATTTCTCTCTCTTTTGCTAATCCACACGGATATGCACTTGAAGATACAAGTCCAAAATGGCGCTGAATGTTATTTTAACAAATGAAACGCACAAAATACATACCCTGCTTGGATCAATTGGAAATCCAGGTATACCATTTTGCAGAGAGTTCATCATTGTGTCAAAGGCCGGGATAACACCGAACGTGGGAAGTACAGAGAAATCATCAGACAGCTCAAAAAGGAACTTCAAATAATCAGGTTGCTGTGTGGAAACTCCCACTAGAAATAAATGAAGCAAGCAACATCTTCAATATTAATTATAATTTTTCTAATGGAAAATGACACATATTGCTATAATAAGTCTCTAAAGAACCTAGTTATCAAAAATGTCTTCCTTTAAATTAGCGGCCAATCCAGAAAACCAAAACACAAAACTTTACCGAAACAGCCCTGTTTTTTTCTGTTTGCTGTGTGACCTACACTGCAAAATTTCCCAAAGTGGTTTGGCAAACCATCTTGGTTCTTGTTTGCAGTCTGTTTGCCGCTTTAGAACCCATTCTAAACATTTTGCGTTGTTTTCAGTTTTTAATGTGGCTTCCATGGCTGCTCGCCACTTGACCGAACACTAAATAATTCACTTCAGTGAACTGTTTATAAATTCATAATGAATTATGAGTTCTGCAAAAAAAATTTCTCGCAAAAAACAAACTTTTGATCCATTCGGCAGGCAGTATCTGCCCACTTTCTTTGGTGATTTGAAGAAAGCGACCAGCATTGCTTCGAAACTTCATTGTGGATTTTTTAAATAAATGTACTGTTTATCTAAATTACAGTATGTTAGCATAAAATGTTTTCTGTGTCCAAAGCAATATCTGCTTTCCTGGCATCATAAAGCTGTAAAACAAATACAAAATAAAGGGAAAATGAAACACTCGGCAGGATATCGTTAAAGCTAGGTATAATAACATAACTGGACACATGGTACAGTCGATTGATACCTATGCGGTGAAACGGGATAACTGTCGCCTAGGATCTCAATGCATGAAGTTCGAGCTTTTTGCTAGCTTGTGTGTGTGTGTGTGACAGCCTTAACTTAACTGAGCCAATAATACTTTCTTCGCCACTATTTGACTGTAAATTTATAACCAAAAATATTTTTTGTTAAATTCATGCAGCCGACAGTCTAATTATGTACAACTTCTGAAATGACGGGTATTACTTGTCTTTCAATAGTTTAATTTCTAGAATAGTGCGGTGAGTACTAGAATTATGCTATAAATTAATCACTAATTAGTCTTCAAATACAACCAGAGCAGAAAAAAAAATGAAAACCCACACTATGGAGGTCAGTTCTAAGTGTTGAAAACATACATGCACCAGATAGTTGCTTTATTTCATTGCTTTGAGATATAAATATATATATACATATACACACATACACACACACAAACTAACATGAGCAGATCAGCATTCATGAACTCTTTCATCAGCTATTGTCCTGCATAAAGTTTTTGAAACAGCGTACTTAAACGTTTTGCTGTGTGACTAGCAATCCCAAAAGCTGGTTTGTGAAACAGCTGGCAAGCTGGCTTGGCAAACCGCTGATTTCAAAAACCAGGTTTGCCAACTCGCTTTTGGTTTGTTGTGTGTCCGCACCTTAAGTCATTTCCTACAATGAAGAGACCTACAAACATCAAAATTTCTTGTTCTCCACAATTAGACTAAATTATGCTTGTATGCACTTTAGAATTTAGACTGCAACGCCTAAAGCTACTCATATGGAGGAAGCCCCGATTGGACTATTTGATAGGGTGTGAAAATTCTGATGCAGGGGCTCCCGTTGCAGCGCAGTATTGTCTGATAGCTGGCTACTGAGGGCCACTGCATCTGAATATATATATATATATATTTTTCTGAGAACTTAAAAGTCAACACATTATAAAGATAAGAGCTCACCACCCAAGGCATACAGAATGGCCTCTCTCTCAGTGTATTTGAAGGTTACTGGTGGAGGCTGGAAACTCTCAATATTTTCCTGAGACAAATCAAAATCTGTATGTATCTATTTGTATGTGCTTATCCAAGTCTAAGTAAACCCTATGGCATAAAGAAATGCATAGATGCTTTAGTGAATGTACAAATGCAGCACATGTGATAGCAAACCATCCAGGCGAACTATGTAGTTCAACATCTCTTAGAACATATATTGCCAAAGTAATGCATACTCCAAGGTCTCATAGATGGCATAAACATATCATGTACTGACATATAACATAAAAAATGTTACCTCTTTTTTGTACATACAAAGTTTGAAGGCCTGTATCTTGTAAATAGAAGTGGATTATTTACTCCAAGATAATTTAAGATCTTGTAATAAACCAAACATATTTACTTAAGAAAATATTTTACTTTTGGTGGGTCTTAAAAGAGTCTTTTGCAGCAGGAAATGACAAGATTTACTTCTGTACAACATACCTTCAAACTTTTCTTCTCTGTTTGTTTAGGTGCCTCCTCTTTTGAAGAGCTTAACAGTGTAGATAGGAATTCTGAATTGCCTAAAAATATCAGGATTATGGATATACAGTTCATGTACATTCTATCTGTAAATTCCTCTCTTTTTCTTTCTTGCCTAGCCTTGAAATACTTCAGAATGAGTCACTAGAAATAAACTTTAAATGTTCCATCTCTAGAAATAGTGATATGGTAAAATCTCAAGAAACCAAAATATCTACTGGTAAGGTCTACTTACAGCTGAAACATATTGGGCTTAATAAAATGACAATTATGGAGACAATTCAGATTCTTACCAGTTGTAGGTTTATCGCTGTTTGTAAAATCTGTTATTTTCTCCCAGTTGTCTCTCACTGAATTCAAAAGAAAGAGAGAAAGCAGTACTTTTATTATATTTTCGTCATCAAAACAGTTAAGTGGGTAGCATTTCTAATTATGAGCATGCAGGCAGATGTTTTCCCTCCCCACAAAAGCTTTTCAGGGGAACTATTATCTCCTCTGATACACCTTGTGTCTGAGACTGCAGACATTTCTAGCAAAGTGGTGTACGTTACACTTGAACTTCGGAAGGATTCAAGTAGAAGAAAAATTATTTTACTGATTAAACTATCCACAAAATACTTAAACGTTAATTCTTTCCATAAGAAAGGGGAAGATGCAAGGAATCTTATAGACTATTTTTTAAGGATGGGGATGCATCTTTTAACCTGTTCTTAACATCAAATGCTGAGCTACCCATAAATGCAAATAATAGTATTTGGTAAAGATTACCTTCTTCTGGTGTCACTAAGTCATTTCTTTCTCTGAGCAGAGCACCCTTCGCTCGCTCGAAACGAGCTGTAACAAAGTATTTCTCTATAAGCCACATTCTTTGCTGTGGAAAGCAAACTATTATTGTTCTTATTACTATATTACATTATTGTATTGTGTTGTTTTCAAACTGCTACTGTAAATAACACTGGTCATGTACAGGCTCCAGGTGCAGATTATATGCAGAAGCTAGTTTTTCTATAAATAATATTTGGGATATTTATGTCAATAAATTTGTTTAATACTAAATAGGTAATTCTGTATACCTAGATAGTGACCTACTGTTTTGCTTTATGCTTTTTTTGCAGTTGTTTGGAAAGTTATTGTCAGCATGTATAATATAAAAAAGACAACACTCATGCATGCACACAAATACACAGGATGCACATAAATAGAAAGAAAAAACAGAGGCCACAGTGCAGTTTCTATTCTGCAATAAAATACACCTGAGGGCCATCATCCTAGAAGATCAACACAGTGTTTAAACTAAATCTGATTTTAATGTCACCATCATTATCCCCTCTTCTTGTAGATTATTTCTGACAGAACAGACATGTTGCACATAAAAAGTGAAACACACTGCTGCATAATTAAACATACAAGAAAAAACAAATTTAAGCCACTAACTCTCTGAAAACCATCCAGCACCCAGCTCAAAGAGCTTTCCTGAGACTGGGCAAGACTCATGACAGAGGTACACAACCAAAGGAGCCACGTATTCTGGCTTTAATGCATCCACCAATTCTACAGCAAAAGAAAAAAATCAAATATTTCAGACAAAATATTTATTTTGTAGGGTTTTGTTTGAAAAAGAGATACCAGATTTGGCAGAAAATATTGGCCTGCAGACTGTAAACTTGCTTCTCATTTAAACCTAGGCATTATTTCTTAAGTTAAAAAATAAATACTCCACTTTACCTACAGGAAGCAAGTGTGTCTATTTATAAGGTGAGACATTTCAATAAAAATAATGCAAGAAAAATAAAAACTACAAACTGTAGATTTATATTATGAAAAGACCCGTTAATGCATGGCAATAGCAAACTTAAACTGTACCTTGGGGCATGACAGTCTGCGTGAGGCGTGAGCCAGCAACAGGGGCGATTGTATTGCAGATGATGTTATTTTTTTCACCTTCTTTAGAAAGTGTGTTGCTCAACCCTAGCAATCCCATTTTGGCTGCTGCATAATTAGCCTGGCCAAAGTTCCCATAAAGGCCTGAGGTTGAAGCTGTCATGATGATTCTACAACACAAAACAAAAGAACAACAAATGAAAACATAATGTTTCCAACCAACATGCCCTCCAAAGTGAAAAAAAGGACTAAAATAGATACTAAAAGGACATGCATAATGCACAACAACTTGTTGCAATTCTTCACACTAAAGTGCTGGAAGCTGATATGAATAAAATATATTAATACATAGTCTGATATAATTTTTTTTTTTATTAAATGAATTATCTTGAAATTATCTGCAGTTTCTTTTTTCCATGTCTAAATGTGTATGCATGCATATATATGACTGCATTTAAGCTCAAGTACATAAGAACATGCTGATGAAAGAACATGAAGATGGTCATGTTTCATTGAGAATTTTCTTTTTTAATTTACCTCCCGTAGTTCTGTTTTCTCAAGTGTGGCCAGGCAGCTCTTGTAACTAAGAATGACCCCCTCAAGTGTACTCTTTGGATAATGTCTGATAGAAGAAAATCTGCTTAATTAATCAAGCTCTCTTATTTCATCGTGCATTAATTTTGACTTGGTTGTCAAATGTATGCAAAGGGTTTTCCGTTAGATTTTACTTTTGTCTTTTACTTCATGAAGTACATGAATCACACAGCCAGAATGGCAAGCATCAACAATTTCATGAGAACTGCCCATCACTGCACAAACCTTCAAACATTAGAGTTTAAAGAACAAAGATAAGATCCATGATCCGATGGTCTGATATGTATGTTTTGACATCATGAATATTACAGCTGGCACTGTGTATTAATAAGGAATGTCCATGTTGAAACATTTATTTAGAAACCAAAGATCAGATTGTTTGAAGGCTCATATCTCACAAATGGATGCGATATCTTGTGTGTAACAAACAATAAGTAATAATAAGTCCGATCACTTAAAATAATAAAATAAAAATCGCTTTAATGAATCTTCGAGTTAAGTTCAGGAGAACGTTTCTTCTCACCCCAGTCATCATTGCTGATCCTTGGAAAGGACTTGTCTCTGAGAATTCCAGCATTATTGATAACAATATCTGTGAACATAGTTGAAACAGTTATTAAGAGATACAATTCTTAATAAAAAGAATTGCACATTGTCTCCAAACACTCTCTGGCAGATCTCTGTATTTCCCTTGATGACCTCTTAGCCTGCTACGTAAAGTTTCATCTATTCTGACAATACTTAACATTTTAAAAGTATTATTTTCTTATAATATCTGTTTTCCTTTCCTAGGGCTTGTTTTTAATATCAGGTGCTCTCATTAACAGTGCTAAGCCTCAATATCATACAAACAATGTAATCAATGCCATCTTAATTATAGATCTTTTGGTTAGATATCATCTAAGCAAGCTGTTATCAAAGATGATATATAAAGTTTTTGCTGTTATTTACCAATCCTTCCAAAGTTTTCAAGTGCTGTCTGTACAAGCTTCTCACCCTCTTCCACAGAATCTAAAAACAAAAGTAAATAAAATTTCATTATAATTACATCACTTCATTATCTCTCATGTTGTAAGTTAGAGTATGGAGCAGTATAAGGAATTGTTACTCTTATCAGTCAATGTAGACTACATTAAAGATCAAGCTTCCATATGAACTCAGTTACCATAGTTTGCAACTGCTTTTCCACCTTTGGATCGGATTTCAGATACAACCTTGTCAGCTGCTTGTGAGCTTTTGCCTCCACCTTTGATATCCCCTCCAAGGTCATTAACTGAAATGACCAGCAAACATTATAATTTGTAGGATAATGACAACACACTAAATGTAGTTTACATTTCACCTATAGCAAATAACTTTGTAATAACAAAAAATGCTAATATTATATTCATTAAAACCTATACATATTCTGAAGATGTCATAAGTATGAGAGCAAATTGTGTAAGACATGATTATCGAATGTTAAGCTTCATTTAAATTCTAATATACATTTTGAAAATTAACAAAAACATATGTAAAACATAAACCTACATGTAGTCTAACTGTTGAAGAAAAGTTAGAAAATGCAATCTTCCTTAAATAGTACGATTGTTATCCTGTTCATAGGAGATGAATCATCAGCAAACAAGATAAAATTTAGTATCAGACTTACCTACAACAGCAGCTCCTCTTTCTGCTAAAGCTAGTGCATAGGCCTTGCCAAGCCCTATTCCAAAGAAAAATGAATAAATTACAATCACCAATTAAAACACTTAACTTCGCCTGGAAACCCCCCGGGTAACCTGCCGGTCCCAAGCCCGGATGAAGGAGGAGGGTTGGGCGTGGGGTTAGCACCCTGTAAAAAATCCCTGCTATAGAAACCGCAAAAAGAACATTACCACAACGAGAGCCTGGACGGGAAGATCCCTCCTTGGAGGGGCCTATGACGTGTGCTGACAAAAGCCCTCGGGAAGTCAGCTCGCCGACCTATCTTCTCACGGCCAAGGCAAAAACCAGGATAGGGACCTGGAACATCAGAACCCTATACGAGCAAGGTAAATCAGCTCAGGTAGCACAGGAGATGAAGAACTATGGCATCAAGCTCCTTGGCCTGTGCGAGACCAGATGGAATGGTAGTGGTCAGACCAGACTCTCGTCAGGGGAGACTATCATCTACTCTGGACATGAAGATCCTGACCATGACCACTCACAAGGAGTAGCAGTACTGATGACACAGGAGGCTGCAAGGGCACTAATAACATGGGAACCAGTTTCTCCACGACTCATGTCAGCTCGGTTCAACTCCAAAGGAAGAAAGATAACCATCATCCAGTGCTATGCACCTACCAACGCAGCAAAAGAAGAGGAGAAGGAGGACTTTTACAACTCCCTTCAAGCGCTGGTTGATCGTACTCCAAGACGAGACCTGAAGATCATCATGGGCGACATGAATGCCAAAGTTGGACATGACAACACGGACAAAGAACACATAATGGGAAAGCACGGTGTGGGCAACTGCAATGAGAATGGTGAGCTGTTCACAGACTTCTGCTTGTTCAACGACCTTGTAATCGGAGGCACAGTCTTTCCTCACAAAACCATTCACAAGACCACCTGGACTTCACCAGATGGAAATACAGAAAACCAGATCGATCACATCACCATCGATCGACAGTTTAGAAGAAGTCTGCTGGATGTCAGAGTAAAGCGAGGTGCAGATGCAGCCACAGACCACCATCTACTTGTGGCAACCATGAAGATAAAACTGAGGTCCTTCCATGACTCATCAGACAGACCGCACCACAAATTCAACGTGCAGTTCCTCAGAGATCGGAAAAAACAAGAAGAGTTCAACTGCAAAGTAAAAAACAGGTTTGCGGCACTGGAAGGACTCTTGGAAGAAACAGTGACCAACCACTGGACAAGAATACAAGAGACCTGGAAAACTTCCTGCACGCACGTTCTGGGGAAGAAAGGAAAACAGCATAAGGAATGGCTGAATATAAAGACCTGGCAAAAAATAGAGGAAAGGAAAGAGCTGAAGCAGAAGATCAACCAATGTCAAGACCAGCAGGAAAAAGAAGAACTCAGAGCAAAATACTGGGAGATAAACAGAGAAGTAAAAAAGAGCGCAAGAGATGACAAGAGGCAGTTCACACACAAGATGGCAGAAGAGGCAGAACAAGCAGCTGGGCAAAATAACACAAAGAGACTATATGAAATTACAAGAATTCTGGCAGGAAGAAAAAACACCAATGCGTGCAGACCAATAAAGGATAAGAATGGCAGCACCATCACCGGAGATGCAGAAACAAGATCACGCTGGGTGGAACATTTTGATGAAATACTTAACCGACCATCAACAACAACCACCTTGGACATTCCCCCAGCCGCCGAACAGCTTCAAGCAAACACCAGCCCACCAACCAAGGCAGAAATCATCAAAGCCATCAACTCCTTGAAGTCTGGCAAGGCGGCAGGCCCAGATGGCATTCCTGCTGAAGCACTAAAGGCAGATCCAACAGCCGCAGCAGAGATGTTACACCCACTGCTGAAGAAAATTTGGGAACAGGAACAAGTTCCAGCAGACTGGAAGTGTGGCTACCTAGTAAAGCTACCCAAAAAAGGCGACCTTACACAATGCAGCAATTGGCGTGGGATTATGCTGTTGTCCACTCCTAGCAAGGTGCTGACCAGAATCATCCTGGAGAGACTAAAAAATGCCCTAGACAAGAGACTGCGGCAAGAACAGGCAGGCTTTCGGCAGGGAAAATCATGCATAGACCAAATCGCTACACTACGAAATATTATTGAACACTCCATTGAATGGCAGGCACCACTATACATAACCTTTGTGGATTTTGAGAAAGCCTTTGACTCCGTAGACAGGGAAACCATCTGGAAACTGATGCAGCACTACGGATTTCCACCAAAGTTTATTGCCATCATCCAACAGCTGTATGAGGACTCGAAATGCCAGGTGATCCACAATGGGAAGCTGACTGACCCCTTCACAATGAGGACTGGAGTGAGGCAAGGTTGCATGCTCTCACCGACAATCTTCCTGATCATCATAGACTGGATCATGAGAAGAACAACCTCTAACAGTAACACGGGCATTCAGTGGACCTTCGCCAGGCAACTTGAAGACCTTGACTTTGCAGACGACATCAGCCTGCTGTCCCACAAACAACAACACGCACAAACAAAGCTCACTCGGCTCGCAGAAGAAGCAGCGATGACGGGCCTGACCATCAACATCAAGAAGACAGAAGTAATGCGGGTCAACAACAAGCAAGAAGCCCCACAACAACTGCATGGGGAATGCATTACAGAGTCTGACCGTTTCACCTACCTTGGCAGCATAGTCAGCAAAGATGGAGGTTCAGATGAGGATGTAAGAAGCCGAACAAACAAAGCCAGGCTTGCATTCCACACCCTACGACCTATCTGGAACTCCAAAGCTCTATCTTTACACACCAAGATCCGCATCTTTAACACAAATGTAAAGGCAATACTTCTATATGGATCCGAGACATGGCGGGTGACAAATGCCATTACTAACAAGATACAGACATTCGTCAACAGATGTCTGCGCCACATCCTCAACATCAGATGGCCTGATAAGATCTCCAATACAGACCTGTGGGAGAGAACCAATCAAAAACCTGCCAGCCACGACATCAGGAAGCGGAAGTGGGGCTGGATTGGTCACACCTTACGAAAGCCAGCCGACAACTTAACAAGACAAGCTCTGGGCTGGAACCCACAGGGGAGGCGCAGGGTTGGGAGACCCAGAGAGACGTGGAGGAGATCAGTCCACAGAGAGGCAGAGACAGCTGGCATGACATGGTCCCAACTAGAAAGGAGTGCCCAGAACCGGGTCCGTTGGCGGGGTGTGGTTGCGGCCCTATGCTCCACTGGGAGCGTACAGGAATAAGAAGAAGAAGAAGAATTAAAACACTTAACATCATCAAGTACTGTTGCTGTGAAAAAAGCACGTTAACAATTTGGCCTTTAAAAATTACAAATTTTATGTTTTATGTTACTTCAGTGAAGATATATCTTTACTGAAGTAGCCATAAATGTAAATTTTTGACAAAAGTACCAAAGCATCTTAGGACAATTGAAATTTAGCTTAAAAAGTCAACTGATACCATGTCGTAGTGAAGTTGGACACTCAACAACAAAATATAAACTCATATTTCACATCAAATATTCAATGGTGAAATGTATATAGTTTCTTTTGGATCAAGTACATATATGAAATATAGTGCACACAGATTTTTTTCTTGATATTCCTTCAAATTTTCCTGTTGTACATCTGCCTGAATTTAGGTTAGCTCATGTGATCTTATGTGAACCAGGACTGAATAAATACACACATCCAAGCACACCCACTCCGCTTGCTGCCACTTATAGTAACTTTCAAGACATGGTGCTTCAGAACATATAACATATAAGTTCACAGTATTGATATCAATTTTGAATTTACACATAAGTTGCTAGTCATATCTTTTTGTATACTTTTATACACATATACTTTTAGGTGTATTTGTTGACATCAAATTTGTTCTACATGTATTACACTTTGATCTTTGGACTCTTCATCCTTAGTTCTGAAAATTCAGTCTTGTAAAACAGGCACTCATTACTCATCAAATTTAACTCCTTGACTAACGAATAGTTTCTGAGAGCAACAAGTTTATACATCACACTGTGCAGACACAATATGCCTACCATTTCCAGCACCGGTTACCAGCGCTACTCTTCCGTCAAACCTCAGCTGCCCTGCCATAGTTGACAATTTGTCACCTTTGACCCTGGACAATATCCTTGACATTGACTTCACAACTCGGTCTACGATTGGTCGTTTCTCGACACTTGGGAGAGTTTCATAGGACAACATGCGCTTCCGGTACAGGTGTCGGGAAAGCTGTCTGCTCAAGAAACGTTTCGTCCAAGATGAACACCGGAGTCTCACTTGTGTTATTAGTTGTTTTTTTCGTGTTTTGCCACTCACAAGACAATGTACAAGATGTATTTAATGTTCAACCTGGCGGACAGACTATGGTATTTGAAAAAGACTGGGTTAGTACATTAAAAACTGAAGAACCGAAAGAATGAAGGCAGCCCAACCATAGCCCTTGAATCAAGGCTAAGTTATGTGTGTGAAATACTCCTACAAACCATGTAAGATTGTTGTTAACTTGTGAAATTTATAAGCAGTCGAAAGACTTAAGAAGAGTGTTCAAAGCCATTAAATACAAAGAGTGAGATTAATTTTGAATGACAAAAGTAAAAATTGATAGTCTTGTCACTATTCCATACGCATTGAGTGAATTAAAAGATTGGAGACCATGTAGCATAATCGAAAAAAGCTCGAAAAGAATCTTGTCATAAGTTATTAATAAAATATTTAAAAATACTGTTCTTCTGCAGGAAGGATATAAATGCTCCTTTACATATCAAGCACAAGGGGGCACAAATGAGGTATGAGTACTTCACTAATCTTGGCTTTATTAGTAATCATAATACAGTTCTTGGAAATGGTGTGTTT
Source organism: Marisa cornuarietis (assembly GCA_004794655.1). Classification (NCBI taxonomy): domain Eukaryota; kingdom Metazoa; phylum Mollusca; class Gastropoda; order Architaenioglossa; family Ampullariidae; genus Marisa; species Marisa cornuarietis. Next base: position 69,296 of record SMMW01000528.1, read on the forward strand.
CTTTTCGTAAGTGCAAACTGACAGCCTAAGCACGTAAAGCAGAATATTGATCATTTTTTAGATACTTTGATGTCAGTCAAAAAAAACTGGAAACACCTTTGCTTGCATAATCTGTTGATTTAATTTTGTTTGTCCAATGGTAGGAATGTATTTAAATAAAATATAATCCTTATTTTGATTAACTTCAATTGTGGTTGACATGTATCATGATACTGCAGTACTATCCCAATGTGTCAACAAGACTTAATGTGACTTTAAAAAAATTCATAACTTATTGTGTTGGTTTAAACATTTTTGCAGAAGTGGCAGGTGGTTGTGGAATATGTAAACGACAGAAAAGGCATCCAGTGTACAGTTGCTCGGGGCCAGGTGTCTTACCTTTTTTTCCAGAAATTTTCACTGAGCATTTCTGGTCCTGATGTCAAGATCATTCAGGACAGCTGTGAAGCCATTGTAAGTTAAATACTTTAGAAAAGAAATGAAAATTAAAAAAAAAAACTAAGAAAAAATTTGATTGTCTTCTTTTTATGTTGTTTGCAAAATTAATCAATACAACAAAGCTCATATATGGGCCAGCATTCAGCATTGCATTCAATGTGCCACTCCAAAACTGTGAAGAATTTTAGTGATATGATTTTACAAACCACCAGGGCTAATTTTAGCTGATGCCAGAAGAGCCCTAAATTATTTTCTTTCTACATTCCTAGGGTAGGATTCATCAGGTGTATGATATATATGTAACATGTGATGAACAAAATTTTAACAGGATACTGGTGACAGACCTTTGTCAAACAAGGAATACAGAGTGGACCTTGGATCTAATTCATGTAAGAAAAATTGTCCTTTGGTTTTGTTAATAATTTCATTTTAAATAAGTTTCAAGGAGTATAGCTTTGCAGAGGATATCTGTTTTCCATTTCAAAAGCCCTTTGTTTATCCCACATGATCAGTATTAGAGGATCTCATAATTTTTGCATGGAACATTGGAAGATCACTTTGTTTTTAAATTCCTGAAGAAGACAGTGAGAACTCTTTGAGAATGATTCAAAATGTTTTATCGGCTTCTTTGAAATGTAGAAAATGTACCATCATTTTGAAGCATGTCTTGCATCTTTATATGAATAACTTTTGGTAGTGTCCAAAATGACAGCATTAGAACTTTGTTTATCCCTAATATTGTACTGTATTATAGTATCTTACTGTTACAGTGTCAAGTGTGGATGGAGCATTCAAAAACCATCTTGAAAGAGTGACGATACAAGCTGAAGTCAAAGGGAAGACAGAGTTATAGTTGTTGTTTTTTTTTGGGGGGGAGGGGGGTGATGGTCTTTTTTTCATTAAGAAAAGTATAGCTGTTAATTGAGAAAAGGTTAACTGGGGGGGAAAAAAAGTTACAGTAAGAGCAGCAAAACAGGCTAAATGGTGCAAAATCACTATTTTTTAAAAAAAGAATTCTGGTACTGCAAGAAAAGAAATGTGCTAAATTAGGCAAAAATAGGCTACTTGTTTTAACTCACTTGTGTTAACATTGTACCTTACATCTCTTAATTCTGAATAATGAACCATATAGTGCCTCAGCTGAGTTTTGTTTCTTGCCCTCAACCCAAAATCATTTTTACAGACTTAAATCAGGTTTATAATTGTGCCACACCTCTGTACGCTCCATTCACTGCCTGTTAAAGTCTGGGTTGGTGACAGGCTAGCTGGAATATGTTCAAGTTTATTTGGCTCCTCTCCTTCCTCCATATCTAACATGCTTGCTGTCTACTCTCCATCAGAATCCTACACCATCCATAATTTTTGCACCAGAAAGCTTGGTGAGTGATCCTTCTCTTATGCAGGACCCAGAATGAGGAACTTATTGTGATTCTCAGTTCAAACCATTCAGCCTGATCCAAGTTTCCATGTCGTTAACCTGTTCTCTACGGTTCATGTCCTTGGAAGCAAACTTCTTCTCAACCAGGGTGGTGTCAAAAAACACATCATGCTGTGTGTAAATAAATGAATAAATCATGGAAGAAACTGTTGGTATGTAAGAATTGTTCTACTATAAATTACTTATGGAGCTAAATCCATTTGTTATATTTAAAAGTAGGCAATAATTCAGTTGATCAAGAGGTGTGTTTGAGACAGTTGCCACTTTTTCAATTTGACATGGTTTATACTCCAAGAACCAAAAATGACAATATAATAGTAATAGTTGAAGAGTAATGTATATTCTAATAAAATATTTTATTGATTGGCACTTTGTTTTTGTATGCTGTGTTAATAATTTTTGTTTTAATTTCTACCTCGAGAACTTCTTTCATGACATAATCTCTCCCTTCCATACAGCTACCATCTTTCATTTAAATTTAGTACAAGAAAACAAAACTATATTTCTTTAAATCACACCACATCAATGTTAACATGTTTAAAAAAATTCTCTTTAAAATGGCAGTGGTTGTCTTTATTGTAGGGTAATAGGTATAAATATTGAAACAAGTAAATGCCACCACTACTTTTTGAAATCTTCAGTCGTGTCAGTTTCATCTGTAGTTTAAAGATACCTTGTTTTGAAAATACATCTTGCAGTAACTTTATTCTGTTATCCTGTATTGTCCATGCTTATTATCTCTGTGCTCTGTGTGTGTGTGTTACCGACAGAGAGCACTTGAACATGCAAGGATTATTTTAGATCTTTTCCTATCAATTTTATTCCATATTTATGGCCTGGTAGTGTAAACCAGAGAGCACCTGACCACATCTGAGATTTTGTGCGATACAAGCATCCTTATTATGATTATAATTACAAATCCCGTGGCTGTGGATTTTTGTTTCTTGTTCATCTTCAACTGATGACCGTATCCTAACTGTTCCTGTCACCAGAACAACAACATATGGTCACAGGATTTTTGGCTACTGTGCAGCAAAACAATGGAACTCTCTTCCTTTCCATATCCACCACCTTCCTACAACTGAATCTTTCAAATCTGCACTGAAATGCACCTCTTCTTTGAGCATTACTAACACAGTCCACACAATGCTAGTCCTTCCTACACTCCCCCCTTCAGCTCTTGCTACTTTTCTACCCATCTTTCTCTGCAGAATCACTATATTCTCTGTTCCTGTTACTTTGTGCCTTTTTGTTTTCTATCTTTGTTTTCTGTTTGTTGTCAGTACTGTCGTTTATTCTTCTGCCCCTCATGTTCTATCCATTTAGTCCATGTCTCTTCCCTGTTTTAAGCGCTAAGGACAAATTTCTTGTTGAAGCCTTAAATTTTGACAGATGTAAATGATAATCTTTCATTTGTGGGAACTATTTTGCATTCTGGGTTTTTTTTGTTTTGTTACAATGGAATTAAAATGTGAAATATACATGTGGGCTTTTTTTTCAGCTATAACTTTTGGTTCTTCATAGACAGTTATTGTGTGAGAAATGAAATTGATCACAAATTTAGATTGTTGGTCTTGTATATCTGTGCAATCTATAATCTCATCTTCCATGAGTTTCACAAGATCAGCTACATCCCATCCTTTCTGTCAGCTTCTGCCACCAAAAACCAATGTCTGCATTTTTGTTCCGGGTAAATAACTGCACCTCTCTCCTCCATGGGGTATACAACTGCCAATTTGTACTACAAAATCACTATACTGTGCTACCAATATCTTCAGGGTGTTACCTCAGCATACCTGTCTGCAATTTGTCAGCTGCTCATTCTAGCTCCCTAGCCCCACTGTTTAGAATTCTCTGCCACTTTCTGTGTCGGTGTTGAAAATTTTCACATCTAACTTCAAAATCTACGTTTGCCATTCACAATCCAGCAGATCTTTTTTTATTTTTCAATTTCCAATCTTCATCCATACCACTGTGCCATCTTTATTTTGCTTGTGTTTTTTTATTATTATTATTATTTTTGTATGATAATCTGTTGGTTCGTTCATAGACTCTTGTGGAAAGTTTATTGAGTTTACCTGCTTCAGTCAAAGTTGTTATTAGATCCTCCCACAGATGTTGATCAGTTAGCAGAGTTATATAATCAGACTCTATCAGGGCTGCTTGATAAGCATGCTCCTGCAGTTACCAAAATTGTTGTAGATAGACCAGATTGTGCATGGTTTTGTGAGGGGGTGAGTGAAGCCAAGAAACAGAGACAGCTGGCAGAGAAAAAGTGGAGGAAGACCAAACTTGAGATTGACAGACAGCTGTATAAGTTAGCCAGAAATAAATATGCTTGTGCTGTAAAAAAGGCTAAATCGTTATTCGTGCAGGAGCAGCTAGAGGCTGCGAGTGGAAATCCCAGAAAGACTTTTGACATTGTGAACAGCCTGCTGGGTAAGAACGGAACTAGTCCGGTTCTTCCTGAGGTGGATAACAAGTCAGCTGCTGATCAGCTGTCTTCCTTCTTTGTTAATAAGATAAAGGAAATTTGTGCTGGACTTGAGAGTGCAGCTTGTGAGTTGCCAGAGTGTGAGGAAGACTATTCTGTGCCATTTGCTGGTGTACTGCTGACTTCTTTCACGTCTATTGATGAGAGCTACTTGAGGAAACTTGTAGCAAGATCAACAAAAACTTCATGTGCTGTGGATCCTGTACCAACTAAATTTGTTATTCAACTTCTGGACATTCTATTTCCTGTCATTTTGGACATTATTAATGCCAGTTTGAGAGCAGGTTGTGTTCCACGGTGTTTTAAACAGGCTGTTGTCAAGCCCTTGTTGAAAAAGGCAAACCTGGATCCCTCTGACTGTAAAAACTATCGTCCAGTGTCAAATTTATCATATATTTCCAAGCTACTTGAGAGGGTGGTCGCAGAACAGCTTATGACCCATTTTATTACTCATGGCTGCCTAGATAAATTTCAGTCAGCATATCGTCCTGGCTTCAGCACAGAAACTGCTCTTCTTCGTGTGACCAATGACATCCTTTGTAGTGTCAACTCTGGCAACTTAGTGCTGTTAGTATTACTCGATCTGAGTAGTGCATTTGACACCATCAACCACCGCCTGCTGCTCCAGAGACTGTCGTCAGAGGCTGGTATCCAGGGCGCTGCGCTGCAGTGGATTGACTCCTATCTTGCCGAGAGATCTCAGAGAGTGATTGTCGGCTCTGCAAGCTCTGAGGCAGTTCCTCTGGTGTGTGGCGTACCACAGGGATCCGTTCTGGGTCCATTATTATTTTCTGTATATACTTCACAGCTTGGACAGGTAATTGAACGCTTTCAGATGGGACGACAGTTCTTTGCGGACGATACACAGATTCTGAGCAGTTTTCCCCCCGACCCAGCAGTGGCTAGGATTGCGCTTCAACGACTTGAATCTTGTTGTGTCGCGGTGAAGACATGGATGACCAGAAATCGTCTTAAACTCAACGACGACAAGACAGAAGCGTTACTGTGCGGCCCCAGGGCCAGAAGGGAGCAGATCGGCATTAGTGCCATGCAGGTCGGTGACGCCTCCATAGCCTTTGCTGACTGTGTGCAGGACCTAGGGCTGTTTATTGATGCAGAGCTCTCCATGTGTAATCATGTTAGTTCTGTTGTGGCAAAATCCTACTACTTTTTGAGGACTCTAGGTAGACTACGGCCCATGCTGACTCAAGCTGCTGCCAACTCACTTGCTGTGGCTACCATCATATCAAGATTAGACTACTGTAATAGTGCATTGTGGAGTATACCTGCTACGCAGTTGGATCGACTCCAAAGAGTTCAAAACACAGCCGCCAGGATTGTCACCCGTGCAAAGTCGTCCACTGAGCACATCACGCCTATCCTACAGAGCCTTCACTGGCTCCCAGTGAAAAAGCGCATTGATCACAAAGTGCTTTCGATTGCACAGTCCTGCATGTTTAAAACTGCTCCTGAATATTTACAAGAGGTAGTTCCTCCTTACCGGCCGTCACGTGGTCTGCGCTCCGGCTCCCAGTCACGCTTCTGTCTCCCTGCAGTGGAAGACACAAAAAGAAGCGCACTGGAGCCAGGGCCTTCAAAAACGGGGCACCTAAACTGTGGAATGCTCTGCCATCGTCATTGTCCACCATCACCTCATCAACCACGTTTCGAAAAAGACTGAAGACCCATCTGTTTACTTAAGACGGACTTAAACTTAAACAACCAAGAAACACTTGTGTCTTTATTTTTTACTTTCCTGGTGTTTATCTATTTATTTACTTTATTTTTTTTCTTATTTTTTATATTTATTTTGTTTTTGCTGCGCAATGAGCATTCTTCCGAATGGATACCTGCGCATTACAAATGGACATCATCATCATCATCATCATCATCATACCTCCACATGGGCAAAAACATTCTACTAATTCAATAATGAATTTTGCTATTTAGATGCAGAGTTTAAACATTTAGATTCTGGTGCATTAACTCATACATGTGCATGCACACGTATACAGATCTACTGTATATATAAAGTAATGTAATTTTTAAAACCTTTTTTATTCTTTTAGTTGGAATGTTTTCAAACATCTGTACTCTAACATCAAAACAATGCATTTGTTAAATTGGTATCAATAAATTATTCTAACCATGAAAAGCCTTTTAAAGGACAACACGTGCAACATTTTTTCTTTACGCTCGACTTAAGTTCATTAAAAAAATTATTTTCAAAATATGAGCACATAATTATGTTTAATTTTCATGATAGAAGCCTTCAAACATTGGCATTCTCTCCCGCCACTAGGAAATCAGAAGAAAATTACTCTCCTGAACTGGAGTTCCATTGCATCTAAGTAGTATTTGTAACAGCAAGTGTGGTTCAGTTCAGCAAATCTATGCATGTCTTTGAGTGAGATGAAGAAACATCGCTCAGGCTGTCATGTTCTAGAAACAATTTTTTTGCCCAGAAAATAAAACAGCTGATTTTTTAATAAAGCCCAACAGATTTGAACTTTATTTAGAAGCTTTAACTGAAGTTAAAAAAATTAAAAGGTCCTAACTGAATTCACTTGACAGACTGGTAAATTTCCAGATCAAAATTTAATAAGCAACGTTATATTATTATTGGTTTTCTTACCAAGTGGGTGCATTTGAGTAAATTGTTCCATGTGTATTATAAAATATTATAAAATATAAACTTAAAATGTGCATTAGTCTAAGATAATTTTTTTATTTGATGGTTAATTTCCAGCATTGCTTTTTTAGCTTATAGTTACAACTGACCGCTGATAACGACTTTTAACATTAAAAATGTAATATCACATTATAAAAATTTGATACATATTTGCCAACATAAAAACATTTCATCCTCATTTAGCTGCATGCAAAATTTACTCTTAACTCACTCGAACGTGTTCCTGTTTAATCTCCTCATACGTTTTTTCACCTTTTTAGCTGTTCAAACACACAATGGTACCCTCACACTGTTAGTTGTTTTTAGCACTGTGCTGGATAAAGATACCTATGATGTGTTTGTGACAGCGTTACTTGTAGACCAGCAATTATAGTTGTTTTTTGTTGTTGTTGTTGTTGTTGACTTTGAAAGGGAAAGTGCTTCCACCTCTCGGTGATTTCGCACTATGGGGGGAAAGGGAGGGGGGGAGGAAACCAGAGTACCCGGAGAAAACCCCCGCAGCCCAGCACTGCGAACAGGTGTCACAAACAGAGAGTGTCCCAAGACGAGATCTGAACCCTGAGCCGCTCACTGCAGTGGTGACAAGCGAGTGTTTTAACCACTACACTACCGGGGGCCCTTATAGTTGGTTTTAACAGCTCGTGCTTTTATATAGATGCCACTGCTGTAGGAAGAGGATCTCTTTGTTTTACAGAGAGTCCAAGACTTGCTTGTACTGCACAGGTGAATGGATAACAATCGATTTTGAAATATTTTGAGCAAATTTTTTAATATGGTGTGGGGACAAAGTTTGCATGGCATGTTTGAACCAAGCAGAGATCTGTTTTTACAAATTTCTGAACAAAGTTAATCCACTAGTGTTTGTTGCCATTATCTTTAGGAAATGACAAGGAGTACAAACTCCATTTGAGTGTCAAAGAGAACATTCAGCAACAGCACATTGTATCCTGGTCTGTTTTCTTTTACTGAAGATTGCATCTTTCCTCTTTGAATTCAGCTCATGCAGACAACACTATCTTTAGAAATACAACCCTTTCGTCAGGTCCTGTTTTCTCTACAATTCCAGATGTGATTATGAGAAAAACATTAACATAATATTTCTTGCACCTCTCCATCATAAAATACTACTGGAATATGTTTTTGTGATACGTTATGCTCTATTTCCAGCGATTTTTGCTGAGCGCTTGTGTTGTCCTTTAATATCTCTGCATGAGTATAACATGAGCACTTCATATTGAGGTCAAATTTTAACGTCAGCACTAAAAGCAAGACAAAAATGCTTTGTTCATCCTGTTCTGTGCACCTGAAAATATTAATCATAAAACAATGTTCAATTGGTTTACCTCGAAAATCAAGATTTGTATACCTATATATACATTTTCCTGACCTTAAGAAAGGGAGATAGTCTCTCCAAGACAACTACAATATTTTACAAATGTAGGGCATTAAAAAAAAATGTGCTGGAATGTATTAAATGCAATGGAATGAAGATATGGCATGTCACAAGCATGCTTTGATCTCACTGACTTGGAGATTCTGTCAAGAGAAGTAGTCATTCCGAGTTCTTAAAGTTACCCTGTAGGAAGATTTCTCCATAGTTAGTTGGCCTGTAACACATTTGTGTAATCATATAGTAGACAAAAAAAAGCTACTTGCATGCAAACATCTTACTTAAACTATCAAACTAGTCTTTTAAACAAGTTTATACCATGACAAAATAAAATCTTGTCTTACAGCAAGTCTCTTCCACAACTGAGCAATAAGCTCATTAATGTTGACTTCCCTAAGAATAATTTCACTCAACTGGATCAAAATATGAATGACCATAAAACCATGCCTACATTTACAGTGGGGAGGGTGGAAGGAATTACTAAAATCTGACTAATACAGGTTAGGGACACAAAAGCAAAACTGTGCCAAATGTTTTTGTCCATAGACCTGATAAAAAAATGGATACATAATATAAATGTATCAGAGATAGAGTAAGACAGAAGGTTTATGCACCAATATGATTAAGGAACTACACAATCTGCACTAGTCCATGACAGGTCCTGTTGTGAGCATCCACATCATCACCATTAATCAATAAGGCTGAGCAGTTTGAACAGTGTATTGCAAGGACGACACCTGGAGACTCTGGCCTGGTTTCTTCACCAAGTGACACTTGAGTTCCATCCACCAGGGATAAAGCTGGCATGTCCACAGAAGGAGCTGTTGCGTCAGACAGGCTGACATCCATGTGAAGGGGTCCACTGCTTTCACCACACATGCTGCTGGCAAAGGACACCAGGTCAGACATGGAATTTGAACGAGTGATGTTGATTCCAGAAAAAGTCAAGAGATCAGACTGTGAGCTGGAACGCATGCTGGAGGTCATTCCAGAGAAGGTGAAGAGATCTGGGATAGAGCTGGAGCGAGTGATGCTAACAGTGTTGCTTGGCAATGGTGGCGGTGGCACCAAATCACTGAAGTGAAAACTGAGCTTCATGGGGTCAACAGATGCACCAACATCTTCAGGTATTCCATCTGAAATGTTTGTGGTTAGCTGCATACCTGAACAGTCACTTTCTACAGCAGCAACATCATTAACAGGACTATTGCAGAGGTAGTCAGCAACATTAATTTTCACTGGTTCTTGAAGCACCAACACATTCATATCGTTTCTTCCATGCTGTCTCTGCATGTGCTTCTTGGCCCTGGGGATGGTGTTAAACTGCTCTTGACACACAGGGCAGGCATAATTTGCCGCAGAACCCATGTGACCAAGTAAATGTTTAACGATGCTGTTGGCATAAGACGTGCGGAAGCTGCATTTGTCACAGGCAAATCGTTTTTGCTGGAAATGTTTGCTTCGAATGTGACGTAGCACTTCATACCTGGCATCATTGAATATGGAAAAAAAACAAAATGTTATTTTCACAAGAATGAATGCAACATGGGTGGGTAAAACTCTAGGTGACTGGGAGTTTCTGCTATCAGTATTATTGACTGTAGGATAACATTATAAACAGTTCATTCAACGGACAGCTGCTATTTACAGACTGTCATTATTGTTGGTCTTTTTAAGACTTTATTGTCCCTGCAATTGCAATATCATATAGACTATAGGCATTTTCGATAAAAATCAGAAAAGTTTTCAATATTTTTAAGTAAATATATTATGAAACTGGCATTCAAATGGTGAATTTTATTTCTGACAGTGAAAAGTTCTTAGATAAATCTATCAAAGACACTTACCTGGTGATTCCAGTAAATGAACAGTTGCTACATTTAAATGGACGCGATTTTTCATGTGTTTTGAGGTGTCTAGTAAGACAGTAAGACTCTGGAGTTTGATAGTTGCATAAGTTACAGGAAAATGTCTTGTCTGCAGTGTGGCGTCGTTGATGCACACGTAGAGCTCTCTGATATGGGGTTTGATAATTACAGCCAGTGAAGTTGCAAGACAGCATGTCTCCTGAAAAAAATACATCCCATAATCTTGCACATAAATTATTTCTATACTATTACTATACAAAGAAAAACACCAAACAGTTTGGAGCCTTTTACTCAAAACTAATGTCATACACAATAAACACCAATGAAAGCTTTACAAAATTATAAATTGACACATTGCACAAAACTGGAAACCTTCATTTAAAACAATATCATCTGTTGGTTTTTCAGTACACTGATAAACAGCTAATGCTTTAGCACATACAGCAAGACCAGCTCTACAAACAGATGTCACGTCCAGAAAGGAAATGCATGTTACTAGCATAAGATCCGAAGCAACAGGGCTTGTCTTTAAAACAGATGGTTGTAATGAAGAATGAATGTAAACTAAGAATCATTGCACAAAACAATGGAATTACAGTCAAAATAGCAATAGATACAGGAGGCATTATTTAATTTGATTAATGTTACTTTAAAGCACTTTCATCACCTGTATGTTTTCGCAAGTGTTCTGTCAGACCGCTGGAATGAGGGGCTACAAAATCACATAAGTGACATTTAAGCACAGAGTTATCTGAAACAGAAGATCATTTACGGTGAATGCATACTTTCCAATCACATAATTATACAATTTTAAAATAATGAACTTTCTACTTCCACAGTGTAACACACTATGCTACTGATGAATAACAATGTATAAGGAATATATTTTATATAAATATTGTTATATAAAAAGGTACGAAGTAGGGCGAGAAAATAAAAAGTCACACTGTGAGTTTAAAATTAGTTATATTACACAGGGAGGAAAAAGTTTGATATACCAGTATGCTTGCACATTATATGTCTGTTTAGAGATGACATGTCCACGAAAGTAGCTGTACACTGATGGCAGAGAAGTTTCTGTGAGTGGCGTGCTTGGTGCTGAGTCATTTTACTCCGTCTGTTGCATCGGAAGTTGCACTGATCACACTGAAATTCGCCTCCATTGTTGTGTGTTTGCTGGCAGATAATAAGAGTCACTACTAGACTGGTCAGTGCAAGTACACAAATATACAGTACCATGGTTTTATTGTGCAAACAATATTGCTATACATAAAAAATATAGTGATAACATCTACATTAAATTTTATGTACTATGATTTTGTTAATACTATACGAGACTTATAGAGACAATATGCAAAATGATCATAAAAACAGATAAAATGCAATGAGTAGGCACTTACACAAACATTAAATGTGCGTAAGCTATTTTCTCTTTTAAAAATAACTACTGCTGTTGGCTGAATGCTTTATTTCACACTTTCCAGTTTGTAGGTAATAAGATATAAGCTCATGCAACATAACAATAAATGTATGTATAACATTTGTCTATTTGCTTTTAACTTTTTAATCTTTGCAAAATGTGTAACATTTAAAACAGCCAATCTATTTTTGTTTTCTTTTTTATGGTTTCTCGCAAGTGGCTGATTACTTTTATTTCAGGGTAATATGAGATGCATGAAACAAGTAACTACCTGCAGATGTCTATGCATTACTGCAACATGCACTGAAGTGTGGCCACAAAGATTACATTTGAACTTGGTTTCTGACTGTGAATTTGTATCCATGGGAATTAAAGTGCAAAGGGGCAAAATCTCTTGTTTCATAGCCTCCAGCTTTGCCTTGTTCCCTGCTGAGGCAGTCTTTTTATGTCGAGACACCAGCTTACTTTCATTATTTATGTTGCAAGGAACAGACTGATGGGTATTTTCAACTCCCATAACTAGTTTTTCTGTCCTCGAGTTAAAATGTTTCTGTTTTGTGGAGTTTTCCATTTTCAGGGACTCACCAATGCAGCTTTGTTGTTGTTTTATTCCTGAAGCAGCAGCAATGCTTTGAAGCAAAGCGTAAGCACTCTGTGATGTAACATGACATATTTCTTTGCTCTGAAGTGTTCCATCACTGCTGACCTGTGTATTCACAGTTTCATCAAGGGATTCTTTGCTTGTGGTAATTGGTTTCTGAACTAAACTTGAACAACTGTTTAAAAATATGCAAGAATTTGATGTAATCTGAGTATTTCTTAGATCAGGTGTATTTAAAATGCTTAATAATGTGGATGTTGAATTGTCCTGATCAGAAACTGAGTCTTTCAGCTGCACATTCTCCACATTGTTGAGTCTGTCGTTTACAACTTTTTCTGAAGGGAACTGAATATATTCCAAATCAGATGAACTACCCAAATCTAAGGAACAAGAGTTTGGGCCTTTTTCGTGAACACGGTTAAAATTCTGCGTTTCACAGTGCATACTGTTTTCCAATACAAGTCCCTCAGATTCACTCCCACTTTTGAATTCTTCAAATTCTTCCACTGAAACACTTTTTCCTCCATGCTTTGCTTCTAAGCAAGCATCTTCACTGGTATTTAAAAAACAAAGATTATCGGATACTAACTTGCTTAATTCTGGTAAATCAGAGCCTTTATTCGTATGTTGGCTAGCAGACGATTTCGGTTGCCAACATTCGTTTGCTGCCAAGCGTATCGCTTCAAATTCTTCAGAAGGTAAAATAGAGGTAGCGACCAAAGCCAGGAAACGGTCCCTTTCACAAGCAAAAAGCTGTGCAGGAGACTTAAAGGCGTCACCGTCACATTCACGGACGTGTTCTGCAAGGCATAGATCATCTTCAAACAATCCATTGCAGCACCGACACAAACACATTGTTACCAACATTTTGCTGTTGCTGCGGCACGAGTGGTCTTTCTTGACAAAAAGTAAAAAGTTTACTCGGCACCAAAATGCATTGTGAGCATTAAAGACAGTTATATATATATATATACTATTTTTATATAACGAATGCTTTTATTTTATATTTTTGCAATTGTTTTCTTTCCTCGTCTCTTTCTAAAACATATAGAGATATATCTATATAGCACATTTTTGTTTTTCAAATAACCGGAAGAGGTCCTGCAGTTCCTTTTCCTTCCTGACCATAACAGTGAGTGAAGTAGGCGCCTTAGTACCATCTGAATCTGTTTCATCTTGCAAAATCTTTACACTATTAATTCATAAAAATACTTGCTTAGAGTTTGTAATGATTTTGCCATGCTGAAATCTACTCTTGACACCCATAAGTTTCATTTATCACTGTTAAAGATATATATGTTTTGATATGCTGATCGGCTACGCACGTTTTACTGTCACAATGTAACTCAAAAATAATAATTGTATTTATCCTATTTTTTCAGATGGTTCGTTATCAGCTGGCAGTAGGACTTCAAAAGGGTCACAAGGTGACTCGATTAGACAACGGCCGTAAAGATCGTCCAACCCGTAGAAAAGGGGTAAATGAAACTGGAAGAAGACGAATCAGAATTTCGTGTTACATGTTTAATTAGAAAGCTTAACAACAAAAACTTAATTCGGGTTATGCATGTTCATTCAACTATCACTTTGTGTGTCTCTTATTTCTTTCTTGGACTGGATTTACTGTTGCCGCTTTTGTCTTTCGACTAGAACAGAAGGTGCATATATTGCAAACCCAAAATAGTCTCAGTAGAGAAGTTTCTGCTTCGTATAAATTTTTAAAAACCAAGTCTAAGTAATTAATTGAAAGTTTTCAGTTTCCCTCCAAATTTAAAGTAAATTTATTGAGGAAAAAATACTGACTTTTCTACGTGCCACTTAATGGTGGACGTTATAAACTTTAATCAAGCTTTATACACAGCAAACCTAAAGTCCTTTAGGGAACAACGTATACATAGCAATTTAACCCCAATATTTGAATATGGTCTGTCAAACATGGTACTTGCATGAGATTAGTGTAAGACTGACTGGGCTGATGTTAAGATTGTGTATGTTAAACAAATTTGAGTACTTTTTTTTTTTTACATTGCTTGGGTTTCTTCATTTAAAAAAGCTTTTCTGTGCAGACAATATCAAAGCATGCACGCTTTGTGCGGGACCTGGTCCGTGAAATTGCTGGATTTGCTCCCTATGAACGACGATGCCAGGAATTGTTAAGGATTTCAAAAGACAAGCGTGCTCTTAAATTCTGCAAGAAACGGGTAGGTGTTAACCACTGTTATTTCTCATAGACTCAGGATTATCAGAGACAGTCCATTAATGCATTAGAAACTTCACCCACTGTCATCTTCACAGTCTTCAGTTATAAACCAGTCATTGTAGTTTTACATTTTTTTGTCATGCTAAGAGGATTACAGTCTTCGTGCTTGTGTATGTCTGCATTCTGCTGTACTCTGGTTCTTGATGGTGTGATTGGTATCACATCATTTTGGGAAGTATCACATGCTGAACCTCAGTTTGTACGGCACATATGCGATATAGAGTAACTCGCAGCATTTGTCTGCTCGCTCCACTTTGCCCATTTGTACCTAATATCTTAAACCTAACCCTACGCCATCCCTAACCCCAACCCTCTGACAAAATAGCATAGAACGACCTGTGACGCAGCAAATTACTCTATACCAAAGTTCTGCCATTTGTACTAAATAGATATCACGAGAGGATACATTAAGCAAGTGATAAATTCTTGTACCCCAGTTTTTCTGATGCCACATTTAGCAAGGGTGGTCTTGGTATCATTATGTAGAAAGGGAAGCCACTGACCAGTTTCATTTATTGTGCAGTTGGGCTCTCACATTCGTGCCAAGAGAAAGAGAGAAGAAATGCAGACAGTCCTTCAGAAACAGAGGAAGGCACAGCAGGCAGCAGCCAAGTAAACGGTGTTATGAACTTTTGTCATGGCATTAAAATCTGGAAAGACTGTCGCAGTCCTTGTTTCATTTTTGACAGTTGTGCCAAATTCTTTCAAAAAAAAAAGATATCCGTGAACCTTTATTAGTAAGAGCCTGTCTGGAATGCAACAAAATCTGCATTAGGCATCGAGGACATTTTTTATGTAACAGAAGCATGTTAGCCTAAGGTACTATGTTGCAGCCAGTCTGTACACCAGAAAATTGTTAAGCATTAAATAAAACCTGATTCATTACTTTACAGGCTACTTTCCTCAATTTTATATCAAACAATATCTGATAATTCTTTTATGTAAATACTTGTAATGGAACAAGCCTTCACACAGCAACATTTTGTGCAGTAAAGTCCCCATAGATCTTGTAATTTTACTTATTTTTCCTAATTTGTGCTCTTTAGAATAAGCACACTTAACTGAAATAATTTATATATCTGCTTAGTACTTGCTGTGATGTTTGGATGGTACAAAAACTTGACAAGGAATGGATACTCTCTTGTGCTTAAGAACAACAAACTGATCATTGCTCATCCGTCTGCCTGAATACATCGGTGTGTGAAACCAACATCACTTTTTCTTAGTCTTGTATTCGTAGTCGCTGACATTTTGCCCATTATGATATGAGCATTAGCATCACCACATCTCTGCACTAGCTACCTGTCTAAGCTCTTATTCAGTGTAAGCTGTTTGTATTTTATTTCTGCCTTTTTCTCTAAACTTCTGCTACATACCACCTGGACAGCTTTGCACTACCATAGACAATGAAGGAAAGGACAGCCAACACTGCACACGTGTAGCGGGCCAGCGCTGGCTCAACTCCCGTCCAGCTGTATACAAGCTTAACTTATTGACAGGCAGCATCCAGTCTCTTTGTGGTGTATTTGCGAGTATATCGTGCAATATTGATATTGAAGAAATCCTCTTAGAAAGTATGCTTGGATATATATTTTTTAATATATGAATCATAATGTAAAATATATTTGCTTAAAGTCAAGAAGGTGTCAGCAAGCACTCACTCTGAGTGGTTACAGAAAGCGGTTTATAGCGAGTTTATCGTTTCTTAATTTAATTCAGACCAAGGCTCTAAGGAACGTACCTTAAACTCCATTTATTCTGTAACACATTTAAATCCTTATTGATTTTTTTAACATGTTGTTTTGAACACATTCACATCATGCATTGTGTTAGCTTATCTTATCAAATTATTTAACATTACAACAGACTGCATATTATAATAGATCACTTATTATCTTAACACACGTCTCAAAAATAATTATGACAGTAGCTCTGTGACACTGTAAAGTGAAACCGGAAAAAAACGAAGCAATAGCTTAGTCCAGCGCATGCACGACGTAAGTTATCTGTTCCCGTGCTTGAGCTGCTAGTCCTCTATAAAGTCTATGGCTCTCTCAACTAGCAACCATATGTGAACTTTAATTTTTAAAAAACATGGTAACAGGACTTTAGCTACTGTGCAGTGGGACGCCCTATCTTACCATATAATCCACCACCTACCTACCATCAAATCTTTATATGTGCAACAAAAGCATTTCTTCCCTGTGCGTTTTTCCTAACAGTCCCCACACTGCTAGTCAATTTACCAAACCTTTCATTCATTTAGTTTGCCTGTCAATCTTTCCCAATTTCCATATGCTGTATTGTTTTTGTCTCAAGCACAGAACATGCTCCTTTATAAATTGTACATTTATTATTTTGAGCCCTTTGAAGTTTATCCAGTAGGTGGTAAGTAGATCCTGTACAGCATGACCAGTCCAGTCTTTGACCTTCGTAAGCCAGTTCTTTGCCAAGTTGTCATGCCGGGTCACACGGCCAAAGAAGACCAGCTTGACTGTTGAAAGGAGAGGTTCCTTGTGTCCTACAAGTGTGGCAATCTCGTTTTGTACGAAGTCGTTGGTTCTGAGATCTGGAGCAGCCTCCTTAGGCACTTGTTCTTGAACGCCTGGATTCTCCTTTCCATTTCTTTGATAATTTATTGTGATGCTAATGTGTACTTCGCAGTTATAAACAAGAAAGTTATGCTTGAGCAACAACCCTTTAAGGAGCTTTCTATCCTGGGAAGATTTGACTTAACACTACTGGAGAAAGCAAACAGAGGATAACTACGGCAGTATATTTATCATAAAAACCAGGTTTTTTCACAAAAGACTTCCATTCTAAATCTGAGATTTATTTTAAATTATATCCAATGCAAAATCTATTGCAGTTGGAGATGAATGTTCCAATACAATTGCATTTCAGATTTACCATACCTTACTTCAGATCTAAATATCCAACTTAGCAGAATGCCATTTGCAACAATGGTTTTGACCAGTATATTGCTTTCAGACCTCTTTCTTATAAACAACACATTTGCTTCTTTTGGCTGTTCCTCTCTCCAACCCAGACTTCAAGTGACTAACTCTGGGTGGCTAGTTCTGCTACATTTTATCAAGGGCAAGTAGTTATTTTCATTGAAGAATAAAACTTTGTCTAATGTGCACATTGCTGTCGTTGGCATTTCAAGTGCTCATGATCTTTATAACGGCAGCTTGTCTAGTGTCAGCTTCTCCACACCCCTCAAAAAATGAATGAACGAAATTTCAATGTGGCACCTATTTACAGGGCCAACAGCTTTGCTGTGATGTAGAATTTTATCTGTCCTACAAGATAATTATCACAAGACCAGCTGCTTATATCACAAACACCTATGCACAATGTCTCACCACCTTCATTTCTTGAGCAAATTGAACGCAAGCTTATTTTTCTCAAAGCATGTAAGAGAATTACTGACATAAGCATAAGTTTTCCAGAATACACATTTTTTTCCAAAGGATTTTCTAAATATCAGAAGCCAAAAGATTGAAAGCCAACTTGGGCCTAAAAATCATAAGAGTGTATGTTTATTAGTCCTTTGTATTACTACAAAAGTGCAGAAGGACATGTCTGCATACACAAGGTCTACATATAAACTTACCTGTGGTTGCTGTTCTCATTAGCTTTGTAGCTGTGGCAACAACTTGAAAATGATAGTATGAACAATCCCCACAAAAGCAAGCTGAACATACATCGTCTAAAAGCCACAAACCCAGAACTGTAAAGAGTAGAGAAAGTTTGAGTTTTCTTTATTATGTTAGTTGAACCAGCTTCAGGGCCAAAATTTCACAACCATAATTAAAGAAAAAAAACTCAAGTGCTGGAATAGTTTTTTTTTTTAATTGGTGTTTTACGCCGAGCCAGCAACTAAGGGTATATCACGGCAAGGCAGCCAGCCCTGTAAACAGATGCCACATGCAGAGAAAGAACAGCGTGCCCGAGACGAGAACTGAACCCAGGACAGCCAACCTTCACTGTATTGGTGACAGGCGCTAACCGTTGCGCCACCGGACCGCCCCAAGTGCTGGAATAGAGTTCTTGGTCAGATTAATGCACTCAAATGTTTTCAGCTTGGGATATAATGACCTGCTACTCAAGGGATAAAATGCCTTGTTTTTTCCTCATTTAACTTGATAAATGATAATTTATATTACTACTTCATGACACAAAAAAGAAAATATGATTTTCGTGACATATTTGTGGTCTTCAAGACGTAGAACAACTGGAAGAAATGCACGTCAACTGAGAACTCAGCTAACATCCCATTTCAAAAACTTCTTTCCTAATTTATTTTTATCAGGAAACCTCAACTATCTAAAGTTTGCAATGGGAATGGAAAACAAAATAATAATGTCTTATTGTAAAAAGATTCAATAGCTGTTATTGGCGTTTATTAAAAGTGCAATGTAAAGAAAACTGTACCTGCAGTTGTGCTGGACAAAAACACTATTTCCCATCCACACATTCTTTTGAACATCCATATGGCAGTAGAATTAATATAAAAACAATTAGGCAAGTCAAGACATCCGAGAAAAATGAGATAAAAATGATATGAACTGTTAAGTCACTACACTAATTTCAACATATTGCATGAATTATTTGAGCAAATGAATGTCATGCCTGTCTCAAAAAATGTGATCTGATAAATCCATGTACAGCATTATGCTTATTTCCTTTGCTGCAGCTGTTTTCATCCACAGTATCATTAAAAAAGCATGAAAGTACTTGCTGGCAAGTGCCATTACGAGTCAAAGCTCAATACAGCGTCCTCATTTTTACAGACCTTTCACAATCACACTGGCTTGTTTAACTCTTTGATGCTAGAAGCACACCCACTCAAGATCATCACAGAGGCATAGTCCTGCTTCAAATATTTAAAAGCTGTAATGGGAACTATCTGACAAGAAGCACATTCAATGAGATTCTTGAGCTCCAAATGAAAACAACAGCATACAATCCTTATTATTTTTTTAAACATTTAATTTAAGCTTTGATTTCATCTCCACAAGTACCAACATGGAGACTGATTTGAACACATATTCTTGGCAGATAACTTGCAAGATTCGCACAACACAGCTCTTCTGATCCACTTTTTGCTTTGAATCCTCTTGTCTCCCCGTATTAAGATAGAACTTTGAGTAATGTATGTTCTCTGTGGTAAGATATTACCCATTCACTCTTAAAAAAAAATTTACAAAAGGAAACTATACATTTAACATTTGAGACACATGTATAACTCTTCTCATAAGAGCAAAGATTTATAATTAAGTTTTCATTTTCATTCATCCTGATCAGTCAGCTTTTGTGTGATGAAATTAATTATATTTATTCTTGTGTTGCCACCTACAAACACAAACTAGCCATGATTGAGCTCACATATTCACATGCTGTCATTGTGATGTTTTTTTCTTGGGGAGGGGGAGTTTTGACATTTTAATTTTAAAAAATGTAATAATGTAAGGAATGTGGGAATTTTTTTCAAAATGGGTATTAAAACTTTTAATGGATATAAGGATAAGCAGATCCAGCTTGGTGGAATGAAATCTTGGCTAAAAAACATTCACAATCACTATGGAAGGATTATGTGATCCTTAGCTACCTTCACAGTAGTTGTTAGGTCTAGCTTCAGTTCTTGGTCAGTTCAATCTGTATACCACACCTCCTTTTCGCATAACATGAGTTAGAGTGCCCCCATGCCTCACTTAAGAGTATCTCAGACCATCAAAGACCATAAAGGCATCCCATCATCATCTCAATCACTCCTCTCATCTGAAATTGTTTATGCCCACCTTAGGCAAAGTAAACCCGTAGCAATCACTAAGGATGTGCATTTCTGAATCTGTATAAGTTAATTTAGGAAATACTCCAGTCTACTAAATCTCATAAATGCAGAACTGTACAGTAACAAGACCTTGTCCAAGTAGGCCAGTCAATGTAAGCTTACTACAAATCAGAAGAAAGTCCTGTCCACAAAACAAGGCCACGCAGGAAATTTCTTGGCATATCTGAAATGAGTTATGTCACCAGTCCACCGTAGCCTTATAAAAGTCATGTAAACCAACAATCAGACATCACAATTCTAATCTGCAGAGAGGGTCCTCAGTTGAACAAAAATGGGTACACTGTTATCTATTTGGAAAATAGCCTTATGTTGCACCCACTCTTCACAGCTATCATTATCAAGTTTCACTCACAGTTCATACACACATAATGTGATCACTAAAAATAGTGATAGCAGTTCATCCCTCCTTAAAATAATCCATGATGATTACATCTTGCTATATCTTCAACATGAAGACTTCAGTGGATTTTTAGAGCAGAACATTCCACAAGTGACATCAATCAATCCCTGTTTTTGTCACTTCAACATTACACAACATCACTGGTGTCGTGCTGATGGAACAGGTCTATTGCACACATGCCTAGATGCCACGGCATGTAGCAAGCTGAGGTCAAGAGTTTTGAGTAATGGTAAATTGCATGGCATTTATTTCCAACACTTGCATCTTGCTGAGGGGAGGGAAAAGTACATCCTTGACTGAAGCGAGATGGTAAGAATGAGCAATAAAAAGCCAAAAGGATGCCAAGGCACTTTGAGCAAGAGGAGCCTGAGTTCAGCTTAATGGAGCTGCTGATGCTAAGAAATATTTTCTTCATCTTCCTACATCAAGAACGTTTCTTTTTGGTGAATGGACTGACTGTCTCATCAGGTCGGAACTCTCTGTACTCGACCTGGAAAATAAATATGCAGAATGTAAGTAATGACTTGACAAAATAAACTGAGTAGAGGTGATTTAGAGAAGTCAATATATTCCATACAGTTATTGTTCATGTTTGTTTTGTTCTTTCTCATTCCTGCAAAGATGGTAATCACCACTGTGAAGAACTCACCAACTGACGGTCACATGGCACTCTTGAGAGAAAGTCCAGAAGCTCGTTGTTGTTTATTGCATTGGGATTGCGCAGCTTTTTGGTAAACTTGTTTATTCCTATAGATTATAAAACATAACGTAAATGAGTTTCTTCATACTGGTAAAACATTACCTGAATAAAATTAAAGCAGCCATACATAAATTTACATTATCAGCTGTGAAATGAGAAATGAAAAAGTGTATTTCTGTAAGTTAAATCATCAGTTGCTTGGTCTGTAATATCATTCGATCATATAAGAACTGATGCTACTATAATAATCTGCTGATCATCTTCTAATAAATAGTAAATCTTAGTTACCCCAGAGTAATATAAGAATCCTGATGGGAATGAAGTACAAGACAACAACAGCTACTGACAGCACCACCATAGCAAGTCCTGACAACCATGGCACACTCCAATTAAAGGTACTGGAGAACAAACAGAAAAAAGTGTTTAGCATAATCAATCTCATTGTAAAAGTAAAGAAAGAAGTCAGAATTCAAAAACTTCTCTGGTGAAGGAAACTCAGCATAAGGGCTTACAAAATAGTTATTCTGCTGATACAAACTATTAAAAAGTGGTGTTTCTTTAGTGCCAATTTCATTTTCACCACTTCAGTCACATATACTAGATCAGAAAGTTCAGTCTTTAGCCTTTTGTTTAAATTTAAGATGCAACTGACATATCATTTTAAAGTAGAACGTATTAATCAGGTGAAAATTTTGTTTTCAACTTCTCCCTGGCCATGTGTCTGCTTTTGTGTTGTCCAAGCTGCATTAATGCAATTCTTTGCTTGTCCCTCTCCCTAACCAACCACTGAACAAACTAGGGGGCTCAGAATAATGCTGCTTGTATTGTCTTCTGTAGGTGACCAGCAGCTCATGCTGCACCCTGCCTGTACAAGGTCCGGTGGCCGCCATTTTAAGCTCACATTGATTACAAGATTGTGGTCACACTGTGCTCTCTGTGTCTTCACGGCCTTGCCTCAACATACTTGTCTGAGCTACTGATGCCTAGCAATCTGAGTCAGTCTCTTTTTCTGCTTGTGTTGCCTCCTCGCAATGCCACAAATGAGAAAAGAGAAATTCAGCAGACATTTTCTGTTTCTCTGGACCTAACGTTGGGAATTATCTGCCCTTTTCTCTTTGAACTGTGTCTATGGAGCTTCAAGTCTGGCCTCAAGACCCATTCTCTTTATGAGATACATTTCATAATCAAGTGATCTCTTCGACTAACTCCTCAGTTCTTCATCTTTATTCATGCACTTTGTTCATATGTTTGCCATGCACGGTGTCATCAATTTGCTGACACTTGTTTTTTTGTTGTATGACTTGCTCCATTTGTAATCTTTTGTACACCACACTGAGCTTGGCTCTACAAGTACAAATGTGCTCTCAACATCAATTATTATTATATCAAAAAAGCATTTCTCACTGTCTGTTTTTCTTTAATGTATTCAAGAATTTGTAGCTATTATAATCTCTGTCATCTCTCTTTGATGTTTGAAGAAAAACAAATATAGGGGTAAAAGCTCACTTTTTGATGCGTTCACCAAGGCAAGCAACCGTGTCCATGGTCTCCTGCACTTTTAGGCAGACGTCTTGAATGGACTGAAGCTTCTCCTTGAATGTCTTTTTCTCTTCCTTCAGAAATACAGTAAATATGGCAACTTACTAATGTTTTGTTAATTTGCAACAGTAATTAGAGATCTCACCCTCAATGATCTTCACCTTGATAGTATTTTCATATAAATATTCTTGATCGATTCAGAAAACCTTTTGGACATAACATGTAACTTTTTTTTTTTTTCTGAATGTAAAAATGAATTTTGATATTAAACGACTACCTTTAAATATACTATAATTAAATAATTCATGAACTCTAATATTTAAAGCAGTTCTTGTACCTTTCTCAAACTGCTCCACTCATTTGCTACGACATTTAATTTATGCCATGACAATACTCATATTTCAATCTGAAAATCTCCTAAATTACACCGACATAGATAAACTAATTTAGACATCTTTGGTTTTCAAACTGACTCCCTCTGAACAGCTTTGTCCAACACTTTTGTTTCTCACAGAAGCGTTCACAGTTGTATTAAACAAAGTGGGACGATTAGACTGCCCCAGTGACCATACTGAAGAGTGTGCAAACGTTTAATATTTTGATCTACATCAAAGACATCTTACTTTTCCTGAATAAACTTTCTGTTTAGTCTTTCAAAAAAAGATGGTGTTATTTTAATTTCTATTTTGGGAAGCAGTATCTAAAGCTCAATATCCTCATTCACTTAAACTGGCATCCCCCAAAAAAGGATAAAACGTCCTCCAGATTTACCCTAAATGTCCAAAAGATATTTTAAAAAATAGAATTCCTGCTGTCTACTATTTAAGTAGCAGCTGAAGATGCACTTAATTGTTCCATTGCGGTTTTGATTGATAATATGTGATGGCTGGTTAAATAATGCAGAACCTTTTTATGCTGTTTTATGATCATAATGTGTGCTATTTTTTGTAAAGCACTGTGAGCAATTAGGGAACAGCATTCTGTAAGTAATCTTTATTATTACTACATGTATTAGCAGTCTGTTTTCACATGAGATGTTTTTCACATGAGATGTTTTTCACAGAGGATCTTATTTTCCAGAAATCAAATTATTTGATAACAATGAAAAAAATTTACCCACCAACCCCATCTTTTTTATTTTTAGTGTGGACTAGAGAAACTGTAAGTGAGCAACAAAATGCTTTCTTTTTTTAGGAATTGTAATAACATTTTTAAAAAATTCTGTAACCCACCTACACTTAAATAAGCCCTGGCTGTGATATATTCAACATTTACACTGATTTGCTACAGGCATGCACTGCTGTCACAAACATTTTTTAAAAATAAATCTCATATCATGCATAGTTAGAACTGTAATATTTAACTTCTTATTTACATGCCAAAAGATTACAAAATTTCTGTTTCTATGATGAAGCACAGCTTCCAACTGATCTGGTATTGATGACATCCTTGTTTACTATTGGGCTAAGCTAGTGTTGGACTCAATAAAGACTCAAATAGACCTGTTACAATCTGTCTATATAATTATAAATTCTGGGGGTTTTATGATCAGAGTCTACCAAAAATTAGACAAACATTGAGCTTGCCTCCAAATGGGGGAATGCACTCTACAAATTCTATTATTATTATTATTAAACATGCACATTATTAAACAACTCACACACTCTGTTGTGTTAATACAAGGTAAAGAAAACTTGTGAACACATTAGTAAGGATCTGTGATGTCAAATATTTCACGCATACAGCTCTATCTTTATGTTGATATCCAAAGGAAAAGGCACTATTTGTTCATTATGTCTTACCTCCAGATCATCAGACTGAAAAATCAGTTTAAACCATCTTAAAAGAACAGTTTACACATATCTGCACTAAATCTCTATGGATCTATGTATTCAAAGTTATCGCAATAGTAAAGTAACTATTCCTGTTCTGGTAAGCTATACCCACATAGTCAGGTTCTTCCTAAGAAATTATTTTATTCATTCAAAATTCATTTAATTAAAATTTTCATTAATTAAAAACAAAAAACAAAAGAAACTCAGAACAAGCTGTAATGCTAAGCTCTCTGGTGTAAGTTAATGGGTGGATGAGGTTATTCCTATAAATATACATAATATCAGCCAACACAACACCAATATAAAGATAAACATAAATTCCCATGAAAATGTATTCATGTTAAGAAAAAGTGTTATTTTTAATTTCATAAATTGAAGAAATACTAATACAGAACGTATCCTTATCCATTCAAAAAGATCATCTCTAAACTAAATGTAGTAATTGTGAATGTATAGGATGCTTAATGTAACAGTTAAAAAGATAAAGAAAAGAAAACAAAATTAAGCAAACAAAATCTAAGAAGCTGACTGCCACAATCTTCAGGAATATTTGAAACACATCTGCAAAAGTAAGCTATAACTTCCTTCATTTTACCCAACTCTGTGGCAATCAACTTCTTTAGAGAGAATAATGTGAACAAGTTCTTGGCTAATGTTACACTGCCAAACAAACATCCTCACTATAACTGGAACCAAGTGCTTGTAGAGATTAGGCTGTGCATAAGAAAATAATAGAATTTTGTAAAATGTGAATGTGCCATTTTAAATTTAATGCAATACTGTTAAAATCTTACATACAGCTGGTGCTCCAGTGTGCATGTGTTTGTGAGAATGAGAAAGAAAGTCAATCTGTGTGTCTAATGTCTGTTTAAGGTCATATCAAGAAGCTCGAAGTGTGAATAAACAGGAGCTCAGGAAACAATTCTATGTTTAGTTTTGCCTCTATATATGGTCTGGCAAATACTATGATAATCTCTTGTTTAGAAAATCACACTAACAAGGAAAAAAAATAGGATATATGGTGTGCTGAAAGCAATTAAAACATGTCATCAAGTGACTTATGATAAACCAGACAATCACAATTTTGTACCACATTGTACAATCAGGAAATCTTTAAAAACTTAATGAAATTCAATAATTCCAAAAAAAAGTTACTATAAAACCCCAAAACCAGCTAAATATAGATTATGTGCAATAGCAAAGCTGATAATTTTCCATATAAAATCAAAATATACAACATTTTGTAAATGTAGTACCTAGCATATATGAGGGCAGGATACCAGTTAGCAATGCTCTGCATAATTAAGCATAATAAATAAGGCAATAGTCTCTGTTGAAAGGCTGAAGGGACGGATGGGGACATGATAGGATTTGCAACCCTGAAAAAATGTATCCTTTATCTGCAGCTATAAAATTATAGCCATTTTTTAAAATAATTCCTAGCTGCAGGTTAAAAGCTATCTGAAATACAGATGGCAGAGTGAAGGTATAGTGAGTTAATCTACTTGAAGCTGAGGGAGAAGTGGAGTACACCTCCTTTTTCAGACTGGAGTGAAAACAATTACCTTTGGTTTGGCATTCTAAAAGAAGACAATGCAAAAACAATAAAACAATACATTGGAAACAATAATACATATTATAACCCCCTGAAGAATAGATGGTAAAATATTTCTGTGGCTCATGAACAGCCAATGCATCTTCTAACTTTATTTCTGATGTTATTTAGAAAATATATTTTGAAAAATTTTGTGACTAGTTATGTCAATCTCTTTTTAACAATTCTTTATTTAATTATATACTTCTAAAGAATTATGTATTATTTGATACATGTAATCATGCTTCATAATCTTCACTATACAAGATTTTCTCTATTTACTTCCCTCATCAGAGCCAAACTCTCTTTAGCAGATTACACCAAGACTGACTAGAAGTTATAGGGAAACATTTTCCCTGTAAAGGAAGCTTGAAGGTCTGGTGGGGTTGAATACTTTTTAAAAAAAAACTTTTTTCTATCACACTCAACCCTTTCATTTAAGAAGAAAAAAAACTGCGCCTCACTAGACCTTTAAAAATGTCTTGTATTTTGCCAACATGCATAATATGAGGAACTAGGGCAGAAAGAGACCAAACAGCACAGTTTCCAGAAATGGAGCAGACACATATACAAACAAATATCACTACACAAATTTGCCTCAATACAGGAAGGCCAAACAGAGGAAGATATTACAACAATAATACAATAATAATGAAACCAGCATTGGCATTTTCTTTAAGAAAGGAATGATAGAAGTCTACCTTGTCTTTGTCCTCTTCTTCTTCATCATCGTCCTCATCATTGGTATCCTGTCAGAAGAAAGGTACAATACAGGTTAAATTTAACAAGAGTATATTATGATCATTGTCAGCGATGGGAATGTGGAAAAGGGCAGATTAAAATCATGTTTATTTTAAGCATTTCAATGAAAAACTATGCAACAGTAAATATTTGGCTTTCAAAGCACACTGAAGAAACAGATGTTTGCTCATAAATTCCTATAAAAACATCTGTCAACCTTGCACAAGCCACTATAAAACAATGTCATTCTATGACAGCTACACCTGTAGTATATTTGTGTTGTCTATACATCTGTTTATTCGATCATTATTCTTATACAAACTACCTACTGTACAATGATGCTAATAAATGCAACAATTAACTCATAAAGACTTACTACTATTTTCAAACCAGAATTCTTATGATGCATGTAGGTTTTGGGGAGTTCTGTGCAGATTTAAGTAAAGAAATAGATTACTGAAATAGTACAGCTTTCTTTTAAATACATATTTGGTGTCAACTGAGGCATCTAAAAGCGCAGTTAAAGTGTATATCTCTCACAAATAATCACTCCTGACTGTAAATTCTGATAACTGATCATCATGATGATTTGCTGATCATGTGACTATTGCTTTGGCTTATAGCCTCATACTTACTTCCTCAACAGGCTCTCGCTTTAAGGCACCTACCACCTGAGCAACCAGCACATTCTTCAAAAAAATCAGAAGAAGGCTGATGGGTAGCATATACAGCTCAAAGTTCCAGACGATCACCAAAAATGCCTAAAAATAAAAAAATAAAAACTCAAGGACTAACCATGAAACTGTCCCAGGCAAGCAGAAAGAATTTCTGCAAACCAGAGAACATACAGAAAATGCAGTACATGCATTCAAATTCACCTGGTTTAAAAAAAAAACCACTATAGCTCCAAGTTAACATCAGGTTTACTACAAAGTACAATATCTGTATAAATCCCTTGTAGTATGGATCCTGCTCTGCGGATGTGAAACGTGGACTCTGCTTGCCAATACAGAGAGGAAAATCCAGGCATTCAAGAACAAGTGCCTGAGCTGGTCTAGCTTGGCCAGGTGATCCAGCATGACATTCTGTTGAAGACTGTCCTTCAAGGTACCTTGGAGGGTGATTGATGCCATGGTGGCCAGATGAAGAACTGGTTTACAAATATCAAAGACTGGACTGTGCAGGCATGTGGCAGGCCTTGTTAGCTGTCGCATCTATCCATGTGCTCACCCAAACAACAGGTAGCAGTCAAGTGACGAATGACTGACTGACTAGTTCTAAGACTACTTTTTACTAGTCAAACATAAAGTTCTATTCAGATTGTGTAAATATTTCTAAAAATATTGGTTGGTCAAATAATAGCAATCTTTTACAAAAAAAAACCCCATTGTCAATAGTACTGTCAATAGTAAAATAGTTCTAACACCACTAGTACACTATGAGGACTCTTTAGAGAGACTCACAATGAAGGCAGTAGCGCTGCGTGATGTGGACTCCCAGCTGAAGCAACTCTGCAGAAATCGACCTCCATCTAGCAGAACACCTATTAGCTGTGACACACGATCAACATTGCGCTTCATGGTGTTAATCTTAAACTTGGGTTCAATTTGCATGAACTTCTCTTCAGCTGGGTTCACAGTGCGTATGGCAGCTTTTACCTGGGTCAAGAAAGAGAACAGACAAGCCATAAGGAACAGACTCATAGATCTATTGTGACATGATTATTTATTTGCAAACAACGCTCTAATAAACTATGCACTCTGAAGTTATTTTCTTAAAAATACCCCTTGTATTTTTTATTGTATCCTACTTAAAATTTTCCCTGCAAGATCATTGGCTTTCCACAAAGACTACTAGGTGATCTATACACCTGGCTGTGAGTTTAAAAGCTGTCAACATCACAGACCCCTCTCACCATTTACATCAATATTTCCAAATGCTACCCTCTGGCTGAAGAATGAAAAATCTGGTTGCCAAGAAGAGTGGCTTTGCTGTCCTTCTTACCAACTTTCACTGTTGAACAGGACTAACAAACACATCTAGTTGTGTGGGAGTGAGTGTGTGTGCATGCACATGAGCCTCTGATAATCATCACTAGGGTGGAGGGATAGTTAAGTGAGTTTGGAACTGTATGTGTGTGTGAGGTGTGTCTATATTTTGTTTAGTTTTTTATTTAAGGGAGCTCCCAACAAAGAAAAATTTCTATCTCTGTTGCAGTCAATAAAGATGAATTGTACTGTATTGTATTTGAATTGAAAATCTAATTTGTAAAAAATTTTATTCTTTCTTTGTTTCTGTATTCTTTTATTTGG
The DNA here is from genome assembly GCA_004794655.1 of Marisa cornuarietis. Taxonomy (NCBI): domain Eukaryota; kingdom Metazoa; phylum Mollusca; class Gastropoda; order Architaenioglossa; family Ampullariidae; genus Marisa; species Marisa cornuarietis. The sequence continues at coordinate 98,878 of SMMW01000528.1, forward strand.
TTCCACACCCGCGACACCCCATCATGACTTTATTAAGCGGAATAGTGGATTGATGTCTCATCTCACATGATTGAAAACAAAGTCTATCTTCAGCTGTATAGATCCCTTCTCCCGGCGCATCAGTTTCTTATCCTTCAATGCATACCATTGCACCTCCCCTGATTTGACCTAAATGAAAAGAAATTTTAAGCATTAATAATAATTAAGTTTTGATAATTGTTGCAAATTTTTATAAGAAATTACAATTCTTTTATTGCCTTTATTCGTTAGTGTCCAACTAGCAATCTATAAACTAAGTAGTATTATAATTATTTCCTGTTGCAACTGTTCTTTATCTAGCCAAGAATTGCATACTAGCCTCTTCTACTTCATTGGCATTATGCATTATACATACCCTTAAAAGTGGTATTGCAACTTTACCCAGGAATTCGACTTTCTTATCTCGATCTTCATCATAGACTGTTACTTCAAGCACTGAATGGATATCACGAACTTTGCTGCAACAATGAAATATTAAATGGATGATCATGGGGGGAAAAAATGGCATTAACTTGAGAATGGAAGTACTGTGGATATTTTAAAAAATCTCTTAACAATCGACTATAACAATTTTCCCTCTAAAATCCCAAGAAAACATTTTCTGTTCACTTTCCCTCTGAATACACGTGTAATATCAAAAGTTATCACAAGATATACCCACAATGTAAAGACTTTGTTCCACTCAGGATTCAAAGTTTTGTACTCAGTGTGTGTCTGCACACGAGCATTGACCAGCTCCAGCACGCAGAACGGATCGCTCTGACCCCCGAAGTCTGCAGACTTGAGTCCTACAGCTCGATACACTGTGAATAAGTAGTGATAAATAATAATAATAATAAATGTAAGATTTGTATAGTGCAGACTTGTAAGGAGCATGCTTGTAGCAGTTAAGAACAAGAACAAGACATGGACAACATACCAGGGACCGTAAAAAAAACAACAAATAACATATAAATAACAGTAATGATGATGAACAAAAGACAATACAGAAAATGCAAAGAGTAACCAAGTAACAAGGACTGAGAGTATCATGATTTTGCAAAGGAAGACGAAGAGGGAAGCAGCCATAAGCGGATGGGAGGGAGCTGACGGGATAACAATAAAGGACTAGCATTGTGAGAACTGGTGTTAGGGGTATGATTATCAAAGAGGTATGTGTTTTTAGTGCACATTTAGGATTTAATTGTGGGTAGGTGGTGGATATGGAAAGGGAGAGAGTTCCATTGTTTTGCTGCACAGTAACTAATAATCCTGTGAGCATATTTTCTTGTTCTAGAGACAGGAATAGTTAGGAGATGGTCATCAGAGGAAGAGCATACGGAAATACAGGACACACCTTGATACACTGTGAATAAGTAATGTTAAATACAGGATACACATCTTGGCTAATGTGTTTCAATGGAGCAGTACAAACACTTCTGGATACAGTCATAATACATATATGACAAATTTTCCTTACATGGAAGAAAACGAGGATCAAGGTTTTTTAAGAGTATTATTACTGCTAAATGTCTGCATAACATAACACGTTTGGCTCGCACTTTATTTCTGCAAATAAAATTGCTTGTTTTGATCCTTAAATGGATGAATTGCTGTATTTATCTTCTGAAGAATAAATTAAATGGTTACGTGCAACATATTTCTTTCTTTAATGTAGAGAAAACAATGACTGAAAGTCAATCATGAACAAAGTGTACAAGAATACACTAACCTATGACCTGTAGGTATCCAACATCACTTATGTGTCGGAGAGATCTTAATAAACTCTGAAATATTAAAACACATTGTAAACATGCAGTAATGGAAACAGTAATGAAAAACTTTTAAATATTCTTATAGGAAAAAACTTATATATTTTTAACAACTGTAAAATAAGAATCTATGAGTATGCAGTATAATTATAAATGTTATAGTATATTACTTTTTAAAAAGAAAAGTGACTAACACCAAAGTAATGTTCACATTTCTTTCTTCCAACTACGCCCTTGTTTTCATTTGAATTATTGACCCACAAGCAGTAAATATTAATAATAACAACAATAATTCCTATTTGGATACTATCAAATATGCCTATTCATGTCACAATCCAAAAACAAACAGTCGTACTTTATCCTGGTGATACTTTCAAGAAGTAATAAATTTAAAAAAAACAGCCTCATTTAAACAGTTCTAACTAATAATGTTGCATACAAAAAACAGCCACAGACATTTATTAGCGTTTATTTGTAATGCTTGTAATATAAGTATTTTAGCAAAGCCATAGGATCTAAATTTATTTAAAACTAACTTTTCACAACAAATGAAAGTTGTAACATGACAAGTTTCTGTTTCTAAGAAGTGTGAGACTAACTGAGGATTCTTACATATTTACGGCAGATGTCATCAAGGTCTCGTGATATAGGTGTGAAGTTACAAAGGTCTGAAGAAGCATCACCTCTGCTTGTTCCACTCATTGTTAGAAGCAGCCGCACCACACCACCGCCATCTTCCAGTTCTTGTTCAATCGTGTGTGTCACTTCTGGCTCCAGCTGACTGAGGTCTATAGTCGCCCTATGGAACATACCTGATCAAATGGCATTCGTACACCAATGCAGAATAATCTTTGGTCTAAATGGCACTTTTACACCAATGCTGAATAACGTTCGCTGTAAGCCAGAATGATCTCTTCTCAAATGATCATAGCAGGTTAATTTGTATTGTGTTTGCTTTCTAAAACAGTGGAGTGTGCTGTAACCAGGAGACTATGGTCCATACCATGTGAGTAGGTGACAAGGACAAGTAGCTAACTATTGCATACTGTTTTTTAATGACTCAGTGCAGTAGGGATTTGGCTTCCACTTAAGTAACAGCCATAAAAGCTTTTGATCAGCTCATTTATCATATGGCATTGTACTGAAGAATTGGACTATCCAAATGGTGTCTGATAATATTTATACAAAATGAATACATGATGCAGACTACTGTCTTGTCTCCTTTGTTCTGCACAATCTACATTAATCTAATACTGCAGTGTTTTGTTTCATCTATTCACAGAAATGTTTGTATATTCAATTTTGTAGCAGTAATTTATACATCTCTGTATGTTCTCAGCCAATACTTAACACCAGTGACTGCTGCCTGGTGAACATTACACTAAAATCCCTGTCATATATGAAGCAGCTAGAGTCCTAGGATTAAAATTCCATAGGCTTACCTGCCCATGAAGTCATCTTTGCCAGTGACATCATGGTCATAAACACTAATCTCTAGCTGCATGGTCTGGTCATCAAAGAGATGGAGATCAAACTGCTCCAGCCAGCGAGGATTGAGTGTTTTGCTTTTGTGCTGTGTAAAAATAAGATAAATTTTTTACTTCTTGAACAATGTTGATATAAACGTTTAAAGAAATAATAATAAAAAATATTAATAAAAAAATATAATAAATATAATATAATAAATAATAAAAAATCTGCCGTTTTAATGTCCGTGATGGTTATATGACATTTAATACTCTAAAGAAACTGATGAGTACTAGTGATCCGATTGTTTCAAAGAAATAAAAAAATATATATTTGTGAGTTTAAAAAAAGAACAAATATCATTAAAACTTGGAAAAACCACAGAAATAGATTAACAACAAGAAAATGCAAGCAATGAAAAATAGCAATATAAATAAAACAGTTTTGATTTTCCCCCCTTTATTAAAAACAAGGTATAAAGAGAAAAGAACTAAACATTCTTACTCTGCTGCGATATTTTTCATTGCCCAGTTTGAACTTCACGTAGGGATCGCTGAGGCCATTGTCATCCATTGATAACAGATTCCAACCATCTACCAAGGTAACCGTCAACACTCCTGACCATGACTGCAGTTTGAGCTTTTTTGAGGACTCCATGGTTCTGACGCTTCTTCTCAAAAACTGCTGGATCAAATGCAACAAACAACGACATTTTAGAAGTCAGCAAATGAAACAAATAGGACACCACGGTTGTGTTCAATTTCTGTCTAAACATTCAATTTCAGATCAAAGGTCACTGACCTCTGAACTGTAAGCACCCACAGGTGTCACAACTTTGAGAGTGGCCCCAACCCAAGGTGAAAGGTCACCGGGTGTCACCTTCGAAAGCAAGCACTAGCAGTCTCACTCATTGCAGGCTCACAGCAAAGGATCAACGCGTTAGATAATAAGCTGTAGCTACATCATCTCACCCATGCCGTAGCCCCTAAAAGTGAGGTGGCGCCGATTCTTTATGGTCATGTGTCTCCCAGTAAATTGCAACATTGTCCGCTGGAAAAGCAGACGGTGCGAACTCTTGTGTTAATAAATATGCAAACTTTCATGCTTTATGGTCTGTGTTATTGGCTCTAAGCAAGTCAGGGGTAGATGGTTGAGAAGTAAGGGTAGACGACTTTTGCCACAAAGAAATATTAAAAACTAAAAATAAAATTTATGTTAACTAAACTGTTGAAATTAACGACGTCAACACGGTCCTTCCTCGACTTTGCTGTGCTTCCTGATTCTGGCTTTCAAAGGGCTGGCCAAGACTGGCAGCTTATACCAGTTTGCAAGACACATAAAGAGTTAATCTCGGCAGACTGCCAACAGTCCAGTTTATGTATAGTTGGTGACTGCAACGAGTGCCAATGACTATATGTACAAGAGATCAAATTTGTTGTTTAGAACAAGCAAGAGGTGAGTGCAAGACAAAGGAGATGGAAGAAAAACTAACGCCAGATATTTCCAAATAGCATTAATTTCTGTAACTCGTTTGATCTGTGCTAGAGTAAGCAAGCCTATGGCTCGTGCAGCACGTTCTAAAAACCTTGGTTATACGGCCAAAGAGCGAAAGAGAGGCGGAAAGGAGGAAGAGCTGTACGTTCGTGCATGAAAGCAAGGTTACTATAACAATGAAACTGTCAAGTCGGTATCGTGCCCACACACACACACACACAATGAGGTTTGGAGGGGGGAGCACCACACAAGATTGGATGTGTGTTTTACACACAAAAAGTTCACGATCTTACTTTTTCTTCGTACTCACCAAAAAAATGTCACCATTCAAACTCATTATTCGCCATATGTTTCATCCTATGCACTTCCACATAGGTCACGCTGCGCTCTCTTTAATGTTTATATTTAGTCTCTCTTTTTGTTTAGGCTTTACTTTCTTTTAGCAAAGCATTACGCAGAACATTAAGCAGAAAGGGGAAGGGGGAATGAAAATGACAGGCTTACTAAAAAAAAGCAGGTGCTGCATGCGCTAATGAGATCATCTTTCGGAGCGATGTCGATCAGATAGTTCACATCTCTAATGAAGAAAAACTTCCTCTAATGTTTTTTCTTCCTTTCAGATACGGCGTGGTGGCAGCGTTCGATCAGTTAAACATTCGCTGCCTGGTGTAAGAATCTCACACAGTTCTATTTTTAGCATACTGTACAAATGTTTTACAGCCGGGGCATGGGGGGGGGGGCCTGTATGACTTTCCTGCGGTGTTGGCTTATAGTATAAAGAATCTAGGTACGTGAATTGAACTGGAGTCTGGCCTACCAGAGACAATAATTTCACCTTCTTTATTCCCAAGATCGATATTGGGACGCAGGACCAAAGAGGTGAAGACCGTACAAAAGCCAAAGGTCAGACTGTATTTCCACTAGTAAGGTGCATAAAACAACTGACCGCAAACAAATAAATATATACTTATATTCCTTTAGACACGCGAACAGAAAAAGGCCCGGCAAAGCGAAAAGGAAAAAGCTGTAAAACTGATCCGAAAATATCAAAAAGGCGACCAACCCAGACATCACAACCATGCGCTGCGCCTATAGCAGTGGAGAGACCACGATGGGCGGCCCTGTTAGCTGCCTCCCACGGCCTCTTATTAAACTAACTAGTTAATGATTCCTGCTGATAAATAAGGAGACAGAGAGGGAGGGAGGGAGGGAGGGTGGAGCAGGCAGCCAGACAGACAAATCAAGAAAATTTCTAGCTTTCGATTTTGCCGGTCTTGACGTACAACCTTCATGACGGGTGAAGGACTGCACAAGAGCTTCTGCATGACCACTCAGCAGCTAGACTGGAATTGACTGCAGCAGGCAGTGCTTTCACCAGTAGTCACCATCACCAGCACTGCTCACTCCCCACTAAATTGAAACTGTGTTTGGTGCAGATGTTGTTCTCACCTTAAGTCATCCATCTTACCGACGTGTCGTTGATGCGACAGATGTTGTCCTTATTACAAATCAAGGCAGACCCGTGTGTAATCAAGCCATCCTCCTCCCTCCACAACTTTTTATCGGAAGAGATATTCGATACTAGCCAGGAAATATACATAATAGGATATGTCTGAAGCAAGCAGACATTATAGAGATCACCTCGATCTCAGGCGGGGGAAGTGGTGTGAGAAGAAAAGTACCCGCTGTAAATGTCAAAAGTGTCTGAAGGACGGTAGCAACAAATCTCACGTGCGTTTGGGTGCAATAATAAACATCATTATCTGTATTCTTCGTCCAGCAGTAAATAGTTTCACTGCTTACAATCAGCACCGTTAATTTTCCACATAAACATCACAGAACACGCGCGTTTGTGTTTTCCGGCCACGATGATCACAAAATCGATGACCCTGTTGTAAAATTTGCGGTAGATGGTTCTAGGTGTACGAGGAAATAAGTCGCCGCTTTATTATTTGTATTGTAGGGGTGGTCCGGTAGAGTATTGATGAAACACCTGCTTGCCACCATTGCAGTGAGGATCGTAGGGTCCCATGTTCACATCTCGTCTTGGTGCTCACGTACTTTTTATAGAATAATTCCGGTTCACAGGACCAACCGTAAACTTAAATTTCCTTCATATTCATCATCCATCTCCTACCACTCCCCCCTTTCCCCCAAAAGATATACACAATCATCATTAGGTGGATGCACTGTAGTATCATATAAACCGAACGCCACTGCATGTGTGTCTGGTCGTGGTCTTGTAATATTGTTATAGACATAAGCCATGCTGCAAGAGAATAAGATATTTATTATCAATTTCAGGAGTGTGTCGGGTAGGCGCGGGTAAGATTGGGTGATGGGACTTTGTCAGCATGCTGCAGAATATAAAGTAATTACAACTATCAGCTCCACCTGTAACCATGGCTTGATATATTTCCTTTTCCGCTGACACTTTTGAAAAGGGCAGCGCTGTCTCTGACAGCTTTGCTAGAGGCTTTAAACAGGAACTTCACGGCAGTGAAGATTGCCCCCACCACCACCCTCAAAGTACGGTTAAAGTATTTTTGTAAAAAGAAAAAAACACGACTTAACAACTGAAACACACCAAATTGTGATAAAGTTTAAATAATATAAGAATAACATAAAACAGCAGCTCGTTTATTTCAGTATTCGAATCATTTCAGACCGTGAGTTTCGAACATTTTTATCACATCACTTAGGCCACAAGACAGTTGAAGAGCACTTTAAGACTGACCCATGCAGTGTGACAAATCCACAGAAGCACGTGACCAAAACCCCTACTTGACCTAGTCGGGCTAGTTTTGTACTCTTTCCTTTGATTAACCGTGAAAAGGAAACTCCAGTCTCCGAAACGCCGAGGATAAACAGTGAGCACAGTGAGCACCAGTGGGTCAGAAACAAACCGTCGAAGTGCGTCTCTTGTGGTGCGCGGCAGGAAATGAAAATGGCAGTCATACTCCGCAGGGAAGGGATTGTATGAGAATAATTCGCCGAAACTGGAATGCAGTCACACAACCAGCCAAGAAACGAAGATATCATCAGGCGCTTATGTCTGGTCTTATTTGTCCTTTCAGTTGCCGGCCATTCTACACTTGTAACCCCTTATCTCTCGCTGGACTTCTGTTGTTCCTCCTTCGCCCCAAGGACACGAAGAGCGCGTGCCCAGAACCCCACGAGTAAATCAGGAATTTGAGAGGGTTCTATCTCTGACAGTTTTGCGATTTCTCCAGAGCAGTAAGTCTTCATTTGATTCATTCACGCAATGTTCCCAGTTGCTAAGTACGATACAAAATGTTTCTCGTTCAAACAGACTGTTGAGGTCAGTATGGTTTATTCTAGAAGCAGTCTTTTAATTTGTAACCAGAAGCTGCGTGTTCAAACATCCCGATACACGTCTCCACACTCTTTATTCTCTTCCACGCCTCCAGAAGCCAAACGTCTCGTTATCAGAAACAAAATACCAGACAAAAACTACAATATGGAAGATTACAGCTGCAGTAATACCGAAAGTGGACATATTTTAGGATAAATACACAATAAACTTTGCTACTTTCTACGAAAACTACCAAACCGTTTATGTGTTATTTTCTAAGACACCTACCAAGCCAGAGATTATGCAATAAAAGGGTTGCATGATCTCTAAACAAACTAGTTTTAATCACTAACCTAAAACTTGTCTGAATCGTTGCGATGCTGCCACATGAAAAGACAATATTTCCTTATTATTGTACTCTTTTTTTTCTCTCCCACGACTCTACGAAGGTTAAAATAATCAGGAATAAGAGAAAGAATCATTATTCTGTAGGATTCAAGAGTAAGAAGTAAAAATAGATTATTAAATAAAACATGTCGAAATGAAAAATGGATGGCTAACGCATAACAGTCAGCCAAATTTATTATAAGATCTTAGCAGATTAGCTGTCTGCTAGGAGTTAGCTATCCACCAAGCGGCTGTGCGTCTGGCCCCTAGTCATCTCCAGCAACCATCTGGACTGGAGCTGGTGCTCACCAAATGCAAAGCACGCTGGCCGACATATTGGATCAGCCTCCCACTCGCAAAAAGATGGGGCTGCCTGTTTGCTGAGATTAAAGCACGAAAATCATTACGTATTGATCTCTAGGGGTGAGAGTTCGTCAGTTCTTATCAACTTCCAAGGTTTCAGCTGTTTCCCATTCCCGACTCTCCCCTCCCCCCCACCTCCCAGTCTTATCTCCCCGTTAAAGGTCAGAGTCGACAGAGGTATTTAGGTGGTGAGTCAGAAAACATTTTTTTGAAACTTAAAGCTTCAAGCATCCGACAAAGGTATTACCAAAGTCTCAACGCTTCCTTAATGGTTTGCTCAAACATTCTCTATACAACAGTAGTCTGCCTCCGAAGTTCAACTTTGACAGTCCCAGCCTACGATTACTCATTGTCTGGTGTATGTGGTGTAAATAGGAGAAGTAATCACTCACTGTCTAGTGTATGTGGTGAAATAGGAGAAGTCATCACCCGCTGTCTAGTGTATGTGGTGAAATAGGAGAAGTCATCACCCACTGTCTAGTGTATCTGGTGAAATAGGAGAAGTAATCACTCACTGTCTAAAATGTGGTGTAAATAGCGGAAGTAATCATTGCCTAGTCGCCCTAGTGTATGAGTGTAAATAGAAGAAGTAATTACCCACTGTCTAGTGTATGTGGTGTAAATAGGGGAAGTAATCACTCACTGTCTAGTGTATGTGGTGAAATAGGAGAAGTCATCACCCACTGTCTAGTGTATGTGGTGAAATAGGAGAAGTAATCACTCACTGTCTAAAATGTGGTGTAAATAGCGGAAGTAATCATTGCCTAGTGTATGAGGTGTAAATAGGAGAAGTAATCACTCACTGTCTAGTGTATGAGGTGTAAATAGAAGTAATCACCCACTGTCTAGTGTATGTGGTGTAAATAGGAGAAGTAATCACTCACTGTCTAGTGTATGTGGTGAAATAGGAGAAGTAATTACTCACTGTCTAGTGTATGTGGTGAAATAGGAGAAGTAATTACTCTGTCTAGTGTATGTGGTGAAATAGGAGAAGTAATCACTCACTGTCTAAAATGTGGTGTAAATAGCGGAAGTAATCATTGCCTAGTGTATGAGGTGTAAATAAGGGAAGTAATCAACTACTGTCTAGTGTATGAGGTGTAAATAAGGGAAGTAATCAACTACTGTCTAGTCTAGTGTATGAGGTGTTAATAAGGGAAGTAATCAACTACTGTCTAGTCTAGTGTATGAGGTGTAAATAAGGGAAGTAATCAACTACTGTCTAGTCTAGTGTATGAGGTGTAAATAAGGGAAGTAATCAACTACTGTCTAGTGTATGAGGTGTAAATAAGGGAAGTAATCACTCACTGTCTAGACTAGAGTATGTGGTGTAAATGGGGCAGGTGATGACTCACTGTCTAGTGTATGTGATGTAAATAGGGAAATTGATCACTCACTGTCTAGACTCTAGAGTATGTGAGGTAGATGGGGCAAGTGATGACTCACTGTCTATTGTATGTGATGTAAATAGGGAAATTGATCACTCACTATCAAGTGTATGTGAGGTAGATGGGGCAAGTGATCGCTCACTGCCTAATGTGGATAGGCAAGCGACCAGTCACTGTACAGAGTAGAAAACACAAGATCAGCAGTAGCAGAAGTCAGCCTGTCTCGATCACCTTCATCAAGAATTCATCATGGACCTTAGGGGACACATATTGTCGAGAAATGTAACTGTGGTAAAATTTGTCAATTGTCATAAAAACCACATATTCGACAATCGTGGTGGCGGCGTATATGCGCGCGTGTGTGTGAGAGAGAAAGAATAGTACGTCTTTTCTATCTCTTATCCCTTGCTGACAGGTACACATCTTATCCATTTTTTTACCCTCACATACTTTCATAGATGGATGCCCTCTGGATCACAGCCAATTACAATGCTCAATTGGTGTTGCTTTAATGTATAATGATAATGTTGTGCGGTCTATTTTACATAATGTATCAACTTAACATTTTACTTTATAAGGATGTTTGCTGCTGCTGTTGCTCACTCCCGCCCCTCCCTCTCCCCCCCCACTTGAAATGGGCCGAGTTCTCTCTCTCTCTCTCTCACGCTTATATATAATTATTTATAACCACACATGTCGTATCACCGTCATGACAGGCTCCTATACACAAAATGTAGTTGATTGTGAACGAGACAGGCACGCCGCCCTCTGGCTTCATGCTGTGAGAACTGACCCAGAAATAGGCCTGCCTCGGGACTATAGCCGCAGTAAGGCTCGACTAACGAATCAGGGCAAGCGAAAGAAATTATGTTGGTTCGCTTGCTTCCTGCAAAGTTCGCACGCACTGAAACGACGTGGGAAACCCGGGAAGCCCAGCTGGGGGAGGGGAGGGTGTGTTCCAGGGCTGCGGTCCTCATTAGAAAAAAGAAAGTTTAAGGCTTTCTGGGGGTTGTATTTCCGCACATTCCACCCCTCAATACAAGCGAGGGGAAGGGGGAAAACGGGACGAGGTTAAAATAACTGAAGCAGCCAAGCTGATGAGCGACTTCGTATGGTGTTCATCTTCGGCAGCGTGTTTCGCCTTCTGCTGCTGCTGCTTAAACTCTTTGCTAACATTTCCTGCTACAGGTTTCCCAATAGCTTGTGTTCAACCTCGGCGGGAGGTCCGACATTTTCTCAGGAAAAGAGCTATGGGCACAGCTTCCCCCCCCCCTCCTAATCTACTTTTTCATCCATGTATACAAACTATGTGAACCAAAAAACTGGAAGTATATAGGAAGACAATGAGGAAAAAAGGTGGAAGGAGGTGTACCACTGACAGATTTCTAACAGACTGCCCTTCACAGCACCTGGCTCTTCTTGTTGTCTTGGCTAGCCCAGCGGTTACAACAAAAGTTTCTACCAAGATAACACACTCAAGTATCTCACTGAAGATGAAGATGCATAACAGCCTATGTCAGTTGACCCGGATATTATCGCTGGCATTTTAAAATCTGCATTTTAGAAGTTTTCTTGGTGAACTGACATTTGAGGACGCTTGGGTTTTCGGACTCTCCCCTTCTTGTTTTTTTTATAATTTTTTTGTTGTTGTTTTTGTGTCTTTTCAAGCCATCCCCAGTTCCTAACATCGCCTTATTCTAAGTGAGCACCCGCGTTTAATTTTTTTTTAAGTAGAGTGATAAGCCCCTTTATGAAGAATGATACTAACAAAACACTTATAGAATATGTTTGGTATAACGACTTCAGTGTGCAGAAATGGATAAATATTACAAAAATAAAATCAAATTAAGAAAAGAAGAAAATAAAACAAAAGGCTAAAAAAGAAAACAGAAATAAATCTCGATATTTCACGAAAGTATTTTGGCAAAGCATCTTTCGCACTTTGGCATTTAGCCCACACACGCTCGATATATCTCAAGTCTCTACAACGGTAAAAACAAAGTAAAACAAAACAAACAGAGCCCTCGCATAACATGGAGGTCGGCTCGACTGCTCTGTGTGATTGAAGTACAAGCTGCATGTCAGAGAAAGCCCTCTGCCGTTTCCACCCCTTCTTGTGTCGAGGTCTAGCAAAACTACTCTCGCAATAAACTGAATCCCAAGGAAACCGAGAGCTTGTTCTTTGTCACACAAACATCCATCGATCCACACACCAGTGCAGCACACCGACAAACGCCACAACGCTGCATTAGGCGCAGCAGCGCATACAAACCACCGCCGCACACGTGTACTCCTACAGTTAGCTCCCTTGCTGCCATGCTCGTCAAGGGATTTGAAAGGCTCGCAGTAAACTAAACACCTGATTAAGGTTAATGTCTAAAATAAATCGAAGCGAAAAGGATTTTGATAGTTATGGTATTTATCGTAGCTGCCAATGGTTTTCAGGCACTAAACTCAGTGTATGTAAACAGAAAAAAATGTGTATGGGGGAGATGGAGTGGGAAATGATCATTGGGCGTGTAGGTGAGTCTGTTTGGTTCTGTAGGTAACCGTGCAGACAAAAAAGGTTTCAAACAGAATTTAAAACTCTTTCGACGAAAGAATGTCGCCTGCTGTTTTGGTGAATAAAAGACAGAAGAGAGAAGTTCAGACTTACCTGTTCTTTGTCTTCTTGAGTTTTAGGAGTAAGAGTACAGGTGAGAACCAGGTAGCCCATATAATCAGACTTGCCGCGATCGGATAGCATCAGCTTCAGCTCGCTGGGTCTGCACAGACAAGGGCTACAGTGACTTCCGCTGCTTAGCTGTTGTCATGGTAACCACTTTGAGCCTCTTCTCTTTGCGTCACTGTACTTAGAGAATCCTGAGGCAACGGGAGATTATATTTATCCTGCCATCACGAGTTCTATATTTCTTTCCTAACTGCTCGGTCACGAATCGACACCGATGACATACATATATATATACTTTCTTTCTTTTAAGGGATTCACCGTGTTTGGTTTCTCTCCTTTATAATTTTCAGTTTAAACATTTTCCCATCCACTACAAAGCGCTCATTACAAAATGAATATAATGCCGAAAACCAGTGCACACAAAAAAACTCAAAAACGACTAAACGGCTTACAGATTTTTTCAGACACTCACATAATCAAAATTACATGCATATCATAGTATAAACATCTATGACGAAAACGGTAAGGAAAAGAGATGACTATGAATGCAGTAAAGATGATGATGAAGACGAAGATTGGAATGTAATAACGGCTTCTCCTCTCTTGCGAGTATTTCCTACAGTTCCACGTAGCTCCTGAACTGTGTCTACTAGCTAGTTCCACAGTTTTCACTCAGACTATTCTTAATCAAGTAAAGTAAGCCTAGTATAGGCAAGCATCTTAAAAGTATAGACGTCCAGACGTTGAGTGATGATCATCAACAGTTTTTCACAGACCAGCAGGCTGGTGTTTCCCCAGACCTGATACCAAACTGCCAGTGACGTCAGAGTAGCACCCAGGCGAGAGGCTGCAGATGGCAGACAGCAGCATCTGCTTGTTAACATCTTCAGTCAAATAAATCGATGAAAATTATATAAAACTATGGCGTTGTGGCAAACTTTGCTCCACTTATAACACCCCCAGCGTTGGAAGCCGACATGGGGAAGAACAGAAAAGTGTGCTAGGGTGGTGTCCAGGAGGGCTGCTGGCTAATGATTGAAAAGAGTGTGCGCTAAAGCGTGCTTATGCACAAAGCTCAAAGGTCCAACGGAAAAAGTCTGTTAGTGAATCTGTACCGGATTAATATGTAAGCAGCGGCAACAAAGCAACACTTTGCCACGAAGGTCCCTTTCACAATTCACCAAGTGAGGCTGCGTCAGACGATGATGTTGAGTCTGTAATATTCAGGATCGAAGACACAGTTCAACACACAGTTACCTCATTTAAATAAATCTTTGCGAGAAATATGTTCGTATCTTTGGCCAGCTCTCATTTGTTCGACTCTACAAAGATGGTATATTAAGAGAGGAAATTACCTAACAATCAACGAGACATCAATCAGTCAATGTCTTATTAACATATCGATCGATTGTTCGTGATCGATCGAAGTGTAATCGTTTGTGGCACAGAGCAAGCTGGCTGTTAACATGCAGAATGCAGATACTAATCGATTGTGATAAGTCTTGCAGCACAGCTTTATCTGCGAATCACGAGCTGCCGTCCATGCAAAAGGTGCCCTGCATCTTGCGCTGCAAGACAGCGGATAACTCAGCACACACTGGGTGACCAGGGGACCGTGACTGCCTGGGATGAACCAACTAAATTATATTATGTCTTTGCCCTTGCCCAAAAACATCCATTCCTCTAATTCAGTAATATGGGCAGTGTCGCTTCCGAGAGACAAGGATGAAGAGTCTTCAGGACATGTTGATTGATTCTGTCGTCCCACCACAGCCTCGATCAATAGGAAAACGTGATGTGTGCGGACAAGGATCTAGACTTTTCTCAATTTTCTCACATCCGACAAACAAAGAACAATGGCCGGCATGACATTTTTCCATTAGAACTTCTATAATAGGCTTTTTTTCTTTAAGTTTACTTTAAAAAAAAGACAGCTGAACGCAAGTCCCTTTTATGGGGAGAGAAGTCGGGCGATCGAAATCTCTCTAGCTCACTTCTTCTGGAAAGACACTACTAATGCACTTTATAGACAATCCATCCCTCTTGGGGCACTGCACCGCGACCACGAGGTGTGTGTGTGTTTGTGTGTTCGCAATGACATTTTAATTCTAGGATGCTACGGGCAACATGTAACATTTGTAA
The DNA here is from genome assembly GCA_004794655.1 of Marisa cornuarietis. Taxonomy (NCBI): domain Eukaryota; kingdom Metazoa; phylum Mollusca; class Gastropoda; order Architaenioglossa; family Ampullariidae; genus Marisa; species Marisa cornuarietis. The sequence continues at coordinate 113,896 of SMMW01000528.1, forward strand.
CAATATGTAGTGCTTCTCCGTATCTATTGAGTGTCTGCCATTGGTTCATTCATCAAGATAGCAAAGACGGTCTTTAGACTACATTTAGCCTGGACGACTGTAAGAAGTCGCGATGGTGCCCACAGCTATCACAAGCAGACAAGTGAAACGAAGCATTAGCAGCTTCCACCCAGTCTGTGAGGACGAGGCTCTCTGTGCATCCACAAACCTCGTCTGCAGGAGAATCTAATGACAGCAGTGTAACATGAGCCATACCGAGAAGACTGGTTTTGAAACAGAGGACAGGTAAGTTCTTCGGGTAGTCCTGTCTCCAAGGATGCCAACTTAGATGATGATATTAACAATAAGGATTCCAAACCCATCCAAGATTCTGGAAGACTACATGAGGATTTGTGAAAGGGCTTGGGTCGAAGCGGTTTGTCTCTGAGATTCAGGGAAAAAAAGATCGCGTGACCCTGAAACGCGCCAGAGTTCCACGGGCATTCGAACAATTTTTCTGTAAGTGCGAGGCAGATGTTTTCGGACATAAAGTAGGGTTGCTTTAACTGATAATCGAAATTCTGAACACCTCGTAAGAAGCGAGCAAGCAAAGGAAAACGATCAAGGAGGTGATTTTTTTTAGCTTCCTTCTGGGGTTCAATGCCAAAGATCCTCCCCCTTTTGGCGTAACAGAAAATTTTTTGAGCAAAGAGCAGACAAAAGAACGCATAGACGACATATGGTTCCAGCAAGGATATTTAGCAAGACCCTCAGAACCAGCTCACGCGTGCGAGAATTTTCCATGACTGATTCGGCCACAGAGCGCTCCAGGACCATGTCACTGCCATCTTGGTCTTCATTGCTCGCAGAGGAACCTTTCAGAGAGAGAGAGGGAAGGTGGGGAGGGAGAGAGAGTATTGTTTATCTGTGTATATGTGTGTGTGTGTGTGTTTTTTTTGTGTATGTGTGTGTGCGCGCGCGTACAAACATATGTGTATGTAATTATGTATAACAGATGCACAATTTAATAATTACCTTTCAATATATTATTTAATTTATCTGTAAACAACGGCGCTTCTAGTAAGGTGAACAATAAATATTACGTTTAGAGACACCTTAAAAATGAGCAGTTTCCATTTATTTTATTTAGTTTAGCAAACGTCTGGTGTTAAAGTTACTGTTCTGTCATGAACAGAAGCAGTGTTTCCGACCCGGCGTTCCATCATTTTCGATGCGTGTGACTCGCACGCAAAGCCCTGTCTAGTCTTGTCAGCAAACACAAGGAATACAAATGTACAACTCAAGCCCTCGGCAAGTCGCATTCTTCTGCTCTGATCCACTGAGATTATCGCCTGACCGTAAGAACGAATGAAGATGGGATACTATGCAGTTTTGTTGTAAGGCATGTGATGTTTATTATTTTTTATTATTCCTTTATCTCGTTCTAGGACACATACATGTAATTTGACCAACGCATGACTCAAGCAGGTCACAATGCAACGACGAATAATCTAAAATATAATTGAAAATATGTAGCTCATTGACTGCATCACGGCTGCTAAAACGAGAATGGAAAATATCCATCTACAATGGAGTGATCACGCGCGCAGACGTGCTTTGCAGGGTTCTACAGACGACGGTTTCAATCAACATGGAAAGAACGACAGAGCACGGTACAAATCTGTCCCTGAGCTGGATTTCTCCATCACATTACTGTCAACTATTTCTCAATAATCTGCTTAAATATCACAGTGACCAGACAAATGTACTTTCTCTACACATCCAAAGCCTAAACTTTAGGACGTTTTTTGAACTAAAACGAGTTAAAGTTGACCAAATGTTAGTGTTTGAAGCACTCAGTATCGTGGAACTACAAAACTAATTTTGTTCCTCTCACCAGTCATCCAGAGACTCATTTTCGACTTCAGTTTTTCTAAGCTTGAGAAATCTGTGGCAGAAGAATAAAATTTTTAATCTGCATGAAATTGTGTTTTCTCTATTTCACATGATCGGAAGTGGATTATACATGGGTGATTCTGCAGCCTAAAGAATGTTTTAGCTTCAAATATATTTTCTGAATAAAATGAGATTTTTTTTGAAAGTGAATTCATTGGAAGCTCAGACTTAAAGTGCAGAAAGGTGTTTCAGTATTATGTGTGCAATTACCGTCAAGCAACACAATATGTCGGTGACACTGGGAGTGTCAGGATGCCTGGACATGGCAATTATTACATTCACCAAGACTGAGAAACAGAAGAGAAGAGAGTGAAAACATGCGAAAAAAAGAGAAGCCGGAGGTAAATAAGAAAAACTTCCCCGTTGTGTAGCTTTCTGAGTTGTTAAAGAGTAATCTGTATAGCAGCAATGAAAATACCACCAGAATTTCGTATTATTTAAAACTAAGGTACCCAGCTTCGCCCGAGTTGATTTTTGCCGCTAGACAGCTGTGATTTGATTCTCAACTTTTGATCCATCGCTTCACTTGAGTCAAGCTTACTCATGCAGGGCGCCAGAGAACACTTGTACTTGATGCCCTTTCATAAACCCACAGCAACAAGTTCAGCAACGGGAGCACGAGGTTCAAGCAAAGACGCCACGCCAATCGTTTGCTCGCTTGTTTTCATTCCTCCCTGGTTCTCTCTCTCATTTTTTTATCGGTGCTGTCTCAGCTTATGACGTTCTGGGTGTAAAGCTATGTGGAATTTTTTTCCCACGATTCATGCGGTAAGATTTTAGAACGGAAACAAACAAACACGAAAAAACATGGTTCGAAGGAACGCATACCAACCATAAATAATCCATGACTGAGCTGTCTGAGAGGAAAATTCATGCCAAATTTGGTAAGGTTCCAACCAACGCCCGTCTGCCACAAACACACATCATCCCATTCTGCTTTTTTTTTATAAGCTTCGGGGGTCATTACTCGCTGTGTCACATTTTAAATGTTTACTGGAGTGCAAATTTTTGTTTGGGTAAAGCTCAGTGCAAGACACTATTTCACCTAATCTGGGTGAATGCCCGCTACCCTTCCGTTCTCGAGATACAAACATCGAAACATTACCACGCACAGGAAGAAGTCAAAATCGTGACATCACCCTTGAACACAAATATGCTTAATCAAATTAACATAGAGTCCAATCTCTCCATTTCCCTGAGGCAGTCGCAACCTAACCTTATCCATGCACAATCCTATGATGCCAGAATTATTTTGGGAACCGAATAAAGAAATAAAGCCAGCGAGTGCGACCAGATCTTGAGATATGGTGTAAATACAACCTCGCCAGCTGCTTTTCTTTTTTCAATGGGACAAGCTATTCATAAAAAATACGTATATGTGAGCAAGATAACAGCTGGTATATCGATCGTAACTGGTGTTTTCTGTAGGAATGCTATGCAAAGCGGTGGTCCTTGCTCGGCAGCAATACCTTCTATTTTTGTTCCAAGTTGCAATCTTCATAAAAGAACACAATTTTGTTTTTGGAGTTTTTGTTGAGCTAGGTGGGTGGAGGGAGGAGGAAAAGAAAGAATGTAAAAAGGGTGCGAATACAGAAATTGTTTCAGGATTTATATTTTGTAATGCGGATCTATCACAGGCCAGCAAAACTTTTAGTAATTACAGGTACTTTTGTTCACTGTGATGATGTCAGTGAAGTTTGCTTACCGTGCGCTTCGCAAGCAGAACAAATGACCTGTTGCAAAGCCAGACAGATGCGATAAGACTGGTTTAGAAAAATCACCTGCATTTATCACTTCAGTCATCAATCTCTTTCTCGCTTTTTCTTTGCCATACTACAATTAGATACAGACTACAACCAAAAACTCGTGAAACAAGTCTAAAATCACACTGGAATAATTTACGAAAAGATGACAACATTTAAAAAAAAAAGCTGCAAGCGCCTCACTTTTCCAGCTCCAGCTGTGACAAGTCAATGTCCGCCGATCCCATGGGGTCGTCATAGAGGCCACGGTCATGGTCAAAGACTTTCACGTTGACAGGCTTCTGGACGTCGTCCACGAGGATGGTGAAGGTCTCGTCCCACCTGGGATTGAGGTTCTTGTAGACGATTCGACTCCTGTAAACCTGCTTTCCTCCCACTTTGAATTTGACGTACGGGTCACTAGTACCTGGCAACACAGCGTAACAGCCGAACTGTCACTCACACACCTGTGTCGAGTCTGCGTTGAACACGCAGTACACATCGCGCAATGGAACCTGATCCCTTTTTTCCCATCCCAACAGAAGACATAAATACGTGCGTTCTTCTTATATTTTGGATAAAGAGCATTTGTAGTAGAAGAAATATTTTGTAATGAATTAATGACTTCTGTGCAATTACTTTGAGAAGCTACCTTCTGCAAAGGTTGGGTTGAACGACAGTGCAAAGATTTGTAAGGGGTAAGGGGTTAGAAGGTGACAACCGAATTTGAAGTCGTCCGTTCGTCCGTCCGTCTGTCGGTCTGTTGAATGGAAGAGAAATTTAACACATCCTGAAATTAATTTAGAGAATACGACACTTGAATATCTTCATAGCCCCAGCTCTGATCTTAGCGGTTAGTGTTAAGTAACAAACGCATACCACCATCTGCACAACTATAATAGGAGGGAAGAAACTGGTTTGACGGATCTATAAAGACGAGCGACTCTAATCAGGGATAACGGTAGGCCAATAAGGGTCTTGCATTTAAATTACACCAGCATTACACCGTGCAGCCGTCCCCATGATACTTGCTATCAGCATAAATGACACAAAATAACAATCGGTTTTAGTGTCGCCTCCTATAAACGACTTGGTCATGATGAGCCGCACCACATCTGGGCCCTCAGATTATTATCCTCAGGGCAATGAGTGGTCTTGCGTCTCACATTATGTACGATCTACCCTAAACTTGTCAAAATATTATTTTCACCCTAATTTATTAATGCTCTTCGGAATTCAGATGGATATTTGTTAGTGGGTGTTGTGGACCATAAAGCCTATTTGACCAAAAAGACAAAGTACTTAGTTCCTGAACGATCTGCGTACGTAGCTGCAACAGATGCAAATAGACAGACACGCGCTCACATTCACGCACAAGCACCAGCAAACACGCACACTCGCTCACCAGCAAACGTCCGCTGCGCTGGATACCATTGCACAATTTAGCAATATTTCGCTTTTTCATCCCTGGCACTTACATCAGTCACTGTGAAAGACAATCTTTCTTTCGATAAGAAAAGTGACTGCACTGTGGGTCGCTGTCTCATGGGAGAATCTAGTGTCTGCCCGTGGAATAAGCAGGAATGTCTTAACCGATTTATCTGATATGCAACATTTGAGAATAGAGAGTGAGGGTCGAAATAATAACATGAGCGATGTCACCTTTGATAATATCCTTGGTCCCTTGGAGAACACATTACATCTCATCTGGAGTTTTGTTAATAACTAATGCCAACATAACTAATCATTACAATTTTTAGTCTGGTCGAGACAAAATGATTTAAGGGTTTTCTTCCTTTTTTATTTTTGGAGAATGTATTTTATTCGGCGGCTGAAACATGAAATGTTAGCATGTTCTAAGGGTAATTTTTTTAACAAAATGAAATTCTTTGTCTTGAGAAAAAAATAACGAAAAATAACTCATACTGAGCACAAATCATAACACCTTTTATGCTGAAACAAAATCCTATAAAAATGAATGAGTACTTTTTTCCCACTGACGTTGCAAGCAGTTTAAAACACGATCCATATCGACTGCTATCTTTAGAAGAAAGCGACAGAGTATTAACGGTGACTGTCAGGCCAGCGTCACACTGTGATGACTTGTCAAGAACGACGACGATTGATAAGACGATCAGATTTCAAAGAAAATTCATACACATCAGAAGTTTTATTCCGGAAATATTCTTATTTGCACGAATCACTTTGTTTGCTCTAAACCTCTCAAACTTTACTGTTTTTTCCCTCCTTAACATTTACAAAACTTTAAAATGTCGTGTTTCAAAGAATCTCTTTAATTGTAAATTTGCTCAGAGCAAACTATCAGACTTCTCGGAGAGTTATGCATGCACGTGAACTTCACCTCAAGTGTCGGTTTGACCTCTTGTGGTTGTCGGCTTCCCTGTGTGTTCATTGTCTGAACCATGTCTGTGCTTACTACAAACACAAAACAATTGTCATCGAAATGATAGTTTCAAATGCCACCTTGTTTTTCTTGCCTTTTTTAAATAGAGCAAACGAAATGCTGTGACTAATGTTGTTCGTGTATATTTTCAGAGGACGATGGGCGCCTCTAGTTTTAACGAATCGTGGTATTTTGTCGGCATCAACACTGACTTTCACTTTTAGAAATCTTTATTCCACAAAATGTCAAAATTCAGATTCTTTATCATTTTACTTTTGAATATTTCGATGGGAAAAATGGTTTAGTTTGCATTCTTGAAGTTCGGTGCGTAGGTATCTTCGTTCTTGATGAAAACGAATATCGCGCGATTTTGCCCTATATGTATAGTGTTGAATGAATTACTGAATAGAACTGTTTGTAGGAAGTATTTCAGACGTTCTTGTCAGTCAAGGCAGTATTTTTTCAGTAGCAGTCATGCATATTTTTTCCTGTCATATTTGCCACAATTTGTGACACAGTTATGCGTTTTGTTTGACAAGTGTTCGCTTCAATCTCGGTACATATTTTCTGGTATGCCAGCAAATCTACCATGCAGAGTTTGAATTACTGTTGTCCACAGTACGAACTGACTAAATGCGCCATTTCTCCCGCCATAATTGCTGTCCCTCCCCCAAAAAAATAAAGTTTCAAGCAAAATAAAATTCCTTTAGAAATGTGTATCCCCATTCAAAAACACTTATATATCCAAGCTTTATTAATCAAAATAATGAAGATGATACCTTAAATCGAAATGCAAAATATGTTCCAAATCAACCTAAAACGATTATTTGTCATTTTTGTGTGGGATACAATAAAGATAAAGACACGCACATCTTTATCACGATAAAATTATATACAAAATATTATAAATTATCAAACTAGTAAAATAATAATCATAAAGGGAATTTATATATTGCATTTACCGACTTAGCAGAAGGCTCAATGCGCTTTACAAGAGAAAGGCTAATAAATGTGCATAACACACATACAGATACAGTCTAATATAAGAGATATTATGTCAGCAAACAAACAACGAACAAAAAAGCACACACAGGAAAGACTAAAATCAAGCTGCACAATTGTAAGCAGTACTTCAATCAGTGTGCATCAATCTGCAGAAGAAGGGTGCGCTGTTTGTGCCTCAGCCATGCAGACTGAAAAACATTAAGCGACAAAACCTTCACGCATACCTTTCGCGCATCTAATTACGAAAAGATCCATACTTACCACAGCTGTCTCGTACCACCAAATCTTTGCCCTCGCGAAGTCGAACCTCCAGAAGAAAGAAGGGATGGTCCATGAGAGCGTTTGGCCGCGGTTTTAACGACGGATCCTGCAACAGCAGAGCAGGTCAGCAGATGATAGCCCTCGTGGGTGCGTGCAAGCACAATGAAGCTGCAGTTTATCTCAGGATGGCGAAATACAGAGGAGGATTGTTTCTGCTGTTTTATTACCACCCACAATGTGCACTTTGCGCGGTGATGCATAACTAACGGAACCTAACCTAATCTGAGTTTGTGTCTCAATGGTAATTTTCACGACAAGCACAATAACCGTTTTTTTCCCGATGAATATTTGAAAGCAAACCTCAGCCTTTACCGTTCGGGGAAAATTAACGACCAAGAAGCGCAAAACAAAAAACGAAACAACATTCGAAAACAAACAAAAACAAGCGTGTAGCCCGAGACTACAGCATGCGGAGCTCTTCATTATTTGCTGTGCAAGTACTGTCCCACATCTAATGAAAGATCAAACTCGACAGATTCCACAAACGGTAAAAGAAGACCGCACCTTCTAAAAATAGTTCTGTTATCACTTTCCGGTTTGAACATCACCTCCCAAGATATATTGTCACTTGATAAGAAGGCTACAGTCAATGTTTGTCAAACACTTTTATTAATGAGAACACGAGCTGAAGGCACTGCACTAGAAGGTACGTAACAGTTAAGCGGCTTTTGATAATCTGTTGCCGACTGTAAATTACTGTGTAGTGTGCGACAAGATGAAGAGTAACAAATTAGCGTGGCCATTGACCATATATTCTGTGGACTGCAACAAAACGAATCAAATCAAATTTAGTGGACTGTGAAACAAAACGGAGAGGGGGAGAGAGAGAGAAATTAGAGTGGCCACTGACCTACATCTTCATTTGCCCATCTTCTTTCTTTTTAGAGGTGAAACTTTTTTTCTTTATGATTGGGTTAAGTTCATTTTAAAACAATATTTCCCAAAATATGAGGACATAATTATTGCTTAATTTTCAAGATATAAGCCTTCAAACATCAGCATTCTCACCTGCGACTAAGAAAGCAGAAGAAAATTATTCTCCTACATTGCGCGCAAGTAGTATTTGTAAGAATGATTGTGGCTCAGTTTAGCAAATCAATGCATGTCTTCGACGAAAGTAAAAAAAAAAAAAAAAAGAAATGAAAAGGTCCAAACCGAATTCACCTGACAGACTGGTAAGTCAACTTTCTCCAGATCAAAAATTAATGGGCAACAAGCATGGTCATTGCAATCAACGGTGCACTATTATTGATTCCCTGTTACTAAGTCGACGCATTTGAGTGAATTGTTTCATGTGTATTATTATTATTATTATTATTATTATTATTATTATTATTATTATTAAAATATAAATACATTTCAAATGTGCGCTTGTCTAAGATAAACTTCTGTAATTTTTTTATTTGATAGTTAATTTTTAGCATTGTATTTTTATTTTATAGTTACAATTGACTGCTAATAATGACATTTTTACCATTAAAATATAATAATATAAAATACAATTTTAATACAGATTTGTCGATGTAAAAACTTATTTCTTCCTCATTTAGCTGCATGCAAAATTTACTATTTACTTACACGCACGTAATCCCGTTAGAGCTCATACGTTTGTCACCGTCAGTTCTGTTTCTAGCAAGCACATCAATGGTGCCCTCACTGTCAATTGTTTTTTTACCATTGTGCTGGATAAGATACGACTGATGATGTGTTTGTGACTGCGTCACGAAGTTACTTGTAGACCAGACGGTGTAGAAACCGTCGATGTCGAATATCTGGTGTTCGATCTCTGTGTAAGCTTGTTACCAGCAGTCATAGTTAGTTTTAACACAATAACAGCTCATGTTTTTATATAGTTGGCACTGCTATAGGAAGATCTCTTCGTTTTACAGTAAGTCCAAGACCTGCTGTATAAGTGACTGGATAAAAATCGATTCTGAAATGTTTTCAGCAAAGTCTTGAGTACGGAGTGGGGACGAAGTTCGCACGGCAAGTTTGAACAAAGCAGAGACCTGTATACACACATACATACAAATATATACAAAAATATTATATACACATCTCTGAACAAAGTTAATCAACTGGCGTTTGTAGTCATTATCTTTAGGATTTCCTTCATGAGTACAAATTAACTCCATCTGAGTGTCGAAGAGAACATTTAGCAACAGCACATTGTGTCCTGGTCTGTTTTCTTTTATCGATGATTACATCTTACCTCTTCGAATTAAGCTCATGCAGACAACTTTATATTTAGAAATAATTCCTTTTCTCACTTCCTGTTATTTCGAAAAATTCAGGTGTAATTAAGAGGAAAATATTAATATAATATTTCTCATGCCTCTTCGTCATAAAATACCACCGAAATTAGTTTTTGTGATCCTTTATGCTCTATTTCCAGCGATTTTCGCTGAGCGCCCGAGTTGGCCTTTAGTCGTTGGCCGGAGAAAGGAGGACGTTAATCGATCAGCAAGAAAATGTTGTCCCGAGCACAATGTTAACAATGTAGATGCGTCAGAACCCTCGACATACCCAACAGGCGTCAGTGCACCGGTGTGGTAGAGTTCACAGAGCAAAACTATAGTTCACACCAGGTTGACTGCGTAAGGCTGATTGCAGTGAGGTTATTGCTAGTCGATGCTGACTGCAAAAGAATTATTCTGCGCCACGGTACAAAGGTAGCAATATTCCTATTTGTACATTCTACTACCTCAAACAGTTTCATTATAAAATAATCAGGTCCTGGATAAAAATGAACTATTATATAAGTAGTTGCCACAACTGCATACAGAAAAAATATATACAGAAACTCTGTGTGTGTGTGTGTGTGTGTGTGTGTGTGTGTGTGTGTGTGTGTGTGTGTGTGTGTGCGCGCGCGCGCGTGCCCACGCGGGGAAAGGGAGCATGTTTTAAAAGTTTAAAAAAGCAAATATGCCATATAACACTCACAAAACAACTTTTATGTACAAGGCTGGAGCAGCCAACCTCATGAAAACAGACAAATAAATAATAAACCGGAGAAAAAAATAATGGCTGGGAAGGACTGAGACAAAATCTAACAGCCTATAACATGAAAAATTAAAATCGATGCTAGGTCTGTGAGGCGTGCACCACTTTCCAGTGATGGCCAGCATGACACACGACGAGATAACTTGGTCTCTGTTTCTCTCCTAAGCCAATATCTCACTAAAGCTCAGATGATAACAACTCTGTTTTGTCAGCCTGATCCCAACAAATGACGCGTTAATCTGCAACAAAGCTGTGGTGCAAGTAAATATAACAGAAAACTACTATAGCTATACTATTCCTGTAGAGTATGGTGTCACAAAGGCTCGGCTCACTGCGCAGGCTAAGGGAGCCTCAACTCACATCGTGCGTAAATCGATCAGCTGCAATGTGCGCAATTAATTTGTCTTGCAACCAGAGGAAATGTGCGACCTCGCGCTGTTACAAACGTGCAAATATCTCAGTCGGAAAATATCTGCTGAAGCACTAGTATTCTCTCATCGTATGCCCTGCAGACGAGTATTTCTTTCATTAAGTCCCTAAAAATGTAAACATACAAAAATAATGTTGGCCACACATATAAATAACTGATCACTAAGAAAGCTAGGATTACTGCTATATTTGTTTTATAAAATATAAAAAAGTTCCATCAACAGTTATTGTTTATTTTATAGCCCCTCTCACCTTTAGATGAGTGGCATTATCGAAAAAACCTCAGTGTTTTAAAAATCCTTTTTTTTGACAGATACTTTCGAACTAAAAGTCTTAAAAGTAAACTTATCGATTAAGATTTTGGCAAGGCTCGCTCTTAAAGATGGGGCCAAAAGGTTGGTCGATAACAGACAACACCAGACTGGTGCTAGATGACTTCACGTGTTCTGTTGGCATCCTGGCAACACAAATCTGCTGGTGCACGCGAGTAGGCAGCCACTTGTCATTCCGTCAAACTAAAATGATTGGTCGACTCTCCTGGCCACACACCAAATGAAGTCATCCAGCCACAAGACCTAGGCTCACAAACCTCCATTATCCGCTGTTTTCCAGTTGTCGAGTAATAAAAGGTTTTGCAGTTTTAATAATAATAATAATAATAAAAGTTATTGCCTTAATAGCGTCCCTTTAGGACGAACTCAAGGCACTTCACAAGTGACAGATAATGTGACGTGAAAATAATGTGACGTCAGAACAAAATGACGGAGCTCCAGATCATAGGGCAGCATCTACACACAGCACCAAAACAGTCCGCAGGCCAAATATCAAATGTCACACAAGCCGTAATACACTCCCTAGTTTTATGCAACCCACGGCCTAAATTTAAAAAAAATGATAGAGTTTACTGCGGGAGAAATCCGTGATTACCGACGGTCCTGATTACGCCTACACTTCTCAGCACATGATTGGTCGGCTCTCCTGGGCACACAACAAAAAAGAAGTCAGCTAGCCACAAGACCTAGGCTCACAAACCTCCATTATCTGCTGTTTTCCAGTTGTTGTGTAGTAAAAGGTTTTGCAGTTTTAATAATAATAATAATAATAAAAGTTAGCTTGTATAGTGCCTTAATACATCCTGCCTTTAGGACGAACTCAAGGCGCTTCACAAGTGACAGATAATGTGACGTGAAAATAATGTGACGTCAGAACAAAATGACGGAGCTCCAGATCATAGGGCAGCATCTACACACAGCACCAACACAGTCCGCAGGCCAAATATCAAATGTCACACAAGCCGTAATACACTCCCTAGTTTTATGCAACCCACGGCCTAAATTTAAAAAAAATGATAAGAGTTTACTGTGGGAGAAATCCGTGATTACCGACGGTCCTGATTACGCCTACACTTCTCAGCACATGATTGGTCGGCTCTCCTGGCCACACACCAAAAAGAAGTCAGCTAGCCACAAGACCTATGTTCACAAACCTCCATTATCTGCTGTTTTCCAGTTGTTGAGTAGTAAAAGGTTTTGCAGTTTTAATAATAATAATAATAATAAAAGTTAGCTTGTATAGTGCCTTAATACATCCTGCCTTTAGGACGAACTCAAGGCGCTTCACAAGTGACAGATGGTGTGACGTGAAAATAATGTGACGTCAGAACAAAATGACGGAGCTCCAGATCATAGGGCAGCATCTACACACAGCACCAACACAGTCCGCAGGCCAAATATCAAATGTCACACAAGCCGTAATACACTCCCTAGTTTTATGCAACCCACGGCCTAAATTTAAAAAAAAATGATAAGAGTTTACTGTGGGAGAAATCCGTGATTACCGACGGTCCTGATTACGCCTACACTTCTCAGCACATGATTGGTCGGCTCTCCTGGCTACACACAAAAAAGAAGTCAGCTAGCCACAAGACCTATGTTCACAAACCTCCATTATCTGCTGTTTTCCAGTTGTTGAGTAGTAAAAGGTTTTGCAGTTTTAATAATAATAATAATAATAAAAGTTAGCTTGTATAGTGCCTTAATACATCCTGCCTTTAGGACGAACTCAAGGCGCTTCACAAGTGACAGATGGTGTGACGTGAAAATAATGTGACGTCAGAACAAAATGACGGAGCTCCAGATCATAGGGCAGCATCTACACACAGCACCAACACAGTCCGCAGGCCAAATATCAAATGTCACACAAGCCGTAATACACTCCCTAGTTTTATGCAACCCACGGCCTAAATTTTAAAAAAAATGATAGAGTTTACTGTGGGAGAAATCCGTGATTACCGACGGTCCTGATTACGCCTACACTTCTCAGCACATGATTGGTCGGCTCTCCTGGCTACACACAAAAAAGAAGTCAGCTAGCCACAAGACCTATGTTCACAAACCTCCATTATCTGATGTTTTCCAGTTGTCGAGTAGTAAAAGGTTTTGCAGTTTTATGCAACCCACGGCCTAAATTAAAAAAAAATGATAGTGTTTACTGTGGGAGAAATCCGTGATTACCGGCGGTCCTGATTACGCCTACACGTCTCAGCATAAGTGCAGTCCTGCCATCTTCCCCTTCAAAACATCCGTTCCTTATTTTGTCTGGGACATCGATAGATCATTCGCCAAATGCTCGTGCTCTTCGCCAGACTCGCAGCAGCTCCAGCTACAGTTACGGGTCTCGATCTACTTATGATTCCTACATCATCACAAGAAGCTAGAAGTGTCTTTTGGGGATGGAACGTGTATGAGGCAAATAGTGGGGAAAATAATTTTTGTGATCATACTGTAAAATTGTACCGTGAGGTTTCTGGGGAGTGAATATATACATTATAGTTATATTTTCAAAATGAAGGGTTTACTATGTATGATTCCAATCTTAAATGTTAAGATATTTCGAGTTGGACCATGTCCAAATATTATTTCAACCTACTATGTCTAGTCTTGCGATGTTACAAGGAACAACGTTAAGCAGGGCCCAGTAGTGGAAGCTCTCTGCTGCCAGACAATATCATGCTTCATTTTCAGTTGTTGTCAGTTTTTATCGACATGGAAGCTAAACCAGCCATATTCCTGCTGGGGTTAAGCGGCTCACTCACATCTCTCCAGCTGTCACAGGAGGCCCCTTGTCAAACTCGGACTTTAGAAAATGCCGGATGTTTTCAACGCAGCTCTTTTGGAAAGTTTCATTCTTCTAAACCTGAATGCCAGAAGGAGTTTTTCTTGAACTCGATGATAGTTTGTGTGCTTTGACTTCTGGCAGGATGTCCTTGCACGTGTAGATTATAATAATAAACTGGTATTTAAAATGAACCTAATCTTTGGATCAGGTGCTATCACACTACCGACAGACAATACATGCACGTGCGAGGTTAAAATTTATCCGATATTTAGTATCGGTGTTCCTTGTCACAATTACAAATGTAAAATCATGTAACTGTGGGTACAAAATGTCTCCCGGAATTAAATAATTCACAACATAAAGCCGGTGCACACACCTTGTGAACAATGAAGCAATGGCAGTGCCCGAGAAAGCATCTTGGTGCAGGAAATAAGAAAGAGGAACAGAAGGAAAAAGGAAAGTGTTTGCCGCGTGAAGGGGCCCACACATCGTTTATAAAGTAATATTTCGATCAATAAACTCATGAACTTTCTGTGACATCGGGAGGTGTACTGTATTATTTCGATCATATTGTCATAACGGGTTTGTGTGTAATTAGTAGTAATTAGTAACAGGTAAAACGTAAGCAAGGGAGCATAAATGATATAAATAGGACAAATATCACTTTTTATGAAAACATTTTTAAACAGAAAATAATTAGAATATTTATAAACGTTTAAGATTAAAACTTTGGATAAAATTAAATAGTTAGGACATTTAGGCATTTGATTATTTACAACATGTTATAATCACTACAATAAGAAAAATCATTTGCTTATCTGCTGCAGATAAATGTAATATCAACAAATATGTTCAACGTTCGTTATTATCAACTACATAATTGCAATATTTAACTTTAATTAGTGTAGTAATAATAATAAATGTGTGATTTATATAGTGCATAATCACGCAGGCAAAGGAGCGTGTTCTCAGCAAAGAGACATGGACAGAATATGACGGGCGGAAGAAGAAACAACTACTGTATACTGACAAGTGATACAAGACAAACAGAGAAAACACAAAAGAGGAAGCAGGGAACACACAATAAGGATGAAGAGTGACATAAATCTGCAGAGAAAGACAAGCAGGCGGACTAGTCAATTGATTATAATCACAACTATTGACAGCTATGTTGATTAGCGTAAGGAGTAATGGCCGTGGAACAGATGTGTTTTTAGTGCACCTGTAAAGGATTCAATGGTGGGAAGATGGCGGATATGGAAGGGAAGAGAGTTCCACTAATTTGCAGCACAGTAATTAAAAATCCGGTGACCATATGTAGGTGTTCTGGTGACAGAGAGAGCGTACAGTCATCAAACGAAGAGCGGAGTATAAGTAAGCTTTTAAGAGTAGGAGTATCTGTGGACTACATGCAATATAATTATTACCTTCACTCTTGCTTTTCGGTGACTTAGAATAGAACTTTCAGTAAATAGTATATTGGAAATGCTAGTGTTACAATGCTCCATTTTTCATTTTGCTGCATTAATAATACTTATATTGTTATATAACCACACCAAATCCAACGCAAAATAAGAACATATTTTCTTTAAATGAATGAATATGTGAAGTGTCCCGCAACAGGAAAATACTTGCTTGTAGCTGTTGTAGTTCTACACTAAAAACAACAGAAACACGTCAACAGAACGGCCATAAAAAGAAACATGGGTGATGGGAAGGTATTGTGGTTAACTGCCTAGTGTGGGAAGGAAGAAAGATGGTTAGTCGTTCTCCGGATGAGTGACATTCACGGGGAAATATGTGTTGTTGGGGGAGGAGGGGCTAACCGGCTTTGCTTCTACAACTAACTCTTTTAGTTATGATGTTACTGCCACCTTTTAATCTCTCATTTCGATTCAAAATTATTTCTCAGATTTCTCTTTACCAAGGGGGTGTCACGAAATAACAGGTAACACAATAGACTGACGTCGCCCTTATGCAGGTGTAATGTAGGGTCCACGTGAACAGGTAAGCTAATTCTAGATAAAAGGAAGACAATTCGAGACAAAAGGGTGAGAGGGTAGAAAGGTTTGATAATTGCTAAGATTGCAGGGGGAATAAGCACCTCACATCTATCAGCGTAGGTCATCTGGCAAGCGATGGATGTGAGTGTGAATGACCAATCAGATGTCACGAAGGTTCTGAAATTGTCAATTTAACATTGTGCCGGACCTTAAACGAGGGCTTCGTCGCCAGACTAGGATACCAATCACAGAGAACGACTTTGATGATTGTGTCAAGTCTCTGCTGTGAGTGTAAAGTCAGGTATCATCAAACTATCACTAGTCAGCTGTCACCAGACAAGGGACATGGTATAATGACTGCTACAGCACAACTTGCCAAGAGGTGTGCAGCCTATTCTTAAGACAGAGTGTTCAGTAACCAGTACCCTACCTGCTCTGGAAGCGGGGCTCAGTCTGTGGTGACAAGTTGCTCTAGCTACAATAGCGCTGTTCTGCTCTTCGAACAATAGTCTCAGGACTAGTGGTGTCAAGAAGGGGACACTACTGATGCTAGTGGACTGTCCACATGATCAGACTTATCAACACCATTCAGCGAATGTCTCGGGTCTGTGTGCGAGGGGAGAAGCCATCGACAAGCAACAAAGATGGACGGTCCGCGCACCGCCAACTCTTCTTTGGAGCATTAAGAGGGCTCTCCGTGCAGCAAAGGATAATTCTCTTCTGTGCAGCCAAGTACAGTTCTACTCCACGCAGTAAAGGACAACTCTGACTCATGTCTAAGTGGCGTATGAATTCGTAAACAGACATTAAGTGCGAATGTGTGTTAGCTGAGGTTGGGTAGTGTTGCCTCGTGGTGTTAGTTGAGGTTGGGTAGTGTTACCTCGTGGTGTTATTCGGATTAGTGGCAGGAAAGATATAAACGGGACGCCGTGGACAATGGGCCAAGCATATATGAGATGTGTCTGAAAAGTAACGGGGCTTGTGTCACAAACAATTTATTTCAATTCCAAACAACACTACATGGTTTTCCTTCAAAATAATCCTCTAGAGTCTAATAAACATTTCTATCCTTCTCTGCCATGCCCTTGTGCACTGCTGGAATGATTCTTCTGGGATGCCCCTATGCCCTGTCGTTACGACCCTTTTGGTGGCCTCCACGCTGCATCTGCTCACAACGCCCTGAGAATGTAGCAGTTTCTGGCCGAGAAGAACACCGCTGAACTGGAGCAACCTCTCCATTAGTCTGATCTTGCTCCATGTGACTTTTTCCTTTCCCCAAGCTCAAGGGGATCATTAAGAAGACCCCTTTTGAAGGCGTGGACGTCATCAAGACGGTCTAACGACGGAGCTGAGGGGCATCCCAGACTAATCCTTCCAGCAGTGCAAAAAACAAGGGAGAGAAAAGTGCATTCTATGAAGATTACTTTGAAAGGGAAACCATGTAGTTGTTTAGAATTAAAATAAATTGTGACACCAATCCTGTTACTTTTCAGACATACCTCGTATGCATATATAGACACACACCCCTTTCTTTAATTCTTGAGGTACATCACTTGCGTGAAAGTATCTAAACTCTTGACTTTATGAGTAGTTATCTCTTTAATACACAAATCTGCGTTATGTTGTTATTGGGGAAGTATGCTGGCGACACGTAGCTAACGGATAATAATCTCATTAATCTGCATTCTATTGTAAGTGCGTTGCGTACGTGTCAGCGTGGATGGCGGAGTAGTCGAGGGTGTAGTTAGCGAGAACTAGTGTGCTTAATTAAGATCTTTCCTCTGTCTCACGTGCCTGTTTGCCAAGACTCGCGACAGTCTACCGAGACAGTGTCCCTGCCCCCTTTATCGTCATTCATCACTTCCTCTACAAGATTCACCGTGCGCAGCGTGTTATTAAATACTAGCTTTCTACATGCTACAGCCTGATTATTCCATTCATGAGACTTCTACCGCTAGCGATCTCTGGTTCCGACTGGCCTGCGACTACTTTGTGCTTCACTAAATACTAGAAAGAATATTTGTCATATCAGTGGGTGACACAATGTTGATTTACATGTCACATCATAAACTGCGGGACTCTTCGGTCACATTTCTTCTCGCTATTTCATTTTCTTTCGTTATTCGTGGAGTATAAATATTGCCATACTCAGATAACTATCGATTATCTTACACTCTGAAAAATACAGAGAGATGTGCATGAGGTATAACAAAATATAGAAGTCCGTCCCTTATTTTCAAGTGGACACTCACCTAGATAAGTTTTCACACTTTCTCATGGTAAGTGGCCCCGTGAAATGTGATCATCCAAAATCATGTCTTCACCCTCACATGATTTTAAGACATTTAACGTACTAGACAGGTTGCAACCTAAGGTCTATATTTCCCAGTCCATGCAGCCTTGTGCCCTGGCCACAGGCTATAGGTCGACGAAGGGTGATAGTGTCGCAAAAACTGTGCCTTCTCAGCATCTCATAACTGCGGACAGCAATGAATGTCCATGTCATTCCGAGCACTCTTCCTGACTACAACGGCTGATATTAAAAGCCCATGACATGAAATGATTGTGGCTCTACCGGCAAAGCTCTTCAGTTTCACTATCGTCTTCAAAATCATAAATTATAAGCCCGTGTTTTCGAACATAGAAATATTTTTATGCCGTGCTAAGAGGCTAATATATATATATATTAGTACATGACATTAAATGAGTGTAACTGGTTTATTTTGCACTGCTTCTCTGATGGATGTGAAAAACAACAAAAGGCAACGCAATCCTCACCCTTTAGGTAGGTTAGTTGGTTGGTTTACCTGCTCCTACTTCGACTATACTACCAGTCTGTTTTTTTCACACGCAAATAAACTTTCCACATGATAGTGTAAAGTATCCATACAACACTTCTAACTTGTTCGATATATATATTTAACCTATAAAGGATAGTATCACATATCAAATCAGCTGGTGACAGCCGGTACAATGTGGGCTTCTCACTCCCCTTCAACACAGGCCTGCATGACATACACTTCTAAATAAAGCTTCCTTATGGTCCGATTCCTTTTCAGCATAACCGACATAGCGTACGTCAAACCTGCTTCGTTTCTTCCGGATCGCACAGAGCATGATTTCAAAGCTGTCAATCAGCCTTTTCCTTTCTCGTATCCCCTTGGTAACCTGATATCCTGACACGTATACCGTTCACAGATCCCGACTGGAACCCACTCCAACAGAAACTTAACATTAGAGGCATAGATAGACGTGTGTGTGTGTGTGGGGGGGTAGAGCTCACATGTTATCTGCACTCGTTTAACCCGGCTATAATCCAGATATAATGAGATCATAAACAGGACACGCACACAAATGTAGTTGGCCATACTGCGTGGTCCCATTCCGAAGCGTCCGTTTTTATGATAATTTCTGAAAGGATGTCATACTCATTTAGGTGTTTTCCTATTCTGAGGGGCAATAAGAATGTCTACGGAATTTTCAATACTTGTGAGAGAGACTACAAGTGCCGAGTAGATAATTATAAATGAAGAAGTAGAATTAGATGTAGGCATTTTTTGTTCTTTTAAGGCCTGTGTTGATATACAGTGGTGTACCCATGTTACAGTGGGCAGACACAACAATTTCCTGAATATGATTAATAAAAATGTTTTGTATTGTAACCAGGGTTTTTATCTTTTTCACTACTTGCGACGGTGCACTCGTTTGCGTGTCTGCATAAACGCTTAGCTGTGGCAGCTCCTACAATGCAGAATAGTTGCCTTCTGGCTGTTTTGGCACGCGCAACAATCTTCAAGTAAATTTAGAAGACATCATCGTCGTCGAGGATAAACTGTCTTTTTTTGCAAAAGTTTCCGTGGCGGGTACCTCATAGAACTGGGCCGCCATCGATAGAGAAGGTCTATGGAGTACGACCTATTACTAAAGTAACACAATGGCATAAAGGAACAGCGGGACCTAATCTACTACTGTAGTGAATTCAGTTGTAATTGTATGAACAATCTGCTGCATTACACAAATTGCAAAGAATACAGTAACATTTGAAATTATTAATCAGTTTAGTAAAGGATCAGCAGAGATATAACAGTCGAGACAGAAAAGAATCAAATCAGGTACCTCGTGAAAATGTTGGTCTGCAGTCCGTGTTAAGCTGAAAGGATCCACGGAACCAGATATCAGCCGCTCGCTGTTCTTGGCACGCGCAGCGGAGAATCTGAGATCGTCATCTGAGTCGGTCTCCCTGTCACTAGTCAAACTCGCCGACTGCCCTAAAGTGGCCAGAAGGGAGTGACGCAGCAACTGAAACGTCTCCCTGCTGTCTGTGGAGTCCGAGTTGCGGATCCTGGAAGTGCGCAACGGAGACGCCTCCAAGCTGCGCGACAGTCCCGCATCGCTTCTATTATCGTCGTTGTCATCTTCGTCGTCTGAGAAGTCTTCCACGGACAGGTCACAGGAGTATCGGCGGTCCATACTGGACAGATCCTGGTCGGAAAAGTGTGAAGCGGGAGGTTCCGGGCGGCGCGGCTTGTGGCCTGCAGATTCCGAGCTCCGGGAATCAACGGACAGTTTGGCTTCGGACGGCAAAGGGACGCTGGACGCCACCATCAGGAGAGAGTCCATGGACTTGCTGACGGCGTCGTGGTATTTCCGTATTCCCCAGGGGCCTTCGACTTTTACTACTTCCGTATGACCTGTTTTGCCACGTGACCCCTTCTTATAGTGTCGCTTCAGGAAGGCCTGCATAGTGGATACAGCGAGAGCGCAGTGTTGGTGGCTGCGCACTTTGTTACGCGAGCACAGACATACGAGAATTAAGAGCGGCCTCCATCACCCGCAGCTGTCATGTGCGACTGCGAATATCCCAGCGTCCTGACGTAGAAAGAAAAATCAGAGACACTGAATGGAGGTGTCCGTTAAGAAACACGTACACAACCTCAACTGTTGACCATTAACAACCAGGTTTCTATTCTCTTTGACATGCCTCGCTGACCTATCCACTTTTCAAAATCTCGCCAGAACTATAAGCGGCTACGTACACTTCGAAAGATGACAGTTTAACGAGGGATCAAAAGAGGTTATCAGCGATCTTCAGGCGGAAGACACGAGCCATAGATCTCCGCTCACCCACATAACATATCCGACACTCTACACGAAACATGGACCAGCTAGGTCTAATTCACAAAACTACACTTGCTCGCAGTGCTGAGTAAGAGTTTCCTTGGGGCTATCGCCAACTTAGCGCAGAAGCACGTGTGCGAGCTCCCAGCACCTTCAGCCAAAACACTTCACTATCTTCTCAAATCACCATTTGTATGTTTCAAGAAGACAAGCGGCCTGCGCGCTGTGCTCTCTCCGTCTCTCCGCCTGCCCAGCTAAAGAGTGCTATGCATTTCGCAACTTGTTAATGTCCTGGATGAGACGAAGGCTGTGCCGCACTGTGAATGGCCGGAGATTTAAACACTACGAACGGCGGACGACCAGACGAAATGCAAGCGCTGCAAACTCCCCCAACGATTCAGCTCGCTTGTTTAACATAATGTTACCCGCCCGTGGCCACCTGATGAAACGCGGGGAACGGTGCCCTGCCGGGCGTGTCGGAGGCGAAGAAAACTTGTTGCGAGTCGCCCGAAGCTGAGGCTGAGCAAGTAGTGCATGTAAACAGCCCTCGGGCAGTCCACTGGCGCAAGAAGCTCAATGCCGCTGCTTTCACACCAGTGTGAATTCCGCATAAAATCTTTTCACAACCTTGGTATGTACACCCTCTGCGGCGGCTGACTGGAGTACGAATAGGAGGGGCTTCCTTTTCATCCCTACACATTCGACCTGCGGACCTAACAGTGTATATTGTGCGTACGTAGCCTTATACACGCCCCTTTTTTCCGACTGTTCCCGCCGTCCTCCGAAACTGCACAAGCGCCTCGCGCTGTCACAGTCCACCGCAATCGATATGCTCAATCAGGAGAGCTACAGCCCCTCTGCTCCGGCAACGCATCGTGTGGTCACGGTAATCGTTAGATTCTTCATCTTTCCTCTCGTTATTCGTTTCCGTCTTCCACACACAGGAGTCTTCTCATGTGCAGCTTATTCACATCTACGATGACAAATGACGCTGATGGGGCGTTAACACAAGTTGAAGTGGAACACCGTCACACCAAGGGCCGAATAAACAGCTAAACTGTTAGTATCTTAGCATTTTAGCTGAGTGCTACGCTTTGGCGTGCAGCTAGCGCGTGTGCTTCCGGTCCCTTTCCTCAAACCAAAGTAGGTCAGAATGAAAGCACTACGTGTACAAAACGTGCTCAATCACAGGTCTCCGTAGCCTACTGTTCAGTACACTGGATGAGCTAGTCTAGTAAAAACACCTTGTTTTCGCTAGCGGAGCCGTGTCGCTAGAACAGCAGCTGCTTTGTGCACCTGGCGCCAAGTGTAAATGAGATGGAGAGTCCCAGCAGGTCCCGAGAACACGCAGCTGTCCTCAACAAATGTTCCGTCTGTCTCCTGCTCGGCGCTATCACGTATACTCGTCTGCAGATAACGTGTTCAATACCACAAAAAAAACTTTACAGAAGCTTGAGATTCCCATGATACATAATGAATCAGCAAAGGATTGTTTCTGGTGGGAGGAAAAATGGGTAGGGGAGCGTACAGCAGCCAAGAATAAGAAAGGGAAGCGATCACATTTCAGGGCTCAATATGCAGAATTGCGTTGTCTCCCGTGGAGGACGCGGCAACATAATCTCACTAATGCGTTAGACTGTTCTGATGCGAGATTTCTGTTTTTCTTTTAGCGACGGATAGAATGAGGGAAAAAAACTGCCAACACAATTAACGGAACATGATTATGATAGCATGGCTGATGTAACATTCAGCTAACAGGAAGGAAGCAGCGAACACGGAAAACTGTTACTCAGTTTGGGAGATTTCTACATGTTCTACCCGTTCTACACGCGCGCGCGCGCGCGCGCACACACACACACACACACACACACACATTCACACATACATACATACTTTGCAATCAACCCAAAAAACAATCCCTGTAATCGTGAACAGGATGTAGCGATTATTTTCCGTGATGTCCCATTCTCTTACCCCAAAAGGAAGCTAGAGTTTGTCATAAATGAAACATTTTCGCAGCTGTCGTAGATTGTGACCAGGCGCACACACCGATCAGATTTCAGTCTGATAGGCTGAGCAGTGTTCAGGCCCACAAAACAACTGATAACCAGATTTACACTTGTGCTTTTTCAAAATGTTCGTTTTATTCTTTACTTTTACCGCTTACTATGTACCTGAACGTGTTCTACTGCACAGTCAAGTGACTTTCTGAAACTCATACAAACATCTTCTTCCTTCATTTTTCCACGTTTTATTTATCTTTTTGGAGGAAAGGGTGCGTACGCAACGTGTACGGGGCTATAAAGAACATTCCAGTGGGCTATCAATTCTTCAGTCTGAAGCAGTTCTCACAGGGGACTGCGCAAATCAAATTCTCGAATCCTATTCACAACTTTCCATGCTCTCTCTCTCTCTCTGGTGACATTTAGGAAATTAAATTTCCATACATCAAATAATCATGGGATTTCGTGGTCAAACCTTTAGTGAACTTATTACCACGAACTCGAATAACCGCTAAACTTGGGGGACCGACGAAAAGAAAGTGCCTGGTAAGTTAAAGAGGGCCTTGTTTCCTTTCACACTGTGGAAGATATAAACGATGCGTCAACATGAGTGAGAGGAATTTACCATCAGGTAATTTACCAAAACAAGTGAAAGGATCCACGAAGTCAATACGAAGTTGTGGTAAAGTATACATTTACCATACACCCCATACCTATATTTTACCCAGCGATGAAGACGAGTGTTGCCGGTTTTATTTGGATACTAACCAACATGCTATGATATGAGGCCTCCACGACTTCTGGAATAACAACACTTAAAAAAAGAATGGTATATGGGGTATCTCAAGAGATACCTTTCATACACAAGAGCAATGACATTAATGTGATTGAGATGGACAAACCTGGCAGTAGCTTCGCAGGAGGTAAAGTCTGATGGCTTAAACATGGAGAATTGAAAACAAATTAACCACTAAACTCTCATGAGAGGTGGGGGCGGGTGAAGGGAGGAAAGCAAGAGCGATTACTAGTTAAACCTGACAGGTGTAAGCATTCAATATGACTACGAAACGCCGGTCACTTTGTTTAAAATCTCTCCTGTTTGTTTAGTCCCACGCCCAGTCAGCATGTGAACATCATGTGCAAAAAAGTAGTTTATTCATGCTTATTTCGCAATTTAACGAACTTCTTCAAGATTTTCTGTCTTTAAATAATTTCTGTTTCGTTTTATATGAAGCATTGGTAAAATCTGGGATTTCGGACATTTGCAGAGAGGATAGACGAGGTCATCTTTACCTCCTCTGGTATGATCTGAAAATCCTTCCGAACTAGTGAGAGTCTGATTGAAATCTTTATCTCCTCGCTAAGTTGCAGGTGTGGTTGTTGTTTTAGCATGAAAATGATAAATATTTTCTCTACGTGCAAGAGGGGCATTATATACGGATTTACATGAGGGATACGTGACTACAACTCGGTCGCTTTAAACAGTAAAGACGTTTAGGCCTATTAACTGGATCGAAAACTAGTTCTTTAATCGCAGACTGGCGAATTTTTACAGTTTGTTTATGTATAGCCAATTTACACATCGCTTTTTGTCTATGCTATGTCTTGTAGCCCCCCACTGAGGCAAAGTTCAACAAGACTGTACCTTGTTACTCGCAAGTCAGGGTCTGAGATGCGGCTAATAATAGTAAGGTTAATGGACTGAGGGCATGCACTTTGACCTCATTAATACCGTCAAATCTTGTAACCGCGCAACTCGTCCAAGAAGATATGACACAGGCACACACACACACACACACACACACACACACACACACACATGCAGGTACACACACTTTTTTTCACTCTCGAGATTATAAACCAGTCGGGCCGTAGTTGTCTGCTCTCTGGCCCAATAAGCTATCTGCAAGTGGCAAGCGAACAGTTCTTAGAAACATGTAATTCCCCCCCACCCCAACAAAAAAAACTGTTGTTCTGTATTGTGATCGAGTGTGTAAAAACAACCGTCTCTTTTTATGAAACAGATATTTAAAATATGCAATAAGCACAAAGAAAGGACAGCGAAACATGTGTTCGATTTAGAACAGTGCTCTCCTCGTATATCACAGAAGCCAGAAAGGTAAGAGAGATCGCACAACTTAATTTGAATAAACAAACTATTATTTATGTCGACATAGGCCTCTCAGTGCTGCTCAAAGAATAAGCTCGATCGATTTAAACGGCTACATTTTCATTCATCAATCACCTGCGGTCTCGTGCACCTCTCTAACATCTCTAGGAGCATAATAATGGGAAGATTAGGCAAATCGTCTAAGTAGGCAGGCACTGCTTTTGGCATGGAAGCGGTGGAGGCAGTAAGCAGGACTAACCGAAAGCTTAAAAAGCGCGCCATTGAACTCTGACCTGCTTCTAAAGGAGTAAGAATGTGCGTATCAAGGAATATTATGAAGAAGGGCTACTATGTAAAGTCCTCCTGGGGACAACGAAGGGTGGTGTAAGGCCTGCACACACAGTAAAGTTAGAAGGTAGTAGTCCCGTGACCATTCAGTCTATGGAGAGTGAGGTGTTACAGACTTACCTTATTTCGGAATGATCTTTTTTTGTACGGGGGTTGCCCATCTCTCTCTCCTCGCTGCCTTGCGTTCTAGTCTGCTCACAAGCAAATGATGGATTTCAAGTCGGCGTCGGTTTGTGACACAGTGAAACACTGTCAGAACGTGACTACTCCACCGACTACAAGTTGACTACAGCAGACCGCCCAGAATTTCGCCAGCTTCACTGCGGCGGCGTCGTGATACTCTTCATGTGATTGTAATGGAAAGAATCGGACACCTTTGTTAAACATGGAACGCAAAGGGGTTCATATTTCCTTTCAATGAGCTCATAAATTAGGACGATACACAGACACATGGACGGTATTAATTATGGAAAAAAGAGACAGGAGTATACACGCAAACTAGTCCTTAGTCCTAGAGGTAATATAAAGTGAAAACAAATTAAGGTAAGCCTGGGGGCAATAAACTGCTAGTGGTGCACCATGTCTTGTATACGGCTTGGAGAATTGAAAGCCCTACTCGGTCCTTTCCCCTTTAACCTTCCATGAAACATTAGATATCTACATAGTGCTGGGAGGAGAGAATTAGTGTTGTAGTCGAGCGAGCCAGGACCGACTTTTTTTTTTTTTTTTTTGCTTCAACGATGAATGCACGTACAACAAAGATATGGAATCTCTGTTTAATTGACGTAAAAGGATGTTGCAGAGACTGCAATCGTCTGTTTACAGATTACAGCGGTAATGCTTTTATTTAATAGCTCAGAAGCCACCACAATACAAGTCAAATAGTCTTCTTTAAGCAAACATAATGCTTGACTTCAACCAAAACAAACAGCAGCAGCCAAAATGATGCATTGCGTTTCTGGGTTTGCCATAAGCAATGTCAAACCGTAATTGACGAGGGATTTCGGAATGCTGTAAGTCACCATCAGAGTCATTTCTCACTCTTCCTCTAAGGCTGCATATCGGGAATCGCTGTATTTTATTAACAATTTCACGCCAATGCCTGCAACCATAATCGCCATCCTTTGATCGAAAACAAACATTCGCTCGCGATCGACAAACGCCGCTGGCTCGCAAACACAAATTGCTTGAAACACGTGCAGTAATGTGAGGTTATCAACCTGAAAGATGGCGTAACTGTTTTCGTCTTTATGAAATAGTTCCATAAAATAATATTCTTTTAGGACGAGGGCCTGGGAGTGTGTTTTAATGTCACGTAAACGTCAACAGGTAGACTGATATGATGCTGTTTTCTCACTTCTGCAAATATGTTTTACAGCAATCTTCCTCTGGCAACCACACGTCCCCTTTGTAGTCTGAACTTTCCAATAGATGCGGTTATTCTGTAACGAACTTTATCACCAGCCTATACATTACGGAGAGACTGGTGTTCAAAAAATCCTTACATGCACGATTAGTTGACATCTTTCTCCAGAATGTACTGCTCCAAGCCACACGTGGTTATCAATGCGCAGCACCAACAGTGGCTACACGTACCACTAAGACTACCAAACTCTGTTTTATTTAGTTGAGAGGTCTAACTGCAGAGTTCTCACGGCTCATCAAATGCTGTGTATAACGCCGAAGGACAAGCGACCTTTTCGATTGTAAATGTTACTAATATCCAAGTGATACATTCAAATTAACCTTCAATTTTTCTTTGGCATCAACTACCATATATCTGGCTATTACAATAAAGAATATGTTCTGTTCTATTTGGGTTTAAAGCAAGAAAAATGCATCATTATAATCTGAACGTTGTCCAAAAGAAAACAAGTTACATTGTTTCTTCAAGTGTTATATTTCAAATGAGAATATACACACCAAAATCAAATGAGAATATAAACACCAAAATCAATCCAACGCACAAGTCCAGTGCTATTATCTTCAAAGATTTGTCGGCATTTTCCAGAGACAGATGCACACGTCTAACAAATAAGAAATCAGCGGTAAAGTGGTCTATCTTTCTTTGGTTTAATCCAGCTGGCTAAAAACAGTGGATCCTAAAACGAATGGGAAATATGCATAGCGATTTTGGTAGCTACACCAATCAATCTGTAGTTTCCACGTGAAATGTTGCTACGTCTGGAAAGAAATTTTAAATAAAAACATAAAATACTTTCTGAGAAATGCTTATTTAATAGGTAAGTCGACAGTTCTGATTAGTTCCGGATACTGGAAGATCAGACGCAGATATTCAACACGCATTCCTTTACATCCCAAAGGGTAAAGGCTGCTTGGCTGGTAAAACGGAAATCTCCGGCAGCTCTTGAAGCAACCATGAACAGTCTCGTTGTAGTGTGCAACTGGGCAACCACTCATATCACCACAGGGCAGCGACGTGAACTATAAATAGTCTTGGAAGCAGGCCAGAGGCTGATAGTATGGTCACAAGGTATAATTACAGCATAACCGTCACAGTTGAAATTGTTTGGTCAGTGGAAAGGGAGAAAGGCTGCCCAACTTTCAGCCTGCTTGCAGTTTGCTTCACTAACAAGAAAGCGAACTAAGCAATCTATGTAAATGTGCGCATTCTTCTTTCTTTCATTCACTGTCTCTCCCTAAATTCCTCCATTTCCTCTCTACTTCTCTATCAGTCCCAATTCCTCTGTATGGTTCTTAGGTGTTGGGTCTGTGTGCTGATAACAATATTATTGAGAGAGTCCATTTATTTGCAATGAAACGTTTCTTGAATGTGACAGTAAGAACTCCAAGTGGAATGATTTACGGTGAATGTGGAAGATACCTAAGTTTGTAATTGCTTATGCGAGATGTATTGCATACTGGCTGAAAGTTGTAAATTTGCCCCCAAGTTGACTTCCTAAAAAAGTGTTAAACATGTTGCTAAATATGCACAATAATAACAAGGTCACTTGGGTTAAGAACATTATGCTAACACTTTATCAATATGGGTTTGGATTTGTTTGGGAATGTCAGGGAGTGGGCAATGTTAAGGAGTTCTTACGAGAATTTAAGCTGAGACTTATAGACTGTTTTGAGCAAGATATCTAGTAGTGATCGATATTTATTCTATAGCTCATTTAAGTATTCTTAAAAGTTAAGCACTTACTTAATTGACATTAAACATTAGAAATTCACTAATCAGGTTTAGGCTAGGAGTTACAAACATAAATTGCCACAAGCAGCATTACAGCTGTGTGTCCACTACTTCGTTAAACGCCCCAATTGCTGAGTTACATTTTGTGTTCGTGTGCCCAAACTATAAAGATCTACGACGGCTGTACATTCCTGAAAAATTCTATAAGAACCCTTCTCAGTTTTATTATTATTATTAAAGTAGATTTATATAGCGCAATTTTCAACCCCAGAGTCGACTCAATGCGCTTTCAAAAAAAAACAACAACAAAAAAACAACCATGTTCAAACAAAGACCAAACTTATTAACAAACAATTATACAGAGACATTGCAACAAACAAAAATACAAGGTAGAAAAAGAAAATACTGCACACAAGCATGAACATAACATCTAAAGGATAACATTGAGAGTCATGGTGTGGCGGAGTCTACAGCTGTGAGCAAACCATTCGACGAATGTCAGCAGACACAGTCACAGTGAGTGAACTCAATACGCCTAGAGCACGCATTTAGGGTGAGCATTGTTGCCTCCTTCAAGAAATACGATGAATTGAAAAGACATCAGTCGTGTGGTAAAGTGCATGGCCTCACATGTCGGCGACCGCACGTGGGCAGTATTTGCGCGCTTGCTGCACAGAATCGTTTTGTTTGTTGTTGTTTTGTTTTTTTTAAGATCACATGCTCCATCTCTCTGGAGGTTGAGAAGGGCTAGTTTTGTCCTTGACTCGGCTAAGCTAAATCTGAGGACGGTTCACGGCGCGGGCATTAGGCTGCCGATGGACAGGTGTAATATCAGTTTTCCGATGGCTTTGACATCTGATGACCGCTATTTATCTTAGGATCTTAGTTGTTCAGCTTTTAACGACTGTTTGTCTCTTTGTTAACCTTCCTTCTGTTTAATTCTTATTGCGAAATAATTATTATTCCTTGCTTTAATATTTTGCTGCGGATCCAGTGTCGTATTTCTAAGGTGTAGAGCTGGAGTTAGCACAGATCATTTAATCACTGTCAATGAACATTTCCATCGCTGTTAGTCAAAATATCATCGACCATGATGTCGTAAGAAAACTTCTCTACACAGATGTCGCCGTGGAGAGAGTGGCAGTTGTCGCTAAGGACCATCAGTTGTTAAATGCCCAGCCCCAGTTTGCCGGAAGCTTTCTTATCCAGCGTGGCCATCGCCGTCACCAGGCTGGACAGGATCAAGGGCAGGATGAGCAGCTTGAGCATGTTGAGCAACAAATCCCCAGGAAATCTTAGATAGAAGATCTTGAGCAAAGATCTACATTTTCACGTAGGAATACAAAGTCTGTAGCTGATAGATCAAGCAATAAAACTGGGAACATGAACGACGGAGTTGGAAAAAAAAAGACACAGTGAAACCAGAATAATTGTCCTGTACAACAGTGTCAGTCATAATTAAAATAACTGCACTCTAGCAAAATATTGGAAGAAGAGGTTCGCGTGGTTTCCGTACATACAGAACGCTGATGCTGAACAGTAATGGCTGACATGGCACCGCTCCGAAAAATTGGTGAAGAACAAAAGTCTGCGTGATTCCTACGGTCGACCACAAAACACAGCAGAAACTAAAGAAACTAAAGCTCAGTCAGTGACGAAAATACTGGCACAAACTGGATATCAACTGCAGTTACTTACAACCAAGTATAACAAGAAATAAATGTGGAACACGAGAGCTGTCAAGCCGGTTAGGCGCAGTTTCGTTTATCTATTTTATTGGCAAGCAACTGTTTAAAATTAATCCAAAATGTTGCCTACTATCTGCGTAAAGCACTGATGATTAGAGAGAACACATAATTTGCAAATTACTGATATTGTTAAATAACACAGTAATGGATGTTGTATTTTTAATTAAGTAAGAACATTGTATTTATGCATTTTGTACTTTCACTTTGATTCCCCCTTCACCTACTCCCCCAACATCGTTTATGGGCACAAGCCTACTGAAACAAAGAAATTGTCATTAGATAAGATAAGACTTTATTTGTCCCAGAGGGCAATTGTGTGGCAGCTCGATACAATTTAACAAAAAAAAAAAATTAACACAAAAAAACACAGAACACACACACATACACACAACCCACCCACACCATACAACACACACCACACAACACCCACCCACATACATTCATATGCACCAGACAGGCTTCCCCATTCATGTTTCATTCATTCGCACTGCACCATTCAAGAGACGCACGGCCGAAACAACGAATGACAGCCGCAGTCTGTTAGTCCTGCATGCAGGCACACAAAATCGGCGGCCCGATGGGAGCTGGACAAACTCTCTCGACAGAACATGCCTGTCATCACAGAGGATTGCAGAGGCTTTCAGAAATGTCTGCCTGTCATACAGAGTCTGAAGAGTAGTTTGGGCTGTCCCAATGACTTTTGAGCAGGTGGATACCACACGATGTAGGCTGCTCTTGTCCTTCACCGATAAACTGTTGTAGAAACAGATAAACGAGAAAAACAGCACGCTCTCTATGTGCGATCTGTAAAAAAGCTGAAGAAATTGGTGGGAGACAGAGAAAGACTTCAGCTTCCGGAGAAGGAAGAGGCGTTGCTGAGCTTTCTTCGCGATAGCTTGGGTGTTGACATCCCAGCAAAGTCGCCTGTCGAAGATGGTGCCCAGGTATTTAAAAACAGTAACCATTTCCACCTCCTTGTCGTGGATGACACTTACAGGACTTGGTGGAGAATTCCGACGGAAATCGAAAACCATCTCTTTGGTCTTACTCACATTACGTTCTAAGAAATTGTCATCGCACCAGGCAATAAATTCTTCTAAGGCTGCACCGTGGGTATCTGCTGGACCGCTAAGGAGAGAGAGCAGTGCCATGTCATCAGAGAATTTGACGAGGTATTGACCCTCATTGTTACTGCGACAACTGTTGGTATACACTATACAGAATAAACAGAAGCGGGGATAAAACACAGCCTTGAGGTGAGCCGGTGCACGTTGTAATTAAGTCGGAAAAAGTGCCATTGACAAGTACTCGCTGCTGTCTGTCAACCAAAAAGTGGATGATCCATGACACTAGCTGATGATCAAAGGAAAACTCGTCGAGGAGTCTTCTAGCTATAGGATATGTGATTGCATGGTGTTGAAGGCTGATGAGAAGTCAGCAAACAGCAGTCGTGCATGGGCTTGTGGATTCTCCAGGTGTTTGAGTAAAGTGTGGAGGATGAACAGTTTAGCATCATCAACACTTCGTTTGGATTGATATGCAAATTGTAAGGGGTCAAGACAATTGTCATATAAGTCCCAATACGTAAAAAACACCACCAGCCTTTCATTAAATCTGATATATTTTTGCATACCTTTTCTGAACAATGAAAGTGCAATATAATTCATATAATTTATTTTTTTAAAGTCTCCAAAATTCCTAAGGATGTATGGATAATGTGAAAAGTATGCAAAACTTTTCTTCTTTGTTACACTGGTTTTGTGGATTTCTATGAGCTCTGTTTTGGAGATTATACAGTCTTGATTCCAGAGATGGAATAAAAAATTTTATTCCGCTAATGTTTACATAAAAGGCGTTTTATAGAATTTGCATAAAAGGTGTTTTATAACAATATTTCAAAACATTCCTAATTCGATTTCTCTCAGTGCAAAATGAGGGCTCAATCTTCAAGGGACATGTTTATTTTATGCCAATCGATATCTCCCGCGTCTTGCATATTAAAGGCGGTGTGTTGTCATTGTTCCCGGTGTCACACAGCACGGCAACCTAACAGCCAATCGATGATGTGCATCATCAAAGACTAATGAGAAAAAATTATTCGAGGCTTTAGAAAATGAGCAATAAATTATTCGAGGCTTTAGAAAATGAGCAATAAATTATTTGTATGAAAACATTTGTATCGTCTTGGTTAGACGGTGATATTTACAGGAGAGACGCTAAAGTCACGTTCATGAGGCCATAACGATTATAATCCAATGTCATCACATCAGAAGCAGCTGTCAGCCAGCTAAGTCAACTGATGACGCAGAGGTAACATGTCGAACGTACGAAGGAGAGGCACCATGATGAAGAGTTATTACCTTTGGTATTAATTTTTCTTAAATTAATAAAAATTAAAGTAAATGATAATTCTGGCACACACACACGACATTGAAATATTATGTCTATTTCTCGTTTTGTCTCAGCAAGGATTTATCACTCTAGTCATTGTCATCAAAAATAAAATGTCATATTTGTTACGCCATACGTTTTATAGAACCACTGCCATGTATTTCAGTTGCACGTGGTTTCCGTCAAAAAATGTTTATGCTTCCACGGTGGAAGAACATTTCCACACAAAAAAAAACCAACTGCATTGACTGCAACATCAGATTTCAAATGACACGCTTTATAAATTCTTTTACTTCCTCGATCACGGCATCGCTGAAAGACAACACCCTCTTGCAAACATCAAAGAGCAAAAAAAAAAAAAAGAGCGTAAAGAAAACGGCACCATAAATTCGCAAAGATGACATTTCAAGCGACAAAAATAAAGCATAAAAGAAAAATGTCCAGAAGAGTTCAAATCTGGCTATCTGCCAAGCAAACTACCTTCTTGACGGATATGTATAAAAGTAATGGCATTTTGTTTTTCGATTCTAATGCCACCGTTTTTAACGACTCTCCAGGGGCCGTAGTTACGACGCGTTAGGGTAAGTCATCGTTGCTACCCGGGGATATTGATTTATGTTTTTTCCTAGGGCATCTTAACGCTGCTTTCCTTTTTTTAAAAAATCTGCTTCCTAACACTAGTGAAAGAGCAGCATCCGCAGGTTCTGGACGCCGCTTCATAATCGTTCAAACAAGATGCTTGCCTCTAAATTCCCTATCCTCACTTCTTAAAGTACGGCCTCAGAATGATAGCATACAGGGAAATATCATGAAGATCCAGAGCAGCTCCACGTACCTCCCGCCATTAAACAGCCTCTTGTGCAAAATGTAATGAAAATCATTCTCGTGTACTCAACAGTGACATGGACAAAAAACAAATCAACGGTCGTCACCTTAGTTCAAAAGAACTAAATACTGCACGCTTGCTAAATGAACCTTCAAACATTCCTTCGACTGCCCTAGCCACGACGGCTTATCACCCTTTTGACCACTTTCCCCGGGTCTCCAGTGTCCAGTTGCACAACACATTTCTAATTTTAAACACTTTTAGATAATTAGTTTAAAGTGCACACCAACATTTTTGAATTTTTAAAACTAAAACTGCTTTAAGTAAGATAAAGTTGTTTAAGTCTGACTTTCTGTCCTGTCAGTACAATTCTGCAATGCATCAAAATGGCTAAGAAGAGAGTTTGCTTGTTTAGAACAGTTTTAAGGTTTAGAAACGTGTTGTGCAACTGGCCCCAGAACGATCGAAGTTCGCGGTGTAAAAAAATCGGCCATTCTTGTACCGCGTACCGTAAAGGACACTGCTGCGTTAAGGTTTAACAAAAAAAAAATTGAGAGAAGAAAAAAGTCTTGGCAATCGTCCAGTCAAAACAAAGTGAGAAGCAATGACAATATAACTCAAACCTATACACTTTGGAAACAATTCTGAACAAAGTTTCGCTTCTAGTTTCCTGAACTTGACGTGTCCTTCGTCTCCGTCACTTCTGACCTACCACCGAAAGTCCATTACTGTGCCCTTTCCCTGTCCGTCGAGTGAAAGGAAATTAAGTTATAACACGCCTCAGATCTCCTCATTTCGAACAGTTGCTCGAAACTGTAGCGGTCTGTTTCGTATTTTAAAAAAATTACTATGCTATCTGACAAAATCACTACCAGCAAGCAGACTTAATATCTCTAACGATTTCTATCGCAGCAGAATACATTAACAACCAACTCTAACAGCACAAGGTACAGCAAGACAAGAAGACAGTTATAAACAGAAAACTATAAAAGTGCCGAAAGGAGGACACGAGGACACAGACTCAGACGCTCGATGACAACTTATCCCTTGGTATTTTTACAAGCTCCATGGCTAGTGTTTTGGGTTCGTGAAAATCTGCAAGGCTTTACAGTTTACACCATACATTCTGTAAGTCCTAAATCTATACAGAGCTTTAGCAGTAATACTAACTAAAACCATTAACATGAAGCCTACATGGTTGCATGTATATATCAGTGTGCGTGTGTATGTGTGTGCATCCGTGGGTGGGTGTGCCTACGTGCAATGATTTAACTTCCTGGCACAACTCATTTGAAAATTGTTTACAGGAAATAAACTGGGAACTGTGCGGATTTTGAAACGAGTAAAACCGATACGATGAACGATAACAAAGAAGGCACCTTAAGTAATGCTTCCGACATATCATATGATGTATTGTTCTTATCCAGTGTTAGATTACATTATGTTAGCACAAAAATGTTCTTACACGACACACCCCTTACTCTTTTAAATTACACCATGTCATCAACGACCACTCACTATCTTTCAAGAACGAATAATTTACCCAAGGTGATGGACCAGAAACATATGTTCAGTTACTACCCCAGCATCATCAATACAATAAACTGAAGGCATCAGTGCATGAACACTGAATTACTGTCAATGCCAGAAGGTTATAAGGCTGCGTCAGCTCGTTATGGACGTCGAGCCGCACGTGCTCTACGAGCTACTATGAAAGACTGCGTGTCTAGTATTTTTAAGAAAAAAATATTTGGAAAGTTTTACAATGTATCAGATATGTATAAATACCGGCCAGCTCTTCACTTCCCATCGAGTCACGGCAGCCGTCCAGATGAGCTACATGTGGGGAGTGTAAGTGGAGCTGTGCTTTCCCACGAAAGCTGATAAAAAAAAAGTTTGTCATTTTGTATTCATTTTTTTCACCTTGCTCGATTTTTATTAGTTTTGAAAAAGTTGTAATTCTAGTCGAAAAACTTGTTAATCTTTTGAAAAAAAAAGTTTAAATAAATACAAAATTTATTTGGATATTCTGAGACGAGAGCTACAGAAGAGGCTTTAGCTTGGTTGACTACAGAGAGCGACTGCTGGGCCGAGACTCCGCGCTGTGAGATGGGCATAGGTCACCCATTCTCCAGAGAGGACACCTATTTATGCAGATCAGCGTCAACTACACCAACCCCTAGCGATGGCATTTCTGTTCTTTGGAATATACGTGTTGATTCCAGAGCAGGGACGTTTACCCTCGTAGAGACTTAGGTCGTCCATAGCGACAGGCTCTAACCCTCATGTGTTTGCAGCAACTGTCCTCGGTGTAGTGAGTAAAGCTTCGTGCTTGAACTAATCAACGACTGCGGTCACTTTGCGAGTAAATTTTCATAAATAGTTTTATTCCAAGAAAGATAGAAACTAAAATTATTTCTTTTATAATTTGTAATTGCCAGAAGCTACTTTTTGCACCTTTGTTTTCCTATCGTGGATATCAAATTGGATTTATAATTCATAGTTAATTAACTTTGCGAGAGCCACCGTTATTTAGCATGTATGGGAGAGTTGTGTTATTTTTGGTTTGGAAGGATCGGCGAGTGTGGTAATATTCCCTCCTATGTTGTAAGTATATATATATATAAGTAGTCAGGCCTGCAGGAGACAGGTGCATTTTGTTTTTGTGTTTCAGCAAACGACTGCGCAAATGTCTGGATGAGAGAATCTGGCGTGCATAAAAGAATCCTTGACATTACTCATTTACTGCGACGGTGACTCGGTTTATGGAAACCGGATGATTGATTTCTCACAGAAAGGTCAAAGAACAGACAATAAAATTCCTCCAACAACTGTGAACGAGATAATTACCTCCACGCATAGCTAGCTACAACAAGAACTCTAAAAGGCGTGAGGTAGCTATTGGCATCCTGCACAGAGTTTCAAAAAGCATTCACTTATAAATAACAAAACTTTTTCCAGCGACTAGATGGTCATGGCTTTCTTATTATTTTCTGTTCCTTCACCTTCAAATAAAGATACACATGAAAAGGAGTATTTCAAAATTTGAAACTGATGTTAACGAAAGATGTTAAATTACGTATTTTTAAGGAAGTAAGCAAAGTTGTTTAAGGCTTCGGCTACTTCTAAAATGTGTTACTTTCTACGCTAGACTAGCAGAAAATGAATACGTATAGATTACCAGAATGTCTTAAAGTATTTCTAAAACAGAATAATTGAGTCAGAGAGAAGTGTATGGCTGCTTCAGTGTTTGGACTGTCAAACGCTTTAATTACAAGCAGGGTTAATAAAATCGTTCTTAGAAGAAAACGTAATGAGTAGTGTATACTATATTTATTAAAATCTTTCTCGCAACTAAAATTCATTAATGGATTCCAATTTTTCCTATACTGACTTTTCTAACAAGTAGGAGGAGAGTAATAAGATGAGTGACAATTCATGAGAGTGGAACACACATTAAAAAAAAAACTTAGTCAAAAGGACGATCAGTCCGTGCTGGTACTACTTAACATGTGTGGTATATCAAATATTCAAGCTGTTAATGCTACGCAGAAGCGATTCTGACATATATATATATATAAGAGAACCTTTAAGCAGCGAACCATGCATGTTCAGTCAATTTATGTGTGTGTGTGTGTGTGTGAGAGAGAGAGAGAAAGAGACTGAAAGAGTGGCAACTGAAAGTGAATCCATGATATATCTATATATATATATAATTAAACATAATACACTACTCCAACATCCCTAGGTTATCATGTTCTAATATTTCGATTCCTAATTATATGCTAGGAGGTTAAAATTTAAGCCTAAAAGCAACTAGAAAAGAACCTTGCATGGGAAGTTTGCTACACAGAGGATGACCTTTAGTAAGCTTAGGCTTTGAAAAAGTCTCTTGAATCCAACGAAACTTAGTTTGCTAGCTGTACGCAAGAATCGATCATCTGAAAGGTCCGGGAGGAGGACCAGTCTGCGACAACAGCATGGACAATAACAGAACTAACAGCAGAGAGCTTACAGGAGGACACAGACCCCATCAAATCGACACTAGGTCAGCGTACGAGAAGGCGGAAAAAACATTAAAACTCTTACCAGCATCAGCAAAACTGTGTATACATGTTCGTACAGATTCGCTACCGCTGGTTTATACCTAAACAGGGTCCGGTACTTAAGAGGCAAGGTCCGCACGCGAGCACATTTACTGGCGCCCTCACGCCTGTGCGCACCGACAGCACAGCGCACACATCACCCACGACAACGGATGTACGCTGACAGGTCAACATACAGAGGACACAAGATACGTGCATCCGAATTAAAATGTCTTCCTATCGATGTTCTCTAGTACCCCATGCGGTGTTTTGATTAAATTAATTTTACCTCATACATCCACTCTTAGAGAGCTGTTGCAGTAGCTAGCGGCATTGTTAAGTTGTGTATAGTGTGTGTGTGTGTGTGTGTGTGTGTGTGTGTGTGTTTGTGTGTGTGTGTGTGTGGATACGCGTTTGGTTTGGGGTTGGGTGGTAACGTCCCTATTCGATAGTCTCACCATCTCCAGTTCCCTTTTGAACAAGCTGTCATACAAAAAGCTTGTAAAAGGGAGAAAACTCTTAAACATGCACATTACACGTTAGTTTTTCCGAGTACTCTCTCTTGCTATAGCGTTCATTGATCGGTTTACGAGTTACGAGTGAACTTTTCTTGATGTTCATATCTCTTCATATGATTGAAGGTAAAGCAAAATAACCAATAACGAGGACCCAAGAGCGTCTCCAACACTCCTGTCATCATCACCTACCCAAGCATTTCGCTGGAGTTCTTATAGAAGGAAACATTTATCCTGGTAACAGTCTTACAAACTACAAGACATCAGAAAACGTTCTAAAATTTATATGGCGATAGTTCTTTCGATGGTGATTTACTAGTCAGTTAGACGTCAACAAGCTGACTAATTTCTTCCCATATTATAATTATGTATGAGTTTTTTTAAATTTGACAAAGTTCTGTCAAAGAGCTAATAAATAATGACCCAAACAAAACAAGTTAAATAGTTCTGGAGTAAAAATTATGTGTTGAACACAAAGGTGCATCAAGTACAGCATGGCGGAACCAACTGATAAACAGCAAGTGGTACTTACTATTGTGGTATCCTCCACTACGGCAATTCTAACATCTCCATCGTCATCCTCTTCAACATGACTATCGGTGAAGTCTGCGGTGGCGTCGCTTGTCCCATTAACGCTAATTTTCTTCGGCGACCACTCGTAGTCCTCGACATACTCGCTGACCGGCGCGTCGCTCGTGCTGTAAGGTTGTGTAGTATACGACAGGCAACGTGAGACGCCAACGGAATTCGCCAAACCCTCGACGTGCGCATGCTGGTCTTCTGTGCCTACGCAGGTGTCGGGCTGAACCTACCCAACACAAGCATCATTTCCTGCTGGCTTAAAATCAACACACTGTGAAATCTCACAACACACCCCATACAAAAACCATTTATGTCTGTGCTTTAGTGTAATGTAGGCATCGTGATTGTAAAACTAAACAGCTCTAAATAGCAGATGCTGCGCACAAATAACTACCAGCATGCACAAATAACTACCAGCATGCACAGAAATTTGTAACTTTCCAACTGCGATAAATGATTTTACTTTCTTCATTTTAAAAGCAATATCTCCCCAAAGTCGCTTAACAAAATGCAATATAAGTGTTCTGAAATAGAAACATTTAAGTCATATCATCTACAAGACTTACAGCGGTCGCTTGGAGACTTATGGGGAAGTCCCTGCTGTTGTCTTTATCGCGAGACTTGCCCCTTAGACGGCGCGTGCGTTTTCGAAAAGAGTTCCAGATTTTTTTTCGCCGACTGGTGGGTGGTCCGGTGACTGGAGGGGAAGGTGGTGTGTCCGGAGAGGGGGACATGAAATCGCTGGGGGCGTTGTGGACCACGTCGTCGTGTCTGACGTCACTAGAGCTTTTTGACTTCCTGTCCTTAATCTTTTTTGAATCTGCGGCAAGAGAGAAAAAGAAAATAAGAAAGTAAGCTCTACAGATTCTAAATGTCACCGGCATTGCCTGTCCAGTGCTGGCGTCAAGCATTTGCTACACTGATTGGATTGCATTAGTTTAGCAGCAACCGTTTCTTCCGCAACTGGCATCGGTAGTTGCAGCTCCCTAACGATAGAAAATCACTCCAAGTTTATTTTTTTCCCCACCGCAAAGATGAAAAGTAGCAAACTCTAATAAATCAAAACTAAGCATCACAAAATTTACAGAAATAAACCGTAGTAATAAATATTTTTTCAAACATATTCACCCAAAATGTTACACCGGCATAGTTTTGTAAATGTCAATAAGATTAAATTTGTAGGATGAACCACTAAGGCAACGGTGTTTCGCCAACCCAGCAACTATGGCTATTTCACGAAGAAGCACCTGTAAACATGCAGATAAAGAAGCACTGACTGAAGGGAGATCTGCACCAAGGACTACCGATCCTCCCTGTAATTGTAACTAACGTTTATCCTTTATGCCAGCAGACTTCCGTGACCAATACAGCAATCTGGTTTTCTCCTCTCTCTCTCTCTCTCACACACACACACACACACACACACACACAGACGGACTGAGAACGAGAATGAAATGCATGCACTTTATTATTTAGGCCATCCGTCCATCACAAGTGGCATACAAAAATAAAAACGAGTCTAAAAAAAGAGCAAGGTGTAGAATTACATAGCTAAGTGACAGCATATCACGACATAAAAAGATAAAATAAGTTGTACGCCAAGCACCATAAAATAAAATAGGCAGATAGAGAGAGAGAGACTGTAACTGATTATTAACTGAGAAGTGCAAACCTGACTGCCTCTTGCGCACCATTTTGAGAGTCAGTCGAGTCAAGCCAGTGCGCTTATCTCCACTACTGTGAGCAGCTGACATACTACAGAGCGACTATATACTGCTGTGAGCTGTGATGAGCACAATTGTTGTCCGCAGCCTTGGGGTGTTATATGCCAGTGAATGCTTCGTCAGTTACATTTCACTTCACATACTCTAAACAATATATCTGTCCAACGATACAGCTGCCACCTGTTTCAACTGTGAACATTTATACTGATTGAACACTTGTAATTGCATCTCCCTGCGTTGCTCATCACACTCGCTTCCTGGTCATAAGCACGTGAAACACATCAAGGTAGGACGAAAAACAAACCCAGATGTATGAAATTTACATTTTATAAATCGCCTAAATTCACAGAAATATGATAATTTTTAAATTGACAATGTTGATTGGTTAATGAATTCATAACATCAAGCACTCTTTCACCAATGAATGCAACAGCCCGAACGCAACAAAATAACGCAGCGACAAGGAAGCTTGAACTTTGTTTAAAGTATAATAAGCCCTCTGGTTAGATTACTAATCAACAATAGTGCGGCTTAACAGCGAAAAGTGGTGTTGAAGCTGACCCCGGAATCAGAAAAGCAAGATGAATAGATTATTTTACGAAGCGACTAAGCACGCATCTGCATTCATTGCTATGGAAACATCCCTGCTGTATATGATCATTATTCAGATTACTAGGGTGATCATTTAAACACGATCAATCAAAGAGATTGTAGGTCAAATCGAACTGCTCTGATAAGTCATACTGAATAAGCCAGGACCAGGACGGACTTAAACTGACAGTTGGGATAAAAAATTATCAAGCAAGTTTTCTTCTGCCTTTTTGTGCAGGAAAAAAAGTCACGAACTGATATTTCTTGTTCATTGCGGTGAACATAGCGGGATGGTGAGATGAAAAGAAGAGCATTCGGAACTTAAAAACATAAGCATGTTTAGTATAAATAGAAGGTATGATGTTTTTACATTCAATCATGAATTTGCTACATTGGAGTGTATAATGAAATTCATTTCCTAGATCCTCTCTATCACAGAGTCTACTGAGTCTTTCATGCCTCGGAATGTTTTCTTGTCAACGTCTATTGACCGGAAAGTTGTTTTGTAAAGTGCGGAATAGTAACGAAAAGTGAGATGAACAGATGGAGGCGGGGTTTTCAAGTAATAATCCATAGTAAATGAATCTTTAACATTCTATAATTCTTGGAAACTTCTGTCATTTCTATTTCGGTAAACCAGCTTGGATTTTATTTCTCCTGAGGCAGACATATATCTTTCTATTGAAACATTCACCTGTGATACTTCAATTTGCATGATTAGTCCAAAGCCCACTTAAAACAAGGTTTTAAAGAACAGATTTGACCGTTCAGATTAAATTAGATTGCTTCCCTGCTTGTGATAACTAAATAACATAGGATATTTGACAATTTATTTTGATTTTTTTACATCATGTAATGTATAAGAGACAGACACTTCTGAAAGTGTCTGAAATTCTTCGTGATGACATGCACGTCCTGTCAGGAGAATTTTTTTCAGCTTCCATTGGGCCGCCGATTCTGTGTACCTGCATACAGGATCAATAGATTGAGGCTGTCCTCCGTTGTTTCGCCCATGCGACTTCTGAATGTAGTTCCTATGTAAACCTGAACCATGAATGTATGAGAGTCGATCTGGTGCAGCGAATATGAATATGTTGTTCTACTGTTTTGTTGTTTTGCTTCCATACAGACCTGCCTCTAACTGCACTCTGTGATAAATATTCTTATCTGAATGTAAACCAGTAGCATAATATTCTACTTTTAAGATGTATGTTAACTTGGAAGCGACCATTCTCTCCGAATGTCATCTAAGTATTAGTTTATAAAATCTAAGTTGCAGTTTCACTCCCATATCAGTTATTGCTGGTCCCCATACGTCACAGCCAGATGTCCACTTACACTTCATAAGATCTTAAAAGGCGTATATAAATACAGAAAATGCCGAGTAGAAAAGGGTATATTATTGCGGGTAGTGGTGCAGGCAAGAAATGTCAATATTAAGACGGCAGAGTCCACAGAGACATGGATAAAAGATATAGTCATTCTGTAGAAGAGCTAACAAACACACCCCAGGATCAAACTATTTCTTGCAAACGCTGACGACGATAAAAGCCCGTTTTGCTGGAAAATTAGAAACATTTAACGTGTGTGTGTGAGAGAGAGAGGGAGAGAGAGATCGTCGATTACTCCCCCCCCCCAAAAAAAAAACAACTTCTCTTCTTTCGATTTCACTAAACTAATGAAGAACTACATCCTGCAAATAAAAAGTACTTGATATGAAAGCTAGTAGTCCTCGGCTTTTAATTTCGTTTGTCCTGCACAAACGAATGCAGTCTAAGCTAAATTTTACAAGACACTCGGTTGAAGTTTAAGAGCACTCAAGATCATTTTGATGAAATGTGACAGTTTTCATTTACTCTCCACTTTTCTAAATTTCCAAAATAAATACACAAAATTTGTTTGACGGAAGTTGATCAACTCTGATATAAACCACAAGTCACGGCT
This sequence comes from Marisa cornuarietis, assembly GCA_004794655.1. NCBI lineage: Eukaryota > Metazoa > Mollusca > Gastropoda > Architaenioglossa > Ampullariidae > Marisa > Marisa cornuarietis. Next base: position 156,997 of record SMMW01000528.1, read on the forward strand.
CCCTTGATATCTGAAGACAGTGAGGGTTGGCTGTCCAGGGTTCACTTCTCATCTCGGGCACGCTGTTCTTTCTCTGCATGTGGTATCTGTTTACAAGGCCGGTTGCCTTGCCGCGATATAGCCTTAGTTGCTGGCTCGGCGAAAAACACCAATTCCCCTCCCCTCCCCCTACCCGCCGGATATCTGGGTGCCGTTAGTGTTGTTGGACGTGCGTAACATATAACGTGGTGGATCAATGAACGGGCAATTCAGCCTCCTCTTTATCCCTCGCTGTCATCAACGTCTTCGTTAATATTACACTGTCAGTCAGTTTCAGAGCTATTCGAAGGGAAGCCATGATAACCTAATTGGCTAATTAGAGCAGTTCGCTATGCCCGGTTATTGGTGTGCCAGTATGCAGTTACTGGACATTTTTCTCCTTCAAGCGAGGGCCTTTAGAGGGGTTAAACTAGTGCATTTGAACCGTTATAATTACATAAAGTCAATGGGGTGCATTACTAGCTACACTGGCATAGTTTATCCGTATACCTACTTGTTATATTGACAAATGTAGCTAAATGTCTAATTTTACTTTGATTTACAAGAAAATACATCCTTGGGCAGTCTTCGAAATATATCGAAAAATCAATTCTGGACCTCTAATGTAATGTAAGTCAAACATGTAAAGGATTTTCATCTTGAGGAATGTTCTCTGGGACTTTTGGCAGCTCAGTTTCTTCCTTATTTTCCTCTTGTCTGAGTACTAGCTAACACTGTCAGAAGGTTCTGAAGGCGTTGCCATGGTTATCAGTAAAGTGGCAACAGCTGACTCGAATGCACAACCCAATCCATCCCTTTCGCATGTAGGGTGGTGATTCCACTAATGGTGAAATCGCACTATCAGTGGAAAGAATAATGATGGCAGAAGAACCCGAAGGATCATGATAAAGCACCCGATGGACAGCATCGAGGAAAAAAACTGTGTCCTAATACGAGAAACTCAGACCATACGATCCTCGCTGCTTTGGCGACGAGCGTTACACTACTACGCTACCGGACCATCCTGACCGCCCTTTGATGCCCCTCCATGTGTCTAGGCTGGTTGTTTAAATCCGCAGAAAGGTTCTTCCAACTAGAGGCGATTTCGCGCCGAGGGGATAGGGATAATGATTGGGCGCGGGAGAAATAGGAGTATTGGAGACATCACACCTCCCTACGCCTATCCCTGTGAACAAATGTCACCCATATACAGTTTACAGAAACGAGATTTGAACCCACGACCTTTTGGCTCCCACTGCAATGGTGGCAAGCGAATGTTTTACCACTGCACTAGTGGAAGCCCCTTTCCTCCATATTTCTGCCCATGGTCTTCTACAGACACATACAGAGTGGCGTGTTGACTTTCCACCCAGAACGGATTTCATTAAACTGAACTTACTGGTTTCTTCAAAATCGTGCATCTACTGATGTACCCAAAATTAGATGTGTGCGTGTGTGTGTGTGCACGCGCACAATAAATCGCACAACATTTATCATAGAAAAAAGTATTTATGCGACTAGGTTACCACTAATAGTTACATGGCATTCAAGTCAAACTGGGTGCACATCCTGCTGTATTTCTATGGTAGTGTGCATAACCTGTGCACATGACAAGGAAAAAAGGCATCACATGCTCACCGACAATCAATATTCAATAATGGCTCAGCAGAAAAGTGCAGTGTCTTTTTTTGTACAATATTTTAACTTTGCAACTTGAAAATGTTGGGATTCAATAAAATTATTAAAAGTTTTTATATAAGGACAGAAGTGAAAAAAACACCATGCTCTAATTCCTTTTTAGACACAAAGCTGGAGATTACTTGCACAAATGACTTTTTTTTCTCTCAATAAGGAAATAAATCAGAAGCGAAAAATCAAAGGAAAGGAAATCTCTGCCTGTGTGATGCAGGTTATCATCTATGGCTTTTGTACACATACAGACAAGGCATCCTTCCTGCTTCTCACACTCATTTACACACACACTCACTCTCTCTCTCTTACACACTCACTCACAAGGCATCCTCCCTGCTTCTCACACTCATTCACACACACACACACTCACTCTCTCTCTCTTACTCACTCACTCACTCACTCACTCACTCACTCACAAACACAGTCACAAACACAGTACAAAAAGGAGATAGGAGAGGACAGTGAGTGGAACATAAATTCTCAGAAGAAGCCTACTTATGGCTGTATCAAAAGACTTTAATTGCCAACCAAAAAAGTTGAGTATTCAGATAGGCCTGTGTGTTTTACGTTCCACAGCTTATAAAGTGTGCTTAGCAATGCACTGACTTAATTTGATTAGGTAGTCACAATAAAAACTTTTGCAGCAATCACAATTCATGTGTTTGTGTTATATGTGGTTTGCATCATATTGGGTGCAACAGATGTGATGTTTACATAATAGTGGGAATGGAGAAAACACTGAAGTAACTTAATGGTCAATACATGAAAATTCAATGGAAAATGGCAGGTCAACGTGACATATCAGAACTAAAATGGAATCCTGTATCCCACACCATGCCACAAAGCATCAATTTCTGCACATTTTACATTACCACCAGCATTTCACCGTGTCTATTGATTCTGTACTTCAGGTACAGACACACATGTTGACCAAAAGCCTGACAATTGCTCCCTATATTAATGTGTGCTCTCAGCTGCTACAGGTGTGCATTACAACTCACCTGAGTTACTCTCACTGCGGTGTCGAGAGGACAGATTCCTGAGGGACCATCTTCGTTCTGTTAAAACATATTTGCCAACTTAGAAAATCATGTGCCACCTTTTGCCAACATAGCTTACACATTTCCATATGCACAAGGTCTATATTAATTATTGTTATGATTAGTATCAATTTGTTTTGAAGATGTTTTTAAAAATCACAATTAAAATATTTTAAACTTTTTATTTTTTAAAGCTTGTAAGATCATCTCCCTTTTTCTAATATCATGTTCAGGAATATTTTTTTATTTCAAACATAGGCTAAAGACTGTTTCCTACAGTATTATCATTGGCCACATGACTAAGAAGCATAACGTTTTACTAATCTCTGACTCTTTCAGCACCCTTTCAGATTAGATAAAAGATCGCTACCATGGAGCTTTACTTCATTCACCAGCTGCCCACACTAACATGTAACTTTTCAAAAGTAAATATTTTAACTAACATTTTCATATTTGTTTCTTTACTTTTGTGCACTGGTCTCTTGGAATATTACATAATGCTCATTTGCTAACATTTTCACTCACTGGTTAAAAGCAAGTCATAGTGCTTTCTTTATATTGTATGCTAAACAAGACTTTTTCAGAACCTTATAATTGAGAAGCGAGGGTGCTACTAAAATAATAAGCTTATAATGCTTGATCACCACAAGGGAAGAAATTTTCAGTGCAGTGAGCAGTTAAAATATGCTATAAAACTTCTTACCAATCATTTGATCTCACTTTTGTAGTTCCAAGTGATATGTGCTGATTGTGCAGATGTTTCTGGGAACTGGGAGTTGGTTTATAACCAATTCTCCAGTATAGTTACTGAAGGCATACTTTAATTTATGTGTTATTATTCTGACTTTAAAAGCAATGAGAAAAAAATGTTTCTCAAAATCACCATTTTTCAAGTGTGCATGATCTTATGTTGATCATACTATATATTGACCTAGTTTTGTGTGAAGCACTGAGCACACACTCTTATATAAGTGTGATTCTGCATTTTATATGCTGTGCATTTATTATTATTACTTAAAATATTTTACCAAAGAAATCAATAAATTATATTTAAGTTTAAACTTTCTTGAGCTAGATGGCAATTAACTCTCTTGGTTTGAAAGGCCACGATCGTGGCTTTGCGGGGTAGCACGGGCAAGGCGATTTTCATTACTTTTTATTGCAAAGTTCAATTTTTCTCTTTTCCAAAAATGTATAGGTTTCTTAGTCTAATGTTTATCTCAGAGCAGCAATAATAAAAAAACAAACTTCACCACTATCGTCTTCGCAGGTCTTCAGTTATAAGCCAGTCATTGTAATGTTCATTTTTATCTTGAACCAAGAGGTTTAAGTATTTACGGATGGGCGTATGCAGATTTTACTCATTAATTTTGAATATCCAAAAGTAACCTCTTTATGTCAGTAATAAACAAATGTCCCGTTACATATGTCATATTTAAAGAAGGAACGGCGGACTTAAGTTGTACACATACACATTACTGACAAACACAAGGTGAAAAGCTAAATGCAAGAGACCTGTGATTACATTAACAAATTAACACTTTGTCTAGACACACAAGAATGCTAATCAACATTTATACTTAGTGAACAAAGTAAAAATATTACTATCATAAAATAAAAAAATTGTATAATAATTATGCTACTACTAATAATGGAATTTTGTAGAGCATATTTTCATGTGCAGAGCTGTGCTCAATATACTGTAAGCAAAAAACTACAAAGGAGCTGACAGTCAACTTTACATGAAACACAAGCATCAGCAACAGATGATAAAATAAAGAGCTGTGAGTTTAACATTTACAAAATATTTTGAAAGCTATAGCACTAGCTGAAACAAATGTACTACTGCTATGGCACGGTGACATCCCATTCTTTTTTTAATAGAAGCATATTGACTAATGATGATGTCTCACTAATATTTTACTTTGCATTTCAAGGCAATAGTTACTCAGGTAGTTACAGGCACTGAGCTCCACCTCAGTATTTTTAATAGTATAACATCTGAGAGATCATGTATATATATTTATTTTTAGATTTTCCTAATACAAGAAATGATTTTTCATAAATAAAAAGTCCCATAGAAATATGAAATTGTGAAACCTTTTACAAAAAAAATCTGTTTCTTTTATGCTGTATTTTCACAGTTATGATATCATCATGGTTAGTATTTTAACATGCTTTGGATTGAGTTCAGTATTTCTCCAATTTCTACGGGACTTTTTACTTATGGGAAATGATGTTTGCAATACATTTAAAATTAAAAATTTGTATAATGTGAAAGAAATAATGCTAATTTAGAAATTAAACTTCTTTATTTCTTTAATGCATTTACCCTGGATAATTTACTAGTTATATTTACATTAGAACCATGTATCTGTTGGAAAGCTCTTGATTGTAATACCATACTTTGTTTTTGGTCCATAAATAATTTATTTTGTGTGATGCTTAAACTGTGCTTGAAATAATACCCAGTATGATCTAGTGCTGATATATTTATCATCCTTGTGAATGACATCCTGCATGTTTTTTTTCTGCCAATGTTAACTTACTATACTGTGCTGAATGATGTAAAATGGCTTGTGCATATAAATTTAATGTTCATATTGTAAAATTTCATGTATTAGTATTTCCATTAAAAATTTAGTGAAAATTAAAAAGATATTTGTTCACCGTTGGATTACTGTATTATAATTTTACACTTTTATATACATTTTTAAAGACAAGTCAAAAAAATTGTGAATTAAGTTATACACAGCCATGTCTTTATAACTGTTTTGACTATATAATTAATAGTGTATAAATGGAACTACTACCAATTACAAATAAAGCAGTCTAGCATTATAAATCAAATGGTAACAAGTTTGACCCAGGTAATGTCTTTAAACGCAGACGTAATCCTTTCCAGCCTTTGTTATGGCATTTTATTCATGCTTCCAATTAATTCGAAACTGGTCTGGGGAAAAGTGTGTCATGGGTGCTTACTCATACTGCGATCGATTTACATGAGATTAAGATGAAAGCTGGCCAAACAATTAACAGAATTCCGTCTTGTCTTCTGTTAAGGAAGCTAAATTGTTCAGGAGGTTTTTGTATGTGTTTAAACAGAGAGAGCATTGTCGTCTGCAACTTAGTCCCGCCGGGACGTTCAGCATTTGCCGTGGTTTTCGAAAGAATCGCACAGGAATCACAAATCTTTCCTGAACTTAATTTGATTCGATCAGTCTTAATACATACCCATTTAACAGTACTTCAATACTGTTTACAAGATTGTTCGGACAGCTTGTCACAAGTGCTACTCAAAATCACCGCTTACCTCTCAGTCCCTCCATTGCAACGTGCTCGAGTCAACGCGCATGCGCACTTTGCAACTAGGTTAAGGTATGTAAACAAACTGCAAACGACTGACATACGCCATCACGTTGACATTCATACTTTCTTGCTCTTGCAAACATCACACATTTGATGGCTGAATTGTGTGCTCATTGGTCTGCCCCTTGTCAACTCATACATCAAATAATTTATAAGACGGTAGAGAGCAGCCATGATGCTTGGACGCCCGTTTGCTTTGACAGCAAGAACTGAAAACCTATATTTTGCTTCCATCAAGAAGATAACAACAAAAATCGTTGCATCGTACCTATTCGATCCATATGTATACTATGTCATTGCGACAACTATGAACAGGCACTGTTCGATCTTTTTATCAACCGATCATTTGTTAACTTGATCGGCCGGACTGTCGGCCAGTTCCCGCACGTCATATACGTACAGTACAACCTACATGCAGGCTCCTGATACCTGATCAGGGCCATTCATCTGAAACCAGCGGTCAAGGAGGGGCGTGACAGTTCGCAACAAATAAAAATCTCACTAATTTCATTTGAGAATTTGTTTGCCTGCGTCTCGTCTTACACTGTAACGACAATCTGCGTCTGCATAGATTGATCCACACGACGAAAATACACGGACATTTTGCTGCAGCAGGTTGGCGTAGTTCTTAACCACATCTTTCATTCTTTATAGTCGGGCCGCAGATTAGATGCGTGCCCTTGAAGCATGCAGGCTGGTCGGTCTAAAGATTTTTTTTTAATTAAAAGAGAAATGTACGCCCTATGTGAAATTTATATTGTCTTGACCAGGATGCACACCCACTACACATACACAGACGTATTCGAACATGCACAAGGCAGACAGACTGAGAGACATATCGAACGGTCAGGCCGACGGAGAGAGATAAAGACAGGCCTGGCAAAGTGAGTTTTCCACAAAAGCAGGTGTGAAGGATTTCGTGAGCACATTACAGGAAGTGTGGTTTAGATGAAGATACGTGTTATCATCCCTCAACCCTATTGTACAATAGCTTCAGATAACCTCTCTATCTCTGTCTCTTATTTGATGTTTTATCTCATGTTTATTACCAATTATTTTTGTATTCTTTTAATTATTAGTTTATTCTTTCCCCGTACGGGGCGAGGGCTAAATGAAAAAAGTACCTTTTCGCTTATTTACCTCTCGTTAATAAAGAATTGTCATTGTCATTGTCAATATCAGACAGTAATTTGAAATTTGCTTAACAGAGAATGCTGGCATCTTTCTGAGGTAGAAGCGATAATCCCTTTCCCCCACTCATACAAAACTCAGTATTACAATCAATGCTTCAATAAACGTTACATCACATGAAACTATAATGAGTCCACATCACATCACGTGACTAAATCTGACAACAGATGTAGAATATAATCCACCATGATAACACTAGTAATAAATACATAACATTTCAACAACCTAGTAAATACTGTGTAGTGCAGTACTATACTGGCCCTCTTGATTATCCTCCTAATGTGCTTTGTGCACTCATATTAAATAATTATAAGTAGGTCACAAGGTTTATCGTGCAATATTAATCTGCTGATTGGGTCATCACGCATACCTTACCAGGTCTGAAGCTCTCTCAACCAGCTGCTGGGAGATTAAACGATACAGAAGGACCGCAAGTACACAGCTTACGTCTGTTTTAAGGACAGAGAGCTTGAGATAAGTGAATTGCTATATACAAAAGTCTCTGTGTCTGTATCTGGACCAAATACTCCAGAAAACGAGCTTTCTTGGTGCTTTGGAAAAAAAGAGAGATTTGAAACAGGGCGATAATTACTAAAGGTCTTTTGGGATGGTTTCTTTCTACTGCTTGGATAAAGTTCAATGCAAAGTTTTATTTCCCCAACATTTGGTAATCCCCCACTTCTGTTCTCAAGATACAAGCCTACAAACATCACCATGCACAGGTCAAGCACTGAGAGCATGCTCCTTCGTGAGCGCGATCATGCGCTGTATAAATCACCCGTTTATCATTATTGCTATTATTATTATTTTAGAAAAAAATACGAACTTTTAACACCAGTAAAGAAACTTTAGCACAAGCCTTTGCCATTTTTTATCAAGGATCTCCGCGACACGTGATTAGGAGAGAAGAGCCACAATAAACAAACAGGTAACGATGCCCGCGTACACAGCCTTCATCTTGAAAACAAATAGTCATTACCTTTTTTAAATATGCCTACAGCAGAATGGATCCCGAGGGAAAAACTAGCATTTAAAGATGGATGAGACATATTTGTTTTTGTGCAGAACATGTTTTGCCTCGTTAAAACTGACACCCGATACCCAGCAGGAGTTTATTGTGTCCCTCTCATCATGCTGAGTGTGCATGAACTCAGTCACGTGGTTTGACCGTCTTCTGAGTATTGACGACCGGCAGTCTAGGGTGTCGCTACTCTTTAAATAATGTTTTGTTATGATTGTAGGAACTACCATACCGCTCCTCTCTCTCTCTCTCTCTGTTTGTCACAGTCACTGTCTCACTGTCAGTGTCTGTGTCTCTGTGTGTCTTTGTCTCTGTCTCTCTATCTCCTCTCATTCTCCCTGTCTCAGTTTCTGTGTTTATATCTCTATTCATTTATGTCCCATTCTCTCTGTCTTCGCCTCTCTCTCTCTTTCTCTCTGATATGTGTCTCTGTCTCCCTCTGTATGTTTTTCTCTCTTTATAACTACTATCACTCGTTCGTACCAGCATCAATGGTTCTAGCACCCTCACCACCGGCAGTTCCCAGTACCACCACCAAGGCAACATCAGGACCCGTGCAGGCAGTGGCAGTAAAGGAATCCGTTATCTTCACTTGCAGAAAGGTAGAACCACCACCATCCCAAAGAGAACTAAAAAAAAAACGGTAGCTGTTTGACCTTTCTCTAAACCAGTCCTCTACCCCCATCCCGACCACACCCTCGGTCTCAACCACCTGCGCATGGGTAGTAAATAAGCACCAGTATTTCTGCTGCAAGAAAAGTGCCAGCAAAACATCCACGCCGCTTACAAAAGTAAGTTTATTTCACTTCTATTTCATTGTGCTTGCTAAAAATAAAAATACAGTCCATCGGAGTTCCGGCTCTGCGCTGTAAAACATCGAGTTCAATCTGCTGCTGCTGCTGCTGCTGCTGCTGCTGCTGCTGCTGCTGCAACCTGTGCACCCAGCCTTACCCTACATCTTCCTCCCCCTACCCCACCAGCAGCCCTCTCTTGGTGTTGCGTGGCGTAACAAGCGGTGCTGCCTTCATCTTGCCTCCTTTCTCTGCACGAAATGTTCAGCTGCAATTTCGATTTGTTAAACAAATATTCGCCAAAAAAAGACCCTGTATTCTCAATCACCGCAGGAAATTACCAGCTTTTCTGACGTCACTGTCAGTGGGGGAAAAAAATGGTTGACAGCTTTACAATACTAACCCTCCCAACAAGTGCCCTCGTCTCTATTGTCCGCCATTGCAGAGGAAAGCGCAGGGGCACGTGACCATTAGCATCACTGAATTTCGTCTCCACGAACTGTTCTGCCAGTAGTCTTCACATACAAGTACAATAAACAGATAAGCTGCGAATCTTCTCAGTTTATGTTGTATTTCTGGTCAGGTCCTTATTTTAAATTACAAATAATTTTAAATTCATGATGGTGCTTTTGTCTATATGTACATTTTAGGCGAAGTCAACAGATCAGATATGTTCAACATTTAAGTGTTGCGAGTTGTTATTAGTGGCTGTGTCTCTCATCATCGATCAGTGAGACAAATAAACATAGTCTGTTGTGAACAAATACAACTTTAATACTTATGCTGCAAGATTTCAGCGAAACTGGACGAGCTTTCAAAAGTTAAAATCAATTCTGTCTCTGTAGAGTTACCAACACTGAAGGCCGTGTAGTTTCTGTCCTTTGTAAGCGAAACACGCAATCGAAAAACACAAACAACAACAAATCAATTACTCTTTTATATCGGTTGCTTTCATACGTACTCCTGTCTGTGTATCATGAGCAGTATTCATAACTTTCCCTGGGTGGAAGTGAGGCTTCTGTCACGGACTTACATCGAGTCTCCAGGTAACTCCGTGGTTATAATGCACTGGACTCTGAATCTTGTTGTGCATGAGTGGGGCTGTGCGTGTGTTAATACTGATCTTGATGTTGTCATGCAGGCCCGAGTGATTCTGTTCATGCTCAAGCGCGCCTGTCCTCGTTCGTGTGTCCGTGAATATCTGCTGGTGGCAGCTGTTGTGGTGGCGCCTGTGTGAGGGAGGATGAATGAAAGCACGCGCAATGGCAAGGGGAAGCGGACGGCCGAGTGGTTAGAGCGCTGGCGTCCGAACCTAGAGCGCGCTGGTTCAATTCCCGATAAACGCAGCATACTTCCCCCAGTCCACCCAGCTGACGGTAATGGGTACCTGACTCCATAGAGGGTTGGGGAAGGTAAGGCAGCGAGAGAGAGGAGATTGGCACCACCCTCATGTAAAAGCTGGCCCCGAGAAAAGTGGGGCCTCTAACACCTCACTCCCCAACGACCTGAAAAGGTTATGGGATGACCTTTACCTTTTTAATGGCCGCGAAAAGGTTTTCTATATTTTTTTAAAGCAAGTGTTTTTCTCGTAAGACCTAGAGTTACCTGTTAAGGCTTGACGTCACCCCTTTCCTCTCCTCCACCCACCCATCCTCTTTCAAGTGAATCAGACAATGACTAGGGTCAGCACGTCGGCGATTATGATGTTTATGGTCAAACACTGAGCCTCAAGTAGTAATGTGTTTCTGGTTGACTCAGATCAGCGTAACTGCCCGCACGGATAACATAGTTTGTCACCAGGACAGCATACAAACCACGGACCCTCATTACTGGATAAACGACTCAGGTTGATGACCGGTGTAAGTCTCGGCTTTCCTTTAGACAGGCCTCGTGTTTCCGGTTCTTTGTTTGCATACCGTAAATAAATTCTTAAAGCAGATGTTTTGTTTTCGTAACAGGACAATCTATACAATTGTTTCCAAAAAATCAAAAACAACGGTTTTTTTTTAATTGTTAGTGGTAAAACAAGTCAATAGCATCTGTTGTGACGATGTTTTTATTTTATAAAATTGTCAAAAAATCTAATTGCGTTTTCTATAAACAAACAGAATACATTTTACAGAAAATACTGTTTATTTTGCAATCAATCTTCTTTAACAAGGTTATGATGACAGAAAAGCTCAATTACTCACTTCTAAAATTTCTTCTACATTATGAATATCCGCCATTTTGACAGAAAACTGAAGCGAAAGCCCTTCGTTTTTATTAGGATTTGTTACGATTAGTCACTCCTATGATAGAGCAAAGAGGCAACGAATGAAAGACACTTATCCAGTGAATGAAGGTCCGTGATAAAAACATTCAGGGGACTGTGAAACTAAGAATGCCTCGTTGACTGTTGAAATCTAATACTTCCTCTAAACAAGGACCTTGTCTGTACAGTCCACGCCCTACTGCACGTCCAGTACCATGGGCTGATCCGAGCTGAAAAGCACAAAAGGTTTGTATTAGCAATCGAGTCGGGGAGTCATCGCGGGAACTGGTGTATGCCCTTGGTTGTCGAACGCTTGAAGGCCTGCATATCAACCAGCTACAGGGTCGGGCGAAACTCGAGCTGCGCAACTGTTGTGCACAGCGACTGGTTCTAAGCCATGCTTGGGTAAAAGTACTTGCGCACGTGCAAGCATCGCATCCACATCCAGCGGACCGGAACGACGGTGCTTGTCGACCAGCTGATCGTTTGATCAGCAGCACGTGCTGCTCCCCGGCGTCAAGTAATTTCTAGCAGCACGCAGCAACACAGATGTCTCTTTCATCAAATATTTATTATCATTGCCACAGCCACATCAAATGAAGCTCAGACTTACCCATCAGTATTTCTATAGATATATATATATATAAGTGAAGCTGTCAAAAACAGCGCCAGAAAAATCGAACGCTAACAAAGAATATGTATCAATATATTTAAATAAAACCAATTAACATAGCAGGTAGCACTTCCATGACATGTTGTTCAAACACTTTTTGTTTATTGCATCACACCATTTTCCCTCTCTCCTTTTTTGCGGAAAAACTGTTTTTGAATTTGTATTTTAATTTGTGAGCGACGATGAGGTAAGCACTCTGATAACAGTTGGTTGTCTTGACGTTCACACACAGGCCACAGACCAGTGCCAGACCAGTCTACCCGCTTTGTAACTTTTTCTCGTGTTTCATGTTATTCATGGATACCTTTCTTGCCTCCATCATTTTTCGGGTCAAAGACCTGAAGGATGACACGCCAGTCAATCCAGTCCTGGACAGTCAACTTTGACCTTTCTTTGTTCTTTATTTTTGTCTTTGTTCTTTTCTTTCGTTCTTTGAAAGTTTTTTTTCTTGTTGTGTTCTCGTGCGTGTGTGTGTGTGTGTGTGTGTGTGTGTGTGTTAATGCGCGAATGTATATATGTGAATCGTCAAATCTTCAAAAAGCAGTTTCTGGGATTAAACAGCTATTAAAAAAATTAAAATCGAGATTTCGTTAAAGATGCGCACATTACTGAGTTCATACCAAGTAAAAATATCGTATCCAACAAATTACATCCATGTTTTCAATCTCTTTCCTTTTTAGATGTATAATTGGCTTTATACTGTTTTTATTCCCGGTTTACAACTATTTCTTGCCCTTCGCTAACCGACCAGTACAGCCCATACGGCACGGTACTAGACCGAGATCTCTAGGAACTGCGGCTTCCCGCGGTAGCATCCAAGTATTCCCCCACTGTAACGCCCATGCATTGCCCGCTGTAACGCCCATGCATTCCTCGCTGTAACGCCCATGCATCCCCCGCTGTAACATCCAGGTATTCCCCACTGTAACGCACATGCATTCCCCGCTGTAACGCCCATATATTCCCAGCTGTAACGCCCATGCATTCCTCGCTGTAACGCCCATGCATCCCCCGCTGTAACATCCAGGTATTTCCCACTGTAACGCACATGCATTCCCCGCTGTAACCCCCATATATTCCCAGCTGTAACGCCCATGCATTGCCCGCTGTAATACCCATGCATTCCTCGCTGTGACACCCATGCATTCCCCGCTGTGACACCCATGCATTCCCCGTTGTGACGCCCATATATTCCCAGCTGTATCGCTCGTGTATTCCCTGCTGTTGCACGCGTCGACTCACATGAGCGACTCCGAAAGAAGGAAATGCGTGGTCCTATCGACTCTCTCTGAGCGGTGGGACCAAGTTTAACTCTTTTGCCGCTGGAGATGGAATTAATCACTTAAATAGTGTTTCAGAGTATGACACTGCTGTCTACTTTCAAATATTTGCTTTGTCCCTTGTTCCTCTTTATCTTTATTGGACTCACCTCTTTCTCTCCTTCCCCCCCTCTCTGCGGCTCTTTCCATGGTGTAGCGACCATGTGAAGTGACCGCTATATGTTCTGTTTAAGGCAGTCAATTCCCTTTAGTTGGGAGAATACTCAGACAAAAAGATGTTGCCACCTTGCGGCGAACTGCCTTCTCTGAGATATCGTATGCTTATAGGACTGGTGGGGTGCAATATTTTTCCTCATCATTGAGCAAAGCCAATAATGTCCTCGAGACGCACGCTACAAGTATCACAGAAAGAGGTCAAATTCGTGATGTCACGTTTGTACACAGACACGCCTAATCAACATATCACCCCAACTCTCCCATTGACTGAAACCTTCACAACGTAAACGTATTAATGTACAATTCTGACATCTGTGTTGTTGACCTCTTATGGTAATGTTTGCGGGCATGTACCTCGAGAAGGAAAGGGTTAATTAAACCAGATTTGGGGAAAACTTTGTCTTAGCATTAGGGAAGATGTTGCACCCGACTAGTCATTTAAGAGACACGTGTGACATTATTTTCTCTCCATTTTGGAATTGAGATATTCAAACATAAGAACAACCTCAATGTCACAAATCTGCTAAAATTCTCGCAGGAAACCGTTGCCATATTTTGGTGTGGCGGGATATATGTACAACCACCAAAATACTTTTTTTAGTCTAAAATTGAATCTAAATATGTTATCTAAAGCATAAATTAGAAAAACATAAGAAATCTCAATTTCCTGTAAGGCGTGGAATGAGTTTTACCAGTCCTCCCAATATCCATGTCCGACAGTTTGAAACCAGATCTCATAAAGGATAATCCTTATAAAAGTCTCGGATAAACACAAATATTAAACACCGATAAACAGTACAGAAATTAAGCGATTAAACAGCACTGGCTGTCTGAATTTACAACCACATGTTTGCTTAAAATAAGTGTAGTCAATGGATATTGTATGTAGTAATTTATACCAGAAACATGCAAGAAAGAGCAATTACTTTTTTGGGAGGATTGGTGGGGTGTTGGGAGAGGGGTGAGGGGTAAAAAAATCTGCAAACGTACCTTCTCCAAGTACGTCCAACGCTTCGGATCCGTTTTCATCCTCAACATAGATGTTCCTCAGTTCGTCCTCATTTTCCGTCTCTTTAGGCCAGCACGGCACACTAGAATCACCAGACATGTCCAAAACCGCTTTCAAAACTGAGCTGTCCAGCCGGCGACCTTCCGTGAATGTCTGTGTCTGAGCAGCCAACTCCCCCACACCCTCGCTTTGGCCTGAAAGAGGGTCTCGAGCCCAGCGCGGCCACCACTGAGGACGGGTGGGGTGGGGCGGGTGGGGCTGGCCGTGCTCCCGGGCTGAATGTCGTCGTCGTGTATCGTGTCTCCCGAGGGCATGCACTCAGCGGTCTGGAACCGCATGCACTACAGATACACTCACCCGCGGTTCTTCTGATGTATCCGTGTCGACTGCTCGTGAATAGAACGGGGGAAAGGGGGGGGGAGGGTTGGAGCTGACGACAACCACACAGCGTTGGTGTGGGCACAACAAATTTCTGCTACAGCCGCAGATCGGGACACCGTCACTCTCGTGATGCCCGAGCTGCTGCTGGTGAGGAAAATGCAATTTGGGAAACTGCACACGGCAAGAGGATGGAAGCAGGTTTCTGTCCTGAAAGGCGGCACGGAGAGGTTAGACTGGGGAAGATTTATGAAACGAAGAATGGGAAAGGGGGGATTTTTTTTATTTTTAGCTGGCGTCGAGTTGTACAGATCTCGGCTGGGACTTATCTCGTGCTGCCTCATTAGTACACTTCGTTTCCGGAAAGGTTTTTGTGATAACATATAGCCGAGCTTTCCGTCTCATCTGCCAACCTCGCGCTTTCGATAAAAGTAAATACGACGCAGGACAGCTCAGCCTGATGTCTGCAGGCCATGCCGGGAGAGGAGAGGGTGATTTCACAACCATCATATCAAAGTCAAAATAAGTTACATTCTGGTATCTTAAAAGGAAGGGATATATATATATATAATTTTAATCAAATGCTTAGCTGATATAGCAAAGTACCATGCACAGGACCCCCATCTTTCAGCCAGCAGTCCCCCAGCAATGTTTGTGTAAAATGTACTCATGCATCCGACCGACCAAGCGACCGACCGCAGAAATCGATTTAGTCTCACGTCAGTGGTCGCGCGAGCCGATGTTTCCAGAAGGGACGGGAAGATGAAAACAGTTGGCTGAAAAAGATCCAGTCAAAAAAAAAAGTCTTCAGTAAGCATGCAGTTAGTGTTCATGAGCCAGAAGAACACTTCAAAAACAGTTGCCTCCTTGAAACTGGCTGGGTCCGTGTTATCAATGTCCGAAAAGTCCACTGATAATTGAGGCATGTTTCCCCATTAATTATGTCAGCACAACAGGTATTCTCTCGTGGGGGGACGATGTTGCTGGCACATAATAACAAAACAGTACTTGCCTCGGGGTGTCACGTTACAAATCGCAATATTCTGAAACTCGTGGTAGTGTTTCGACCCTGGGAGTTAAGAGCACAGAGAGGTAAATGTAGCACGCACGCACGCACACATGCACACGCTCACACACACACACACACACACACACACACACACACACACACACAAAGTCGGGTTGGAGTCTTAACAAAAGAGTCAAGGACATGTCTACTGCAACAGGTGGTCGATCACTGGAAGGTGTTTGTGTGTGTGTGGGGGGGGGGAGGGTGCAAGAGAACGCCTTCGTGCTCCAGTTGAGGTAATATGGTCCGTTACCCTGGTTTTGACTAGTCAAGAAGAAGGGAGGGGGGTTGTATATTTGAACGTTATGGTTAAACATCGATCAAGACGGACTGTTAAGTCAATATATAAGTAATCTCCATGGCGCATGCGCTCCAAGATAACCAACGAAAGGAGTTTGCTCCTATCCGGTTACTCTTCTGCTCTGCGCCTGGAATCTCACATATGGATTTTGTCGTAAGCCTGAAGGTCTTATAGGTTTAAGGGTTGTGATAATTTCCTGTTTCAGTTCGGACAGTGCATTGGGTTGATATAATTCTGAAGAAAGGGACTACTTCTATTGATTCCTCTATTTCAACTTGTGCTCAACTGTAGCAAAGAGATTAAGTTGTCGGGATGTCAGGATTAGCCAAATTCGCCGAATTTCTCCAAGCAGAGAAATCTTGGAATGACTGGAAGATATCTCGTTTTTGAGACTACTTTTCTTTCTATGCATTTCAGAACTTAAGAAATGTTCAAACGCGTCTTCGTATTCCACATTGCAGGAAAAACTGTGCAAGCAGAAAACTATACACCTCGCCACAACGCACACGATGGTGGATGAGCAGGATGGCGGATCTCGGAAGTCGGTGAAGCGGAGCTTATCAGGTCACGCTCCCTTTGTCAAGTCCTACTGATCCACCCATGTAACGCCTCCTTCCTCTGTTTCTCGTCCAGGTACCCAATGTGCATGTATATATAGTCTGGTTTGACACTGGCGACGCCCCCGTGTATTAATTCTGAGAGCCTCAATCCGAAAAAATCCAGTTTCTGAAAATGCTTCATTTCCAGCCGGGCGTCTATCGAAATTTGAAGTCTGTCCATTGTGTGTGTGTGTGTGTGTGTGTGTGTGTGTGTGTGTGTGTGTGTGTGTGTGTGTGTGTGTGTGTGTGTGTGTGTGTGTGCAGAGCTAGACAATGCGCGGACAAGACCCACTGTTGAACCCCAAACAGGGGGGTCGGCTCTCCAGTGAAGGTACCTCTGTGATGGAACATACAAAATACACAGATTGTTTTTACAGCAAGCGCTAAATATCTTGAGACTTTCCTTGAACTTCTTCGTCTGTGTCACTCTAGTAAGCCCCGGTACTCTTGTCCACCACCGCTGTTGAGAAGTTAATGTCTGCCTGTAGGCACGTGATTGCACGTCACACACTTCCTAATACAGAAGCACTCGAACAATGAGCCCGCAAGCCCGGCCATTATAAGGTCGTTATATTCAAATTCTACGGGAGGCTTTCAGACAATAGACCGAAAGTCTAGATCCTAGACAATCTAGTACAGTAAAAGTATTGGTAAGAGGGCAATGGCAGAATAAGAGAAATCAGGCCAGTGGGCAGTACATAAAGCTTACAGGGGCATAGGGTGTTGGAAGTACTAGTGATGGAGCAAAGGAGATACTCGCGGAACCAGTCAGCATAGAGAGGTATTGGTCTTCTTGCTAAAATGAATATTAGTAATATCCCAGAGCAATTGGTAATACCAGGACGATTGTAATAATTATCAGCAAAGGTCAGACGTTATTTTCTCAAAACCACAAATTAGTGTGATTTGGAGATAGTCCAAAAGAAAAAATCTCTTTATCAGTTTCTGGTGTTTCCTTCAAAGCAGATAATTTTAATTCAGCCTCGAACTTGCTAGACTAAAACGGATACTATATCTACCCTCGAGGTACCTGCAGTCACAGCTGGCTACACAGACCAGACAAGGGAGCTAGCCGTCGAATCTTAATTCATCTGATGCTCCGATGGTCGAGCTCAAAGGCACAAGGTCTGTTTAACTGAATCGAGATTTAGCGGGATTTTATGTCAGAAGCACAAATTCGACGCAACAAATTGAAAAAAATAATAATAAAGCTCTTTAAACCTGCCAGGCGTAACACCAGCTTGGCGTCGGAAGGCCATGGGCCGCGGTAGTTTGAAGAAGGAAGCTAATCAAAGCCACGTTGGTTATCTGCCTTGGTTTGTCATGTGGAGTGACGAACTCGGTGCACTGAGTATCTGAAAAGGCGTTGAGTGTCAATTTTTGTGAATATCTTATATTTTTTACCCACCTCCCCCCTCTCTCTGCTTTTCTTACATTAAGTTGCAACGAAAAAAAAACCTCAACAAGAAATAATCAAAGATTCACTTTAAAGTTTCTCAGAAAAGGTTACTTACGAGTGCCATACAAGAAGACAGCTGAGATTTTGTTTTGATTTAACACTGGTTCAGCAGCAGAATAACTTTTTTTTTTTACAAAAGCTCTTTAAGGACAATTAATACAAATGACGACCGAGAAGAAGAGTTATGGGACCTGGTTCTCAAGAGCTCGCTTCCGCTTTTTTTGCGCGATTTGGTTATTGAGAAGGAACTGGCGGCTTGAACCACACTGTTATTACTATTACTATGCAATAAGTTTGGTACTGCGATGACTGGCCTTTCATTCAAAGAGCCCAGAATTCGGTTGTCACCGTGTTTGGGCCGCTCAGCGCCAGCAAGCCGCTATAGAGCCTGCGACGATGAGAACCATCGGGATGTGCTGATCAGCATCAAGGAACCGAGAGATTATCCTCGTCGTTAAAAAGAAGGAAAGATGGCGAGACAAGATTGCTGAAGCTGCCAGTTCAGAGTTTCCTATCACACTTTGTTGATACACGTGTTTTTCCGTGAGAAAAATTAGCATCACCGACACACACACACACACACACACAATAAAAAGATTTTAAAAACTTCTTTTGCAAGACTAAGCTTAATCAATAAGCAAATCACAGAATATTTATAATCTACTTAATTTTATCAAAAGAAGGAAAGCTACAAACATTGGCATCTCAAAAAAGTAGGCTTAGTTTTCCTACAGTTTATATTTTAAAAAATCCAGATAACTGAGAAAAGCTGCAGCGGATGTGCATGTGGTCAAACACGCCCACAAACATCATCATAATAATAGTGGTAGTGGCGCCAGTGCCGGTGGTGGTGGTGGTGGCGGCGGCGACAGAGAGTTGAAATATCTCCTTGCCCGGAGTTTGAGAGGTAAAAACGTTGATGCTAGAAGCGC
Source organism: Marisa cornuarietis (assembly GCA_004794655.1). Taxonomy (NCBI): domain Eukaryota; kingdom Metazoa; phylum Mollusca; class Gastropoda; order Architaenioglossa; family Ampullariidae; genus Marisa; species Marisa cornuarietis. The sequence goes on from SMMW01000528.1 coordinate 176,289, forward strand.
AGTGAATCAATACTGCCTCTCTTATTTCCCACTCTGCATTTCGCAGGCTAAGATGCACGCTAGACCCTCTCGTGTGTCACGGCAAACTGTCAGTGCTCACGGTCATCCAGGTCCAGCAACAAACCTCCAATTGCATTCCTGTGTCAACGGCTTTAATTGTTAATTAAAAGTGTGGCCTGGTAACACTAGCCTAATGGTCGACTCGAATTTTGTTCACCTGCGTTGTTTATGATGTTTGCGCGAAACGTGAAAATATCTGTGCACGTGGGCAGACGGGGGAGAAGAACCGCGCTATCTCCAGAAGTTTTACAGCCAAATTAACATGGCTGATGGGGCACTATGTCTGGATGTTTGGAGGGCAGTTACAGAAGTTATTCTAGGCTTTGTGCAGATAAATTAATGACTTTGGCCATTATGGAAATAGGCAAACAAAAGGTAATCTAGTTAATGATCCTCATTTTTTCTGTTTATGTGGGTGAAGTAGTGCCCAGAAGTCGACCTTGTGACTGTTGCTATGGGCGCAGAGAGACAAGAGAGACATTATAAGACAATAAATAATATACCCAATAATGAAACTATACAATTCGGGAAGTTGTGCATTAAAAGTCGGAAATAACAGATCGAGCAAAAAGGACAAAAGAGTTTGCCGTCCACACCCACGATACGTCCGTTCGAGATACGAGGTCACATTTACGAAGAATTTTGTGTACTGTCCCTACTTCAGATTTCATAAACACTATCGTTCGTTTTACGAGGATCAATGTGCAACTGTTCACAACATAGGCCATGAGAAAAAATAATTTTTTTAAACTATAAGAAGTGAGAACAGCAGAAAAAGAAAAGTCACAGTTTCAATGTGTAGTGTAATTAGTGACTATGGTTGCTTTAATTATTTTTTCTTTTGCGTTTTCTGCTTTATTCGTGAACTTTTATATTACAGAAAATAGAATGTCATACATATCCTTTATTACAGCAAACTTAAGTATAACACCCGCAATAAAGTTTCAAAACATCAGGTAAAGTACAAAAGTTTATAATAATTGACAGGAAGTGGTTTAGAAGAGTATGATAATTAATGATAACTGGTAAAGCATCTGTCTTTAGATGTCTCGTGTTTGATGAAGTGTCATTATGGTGCAAATTGATTTTAATTTAGAGATTCCAATCCAATTCTAATGACTTGCTGGCCTTATTTTTGTGCCCTGTAACCTGGGAATTTTCTTTCAGAAGCGCTTACAAAGTAGTAATAATAATTAAATGAAACAGCTACTAGTTAAGGATTTTGTTCCCTTTGTCTTCCCACTGAAATGTTTGCATGCGTGCTCACGCGTATACTAATAACTTTCTCTGTGTACTAAAATAAGTTGCAGAATTTTACGTATAACCAAAGAGGAAAAACAATCTGTTGACGCTGTCGCAGATGATGTCCCGCCATGTGCTCCAGCAACTAGAGTGCTCCCATTAGAGCAGCGCAGGGTGGAAACAGACCCAGTTTATATACCAGACTGGCTGGGAGGTAATCGGCTATGTGCTGCATCAGTCGATTCTCCTTCATCCGAGGATGATCGCTGCCGATAATGGCATCCGTCATTGGTCACTACTGGTCTCACCTAACCACACGAACGACTTAATAGTTGGCGTTTTCCTTACTGTTGTTCATGTTCAGGGTAACTGATAACAAGTTTTGATATCTGTGACAGCTAAATGGATGCAAGGACAGATGGGGGACTGAGAAAGGTGACCTCTTGGCTGGATGCTTGGATCGCACACCGGTTGGCGAATGTCATTGCATTTTTCGTTTTTAACATTTTTTTCTCACGTCTAAGCGTTGGCGCTGAAGCCTATTACCTGCGCGTGCCCTTGAATAATGAATTAAAGCTGCCTGGCCCTCGGCCATCTCCTGTGCAGCACACACTTTGTCACGTGAACGATCTAATTGAAGACTTATGACCCGGAGATCATCTTTCACAGCCAGTGGACAACCTCGTAAAAATAATCAGCGAAGCGGTTTCCTATCAAATAGTTGTGAATTAAATAACAGCCTTGGTTTTATTATCAAACAGCAGCCTTAAATTCGAATCAGCTAGAAGCCTCTTAAAACAAAAATTTAGCGATCTTCTACTTTATCTTCAACTATCAGCCTCACTTTCGAATCAAATGGCAGCCTCGTTTTCGTTTCAAACCGCAGTTACATTTGGTATCAAATAGTGGCCCCATTTGATTAAAACAAAAACATAACGATCTTCTGCCATGCGCATCTCCTGCAAACAGATATGTAAATAAGAACAATACCTTTAAAGGTCAGACTGATCGCCTTTTCCCGTCTGCTGCCGAGGTGACTTATCATCATTTCGCGGCCATATACCACGCTGTGTGGGTGTGTGTGCCCCGGCCGTCCCCTGCTCGGTAAAATAAATCTCTCGTTACTATCACAGATCAATCCCCTTTCCAGAGTCTCTCTCTCTCTCACACACACACACACAGAGAACAAGCGAGCATCGAATGTTGTCAGCAGCGCTCGGCACGGGAATGTTGCTGTGGGTGGGCAGGGGTAGCAGGGAAGATATCCACAGGGAGCCGGGAAATACAATGAATATTCAAACTGGCTGAAACCGATAGCCTTTCAGGCGGAAATAATTCGTGTCATCGATTTTAGCCATTAGTATTTCTTTGCTTCTTTTGGGGGTGAATGAAAGAATATGATCAAAGATAATTAAAGTAACTGTTTTCCTAAACGTTCTCCATTTACTTATTTAGCTTTGGTGCAGAGAAGTTGTCATTCTGTGAAACAGCGAATGGAATACAACACTTCGCTGAACTGTGTCATCTCTTCCAGTTTGACTGGTCGATGATGGTGATGGTGTTATTGTAATAAGACCAAGCGTAAGGAGTATGTTACAATTATGGGATGCTGGCACACTAAATCTACCTGCTAAAGACAAGCACAGACAAAAAACATGTACGTGCTTAAAAACCAACAGCTAAATATAGGCTTCATCTGAGAGATCTGAACCTGACCTAATGAACAACAAGTGACGGAGGCTGGACTGAGGCATCAAAGTCTGTATGGATTAACTCGATCGTTAATCTAAGCCGCAATGAAGACTTTAATAAAAAAGAAAAAAAAATGTTGAAGAGATTTCGAACAGAATGGATCAAAGCCATGATATGATGGTTGTCAACACGCGAGGTAGGGAGCTAGGGAGATGCAGGGCTATGCCATCATTAAAATCAACCGGAAAGGGCAGACCGTCGCAACGTGGGACACTCGTCAAAACCTGTGCATGGCCTGCGTGCATGCGTGCGCGCGCGGTTTTTAATTCAGGGATGTCAATAAGTCGTCAATGACTGCTTGATCGTCAGCTGTCTGACGCGTCTGAGCTTCGACCAGGCTGCAGCCTCTGCTCGTGCTTGACTTTGAAGGGAGGAGGAAAGTGGAAAGAGGGGGGGGGGGAGGTTGTGCAACGGTTCAGCGAGCCGCTAGATGTTAGTCAGTGCATGAACACTTCTTCGATACTGGCGTCCTCGTTTTCAGTTTAAGAGTCAAATACGAAACTTGCCACTTCCACCATATTTTGTGAAACACATAGAACTGGAATGTTGTGTTCTTGCGTGGTTTCCACTCTGTATCTTGTAAGGTCAGAGGAGCCGAAGATGCCAGGTCCCTTAACCTCTGACATCTTAGACTGGCGCGCCTGTCCTAAAGGACGTCTCAGCTATAAGGTCGTCATGGTGATCGAGTTGGCACTTTGCTGCAGTGTCTTACCCGCCCATACCCTCTCTCCTCCACCCACCCACTCCCTCCCTCAGGCATCGATCTCACGCCTAGACACAAATCTTACTTAATCCTCTTCGTACCATCATCCCCCATCCCTCCAAACACTGGTCTCGCGCCTCAACACACATCTTGCTTAATCTTCTTCGTAATTATGTGGCGCATAAGGTTTCCATAAGAGACTGCCACTGCTGTCGATTGACTGTTTTATGATGCTGTTCAAATCCTGCTTTTCCTTTTTTTTTTTTACTCGTCGAGTGCCCGTTAGCGCGGTAAACTGTGAGTGGCTTATCATGTCTAGAGCATACCACATGGAAGGCAGAACTGATCCTTCCGACCTGCTGTCTTTGTATCTCTTCTGCAGTCAGTTCGCTGCTGGTTGTACAAAAGACGAGAGTTTCCTAGCCACTGGTCCGTGCGATGTTAAAGCTTTAAAGCTTTAGCTACTGTCGACCACGGAGGGAAGACTGACGAAAACCACAACCCAACTACGGCTGTATACCCGATGCTCCCTCGACCTTTACTGCTCTAGCGCTTGAGCAGGAGAGGAAGACCGATGGCCTGCACCTTTGTCCGTTCTTGAAATTCCTGAAAACCCTTTCCCAGCATTTGCGATATTAAAAGGCTTTAGTCTAGATTCGTTTTATTTACAGTCGTTTTACCCATACCCTGGGAATTTCTGTCCCTGTCTAACTTAATGGAAAAGAGATTGCAGGCGACTGTTCGAAAAGGGGAGAGAATTACTCAAATGCCATAAATTCGCTTCTGCTAGGGAGGAGTTACAACTAATGCATGCTGCAGCAGAGTTGTCCTTCGGTCCAAAACTACATATGTTGTACAGAAACTTGCTGCTAGACTACACAGGTTCTACTTAGCAGACTGGCCCTTTGGGTCTAGACTGCGCATTGTACACCAAATAAAGTTGTTAGCCACAGACACACAAACTGTACAGCAGCAAGTTCTAGAAGTCACTAGAAAAGACACTTGACGGTAAGCAAGGGCAGCTGAGAAAATCGGGTAAAATAAGAAGGAATTGTATCGGGTGGATTTGCTTTTAGCTGGGTAGCCATCAGCAGGATTACCTTCAAACTATGAAGAAAAGAAACAGTCCACTTCATTATCGGCATAGAGAACAGACATCAGAACAGAGACGGTAAACTGTGATGAGGGTGAAAGGTGGGCGGCGGAAGCAAAAGAAGCAAAGTGGAGACTATTCACAACCCGTGGCTATAGACTGGAAGTAAAGCTAGCCCGGAAGAATTTCTTTTATGTTCTATCTGCAAACGAACGCACACCTCGGAGGTCAGCAGATAATTAAGAGGCCCATGTCTTAGGTTTGGGTTACAGCTTCTGGTTCCCGATCTCGTACCCATTGACAATCCCATATTATTGTTCGTAGATCATACAGAACCGCATCAGCAACACCGCAGAGGAACAGGCTGGATTCAGACCACGTAAAAGCACAGTTGAGCAGATCTTCAACTGTCGCATCCTTATAGAAAAGCATCTTTAGCATCAGCAGAGCCTCTACCACAACTTCGTTGACTTTAAAAAGGCATTTGACAGAGTCTGCCGCAAGGGGCTATGGCACGTGATGCGAAAATTTGACATCGAAGAAGGCCTCGTTCAAGTCATCGAAGCGCTGTACAATATCTCAACGAATACAGTACTGCTGAATAACCAAATAGGAACTTACTTTCGCACTACATTAAGAGTACGTCAAGGAGTGGTGTTTAATATCTTCTTGGAGAACATCATTCTCAAAGCTCTCCCAGCCATCATACTTCCATTTTCATTGGTGAAAGACCGATCTGCAATTTACGCTTTGCAGATTACTTTAATCTGTTAGCAGGTACTAACAAAGAACTGCAAGGGCTTACCAATAGACTGACAGTTCAAATGCATGTGGAATGGAGACCAGGACTGAAAAGAGCAAAGTTATGATCAATGTAAGCGGCAAAGCAGAGATGTATATGAATGGGGTACAGCTCGAAGAGGTAAGAAGCTTCAAGTACTTGGGAGCCACCCTCTCCAAGGACGGCAGCTCCACGCCAGACATCTGCATCAGGATCGCAACAGCAACAGCGGCAATGGCTAGGCTAGAGAGGATCTGGCATAGGCAGAAGATAAGGTTTACTACCAATTACAAGCTATACAAATCCCTGGTAGTACCGATCCTACTCTACGGATGTGACACGTGGACTCTGCTTGCCAAAACATAAAGGAGAATCCAGGCATTCGAGAACAAGTGCCCGAGGAGGCTGCTCCAGATCTCATACAAAAAACATAAAACCAACGACTTTGTAAGAAACAAGATGGCCACACTGGTAGGACACCAGGAACCTCTACTATCAACAGTCAAGCGAGTAAGCTGCTCTTCTCTGGCCATGTGACCCGGCACGACACCTTGTCGAAGACTATCGTTCAAGGCACCCTAGAGGGTGGCCGACGCCGCGGTGGCCAGAGGAATAACTGGCTTACGAATGTCAAAGACTGGACTGGTCGTCCTTTACAGGACCTGCTCACTATTGCCCAAAATAGGAACGAGTGGCAGCCCTGTCACCTGTCGCGTCTATCCACGTGCTCCCCCCAACGACAGGTGTCGGCCAAGGGACAACTCACTGATATTGTTCGTATTTCTACGACTTCTAAATAAAATTAATCACTGACTGAGCGCAATGAGCCTTCTTGAAACGTGAACATTACCCTGTTTATCCCCGATGACTTTTACTTGTGTTCGCATCAAGGGGGTGGCAGTGAGGATTCTACCGCCCACTGTCTAATTGTGAAGGGATGCTAGCATGCTAGAATTCTTGATATCGTTAAAAATTACTACCTCAAAATAAATTATCATTCAAATCCTCTGATTTCAGACTAGCGTCGTTTTAATCGAAAGCAGTATTTTCTGCTGTTCTCCAGCGTGTTTTTGACCTCTTGATTTCTATCTGCGTAACACGTGCTGTACATTCTCATTTGATTTTCGTCTGGGTTACGTTAGATTAAAGAAGAATTTTCACACGCTGTTTTCAACCAGCAAAGAGATTAGCACTTTTAAGAAATACTTGCTGCAGGCGAGTTCAGATCCGCACAGTCTCCAAAACAAGAAATAAAAATAAATGCCTTAAGTATAAACACTTGGATGCTAAAGAAACCACAAACGTGATTATGATATGAAAGGTCAGCATATATCGATCAATGCTACTGCTGGCGTGTTTGGACACTGGCCACGACCATTTAATCTTTTCCCCTGTCCCAGACGCGATATTTGGCTTTGGTGCCCTATTTCCTCCTGGCTGTCCCGACAAAAGCTGAAATATGTTAGACAGGAGCGAAATATCAATGGCCAAATCTTCTTGATGGTGTGTGTGTATCTGTCATAGCATTCTTTCATTGCTGCTTTCGCGTGGTAGTCTTAAATGAGACAAAAACACACTCTCCTACAGTGCATATCTTTGCTGCCGGCACAAGTCTAGGCAGAAATTGTAGTTTCAGAAATCTGAAGATTTTCTTGTGAGACTTTCTTTCCGTTGTTCACCCACAGAGCGACTGACTCATCAACTGAGAAATGAAGCAGCGCTGTTGCTCATTTACGAAGAAAAAGAATTTAATAAGATTAGATTTACGATGGCAAGCGAAATATTTTGCCATTCAATAAGCACCCAATAACACTGTGTGCAAAAACAAGACGAAAATGGCGCAGCAAGAGACTGGCTTCGTTGTCCAATATGTATATGATCGCCCTGAAAGAAGCGCTACATGACCTTATATTATTTCACACACGCACATATATATATATATCCTATCTCTTCAGGCTTTGATATTCCTTTCCTTCCTTCCTTCCTTTTCTTGCTCTTCCTTCTCGCTACTTATCATTGCGTCTTTCCTACATTCAAGCATTATTTGATTCCTCCAAAAGAACTGACATCGCCTCGAACATGCAGCCAAAAGGGTTAGAGATCATATAAAGCATTCAGTCTTACTCCAGTTATACTGCTGTCTACGTCTTAACTTAATTTGAGAAACTAACCTTTAAATTTAAATTACTGTGCCCCCAACATCCTCTTAAAATGTGAGTTATGCTCCTCTCTTACAAGTCTAATTGTGAAATCTCTTGCGGGTAACTTACAGTTTGAGTTACTCTGCTCTCGATCATTATAATCGGACTTATCCTTGCATGTCTGTTATAACGCAGGTCAGATGTCGTAAGAGCAGCACCACAGATTTTCAGTTTAAAAGTAAATAATCAGGATATGGGATTGACAGACAAGGCAGACTAATGACCAGGGACCAACTATATTTTTTCTCGAAGAGAAATTACAAGAATTTTTAATTATTAGTGAATTTAATTAATTTTATTATGACTGCATAGAGATGAGCGTAAAATTGCTTACATTTATCATCAAACTGGAACAATACCTCTTTGACTTAAATTTTCCTTTGAAAACACAACGGTTGCCGTGATCAAAAGACAGAGGTGGTATTCCACATTGTCTGCAACGGCCACATTGTGATTAAAAAAAAACCAGTGTCTGAGTTTATCTCTCTTTATAACAGTTCAGGACTAAGTTTGGTAATACCCATATCTGCCTCTTTCATTAGTGAGTCAATCAGCAGTACACAGACACACACTGACAAAATGAAGCCGACATGTTACAGAATTAATTAAAGGGTCGGCAAGTTGATGGCCCACTGTCGTCAGGGGACAAAGCCCCGTGCCCCGCTCGAACATAGTACAATCTATATTTGCTGTCTGTTGTCGTCTGACATTACTTCATTACATTCGTCAGTAGCATTTTATAATCTCTGTAATTTTATTTACTTGCTGTTACGTAGACGAGATGAAGTTCGTTCTGTATCAGGACGTTTAGTTTTTTTTAATTATTTTTTCGTATCGATATCTAGTCGTTTGCGCTCCACTTTTTGTTTCTGTCGTTGCTCGATTGCCGACATCTTTTCTAGTCTTTGTGGTGAAGGTTCGCTTAGGCTGATCTGTTTCTTCATACAGGATTCCTAGAGTTCCTTGAAGAAATGTTTGAAAATGACTGACAGGATTTCAATTCTCTCCAACAATTCATTTTCAATCTCCCTTCCTCCCTCACGCACGCACACATTACGGTCCTATAGCAGTAAGAGCACTGCTCATACCTTACTGACACTGACAGGCGTGACAGCTGGACGATGCTGGCAGAGGCTTATTCGCCTGTAGGATGTATTCTTCGGCACGTTCAGCTGCCGATGGAACAGCGATGCATTTTACACAGAGAAAGAGAAAAAAATAGGAAGCACAAGACAACACAATACGTGTAAAAACAAAATAATGCATAATCACAATTTAAAAAAATCCTAAATGAGCGAGAGTTACCATTTATTATCCTGATTTAGCTCTACACCAGAAAAAGGACAATGAATGTCCAGAGGAGGCCATTTGTCACTTTTACGGTTCAAGACTACAAATGAGCTAGGGTTCTCATCCTTATTTTGGTGAATGCTTCATCTGTTGGGAACCAGATATCAACTCGAAATTCTGCTGATGTAGCTAAGGAGACTTACACTGCTAGAGTAGTAAATTAAGCTTGCTCGATCGACGTCCCTATTCAAAATCAATGATACAATTTAATGAAATGTTTCCTTTCATGGCTATCTATGACAAGAAATGCAAAATGTTAGCTCGCCCAAGTCCAGTCTGCAAGTGCCCTTCTCCATTTTCAGTCTCAATCATGCATGCTTATGCACGTACACTGGTCTAACATCTTGACAGATCGAGCAGACGATATTGAGTGCTCTGCGGAGGAAACACCGAAATACAGCCAAGGGAGGCAACGTTTGCCTGCTGCAAGAATGACCGTTCCTGCACCGGCAGAGGGCGATCAAACGGCACGCAACTCGTACCAGCAAGCATGACTGCGGGACCGGCGATCATCGTTTTGAGTAAGTTCTTGTCTTTTTAACCTAATATTTGTATCCTAAAAGTATTTTTGAAACATTTATAATTATTCTCCTCTCTTTCAGATCAAAATACCCGACGGGAATCCGGTCGGAAAGTTCAGCTTGGTAATATAGCCGCCGGAAAGGTAAGTCGCATGGCCAATGGAGATCGCAATGTTAGACGCATGTTCTAGAACATCCAGTTTTAGCGATGACATGTATCCATGCAAAGGCAGATAAAGATGGCATGCGTTTTTGTTTAAGAGCGGCCAACTATAATTTTTTTAATGTATACATTTCTTCTTGTTAATGTAAAGCATTATACTATAATGCAAAGTTAAACGTTAATGAACAATGTAGTATGTGCTTAATATGTTGCAAAAAATCGTTTCCTTGGTTACATGCCTATAAAAGACACGTTTAAAGTTCATAGACTTTAGGAGGACTCATTCTCATTGCCATGCATTTCACTGGCACAGTTGATTCAGCTGATTAACAGTTGCTTGAAATAGTGGTGCACAGTAGTGATAGGGCCTAATTATAATGAAATTCAGACGTTTGGAGCGTTCAAACAAAATATGCCAGGCCCAGTCCACTTTCAGAGTTAAAATCAAGTGATTGCTTTTTTGTAAGTGATGACTCACTTTCAGAGTGGAAGAAGATTGTAGATCATTAGGCCTAAGTATTCCTGGCTCAGTTGTCAATGCATAGGTTCCTCCCATCTACATTGCTACAAGAATAAATTGTATTGAGAGTAGAAAATTTGTGGACAACAGCTAATTGGACTTAACCTTTGAATTCACATTGTGACTTTTTTTTACATACACCTGTTTCAAATTTTTTGGCTGCTTTCCTAAGAATAAGTTACAGCAGTAACACTTGCCAGACAATATTTCAGATAATTTTGCATACACGTAGGCCCTATATCTATTTGTATATATATATATGTGTGTGTGCATGTGTATATATATATATATACACATGCACAGAGAGAAGCAATGTTATTGTTAGATCTTTGAGCATAAATTTTATTTTCTCACAGACTATTGCAGATGTTATTCGAACATGTTTGGGACCAAAGTCCATGCTGAAGGTTAGTGATTAGAATCAAATGGTTTTTATATCATATCTTTTACCTGACATCAGCCAGCTACTTATTACAGTACAAAATTAGCAAGAAAATGCAGATTCCAAAGCCAGTTAGGGTATATTTATACTAGTTCATCATCCTAGATGAAGAGTCTAGTTGGCATATTTGATGATGTCAGAAAACAGAATGTGTCATTGTGGATCGGTCATTACTGGGCCTTGGTGCTCTAGAATATAGGTAATATTGTTTCATTTTACCTCCTTCCTTCATCACCCACAGTATAGTGGAGGAAAATATGTGTATGATTGTTTGGACTATAATAAAAGTATGTCATTCATAAATAACCTATTACTACTTGATTAAAACTAATTTTTATTTGATTTATAAAAAGAGAAAGACCCTCTTAGATAAAGATTTTTCTTTCATTCATTCACTTCTGGTTTGACTGTTGCCTGACAGCATGTAGAGCTGACAATAGTAGGTCTCTAATCATGCTTTATATTTTAGTTATTATGCTGATTTAATGTTGTCATGTAAATTGGGCATCATTGCAGATGTTGATGGACCCTATGGGGGGCATTGTTATGACAAATGATGGTAATGCCATTTTAAGGGAGGTGAGTTGCCAAAAGATAATCATGGGTACTTCTAAATTTTGTTTTTTCATGGCCATTTGTTGTGGTCAAGTTTTAGAGATAAGGGTGTCTTTGTCAGCACCATATTTTTTATAGTGAAATCAGAACATGCCATACTCTTTGTTTAAAAAACAGACATTTTGCATTTCCTTTAGGTGAGATTTACTTTCATATTATACAGATATTTTTCTTTTTATTGAAACTTTATTGTCAATAAATTTCTACAACGTAGGTTTGGTTCTGTCTGATATGTGTATTAGATCAATGTCCAACATCCTGCTGCCAAATCTATGATTGAGGTGGCCCGCACACAAGATGAAGAAACAGGCGATGGCACAAAGTCTGTTATTATTCTAGGTAAGCAGCCTTCAAGAGCATTCTGAACAGTCTCTCAAGGGTCGGTTGATAACTGCTTCATATTCTTTTCTTCCCTCATCCCTTTCATCCAAATTGAATTTTAACTTCAGGCCCTACTGAAATTGGTGTATGTCGAAATTGAGCAAAGGTATTTTAGGTAAAGACTATTTACTGTCTGCAGCTGGAGAGGTGCTCGCTGTGGCAGAGTCATTCTTGGAGCAGCAGATGCATCCTACTGTTATCATTGCTGCATACAGACAAGCTCTGGAAGACAGCCTTGAAATCCTTCGGTCCAAGATCTGGTAGACACAGTTTTAAATTCTAACGTCTTGCTAGTTACAGTGTATTGTCAAAGATACTAGGAATGCATTTATTTGACTGTTTATAAGGTCTCGAAAACGTATTCATTTCAGTTAAAGTAAATCAATCACAGTCTAAGCTACGTTTACCCTGGATGGGACAAAGTTATCAAAATGGGGTGCCATCTGTAGAATACTGGGTGGTAAATGATTGGGTAGGCCTAGTCAACTCTGTAAGCATGGCATCTGAGCTGCTAACTGTGGTTAACCAAGATTAGCTATTAGTCAAACAGAGCCTGTGCAAATGTTAACAGTAAAAGGAAGTGGCTAAAATAATTGGAAGAATGCTAAAGGGTTTCTGTTTTTCATATTTGTAACCATGCTTTATAAAGTGAATTTTTGTTTGAGTTTAAGATAATGTGCAGAGAGCTTAAATTATGTGTATATCGTTCTGATTGCAGTTTTCCTGTGGATACATCCGATAGGAGTCAGATGTTAAAGATTGTAAAGAGCTGCTTAGGCACCAAGTTCTTAAGCAAATGGTGAGTAATGGCTGTGAATTAAGCAGAAAGATTGAAGAGCAAAATTGTGAGGGGGAAATAGCAGAAAGCAAGTTAAGCCAAACCTATGTTATGTTCTTAATTTGATCCTTTAATGCCTGAGAAGCCCGTTCAGTTGGCATAGTTTTAAAGTGACACCCTGTTTTAGAGATAACGGGTCGTGTGTGTGACAATGGTATTGCAATGCACAGGGCAGGACATCTTGGTGAAGAAATCATGTACAGTGACATGGATAAAATTGTTTAGAAGGTGAAATAGCATTGTGCTGTATGTAATTTTTAACTGTTTTAATGCCTAATCATCACTCGATAGGATGGACCTGGGATGCCAAATTGCCTTGGATGCCACATCAACTGTTGCAATTGAGGAAAATGGTAGAAGAGAGATTGACATCAAGCGATATGCCAAAGTAGAAAAGGCAAGTAATCTTATTGACCATTTTTGTGAAACTTCATGAAGAAAAAGTACTCAATTTATTAACAAGAAAATTTAGATTTTTAGGACTACCTGCCTCATAGGTAAAAATGCTTGTCACATTTATTACATACGCTGATTTGCCTTTGCTTTAATTCTTTGACTAGTTTTCAGAAATAACGTCTCTCATTTTCTTAGTCAAAATCCCTTTGTTTATACCTATAGATTTTAAGCTACATTTTGGGATTAACATTTTCAGATACCTGGAGGTACTATTGATGAGTCAGAGGTCCTTAAAGGTATTATGATTAACAAAGATGTTACCCATCCAAAAATGCGCAGGTGAGCTTAAGTTAAAAGGAAGCACTTTTTTTGCATGTTGAACCTTCACCTCCAAATTCATTGGTGCAGTTATGCATTGTTCAGTATGTGTTATGTTCCATCACAGAAATCTTTATGCAAGGAATAAGACCAGATCATGCTCTTTCCATCATTTTCTTATAAAATACTTTTTTTTTTTAATTTTTGCATTAGATTGGACATTAAACATAGCACAGTAATTTGCTGATGACAGTTGGAATCTGTAAGGTGTGCCGTTATTAGCCTTGAACGGGATGGAGGAAATGTTAGAGGTTTAAGCTTTTCGTGTTCAGTGTTGAACTAGTGCTCATTGTCCTTTCAAGATGCTAAAGGTATGAAGGTTAAAAACAGAATATTGACTTTCTTTATATAAACCATTCAAATAATACAACAGCTTGAGTCAAAGCAACCCAAAGGTCAATATTTTAAGCATTATAGACATTCCTTTGTAGCTGGTGTTTAATCAGTAAATATATAACTGACTGTTCTTGAGGTTTCAGTCTCATTTACATGTTAAATTATTGTATTCTGTGACTTACTCCTCTGTTTCTGCAAGAATGATTTATGCAAATAGAGTGTACTTAAACAGTAAACCAACATTTTTCTTTAATTTTTAATTTTTTATGTTTATTCTGAAATAATTTGTCTAAATTTAAGTTTATACATGGAATCATTCCAGGCATTAAATCTTTAAGCATGAAGCAGTAGATGATAACCAAACATTGTGATGCTGGAATTGTTTTTGTGGATTACAGGCGTATAGAAAACCCTCGCATTCTCCTGCTGGATTGTAACTTGGAATACAAAAAGGGAGAGAGTGTGGTGAGTAGGCTTGGAGAACAAAAAGCTTAAACTGCTAAATGCAACAGAATTGTGTAACATGCTATAACTTTGTACACTATAATCAGAATGTATTTGATAGTCATAAATAAAGAATAAATTATAATGTGTAAATCCTCTGTTGAATGTTTGACATTGCCTACTGTTTAAATAAAGCTTCTGTCATTTGTCAGATATACTCATTGTGTTTATGGGGTGACATTCAGAGATGGTTTTGCATTGTTAAAAAAAATTGTTTCTGTTTTTTTTCCAGACTAATATTGAGATAACTAAAGAAGAAGATTTTGTGTAAGTTTTCTTTAGTCTTATATTCTTCTAAATGTTCTATGTCATACAGAATAAGCTGTCAGCAGTCGTGCATGTGTATATAAATAACAATAAAAGTACACCTGTTTAAACCAACATTATTTTTTAAAGAAAATATGTTCCCATTATTTCTTTTTCCACCCTCGCCCTCTCAAATATAAAATGCACACATAAAAATAATAGTCTTGTGCCTTAAATACTAATGCTTTGAATGACAGATGTATTCTCAAAATGGAGGAAGAGTTTGTCCAGAAGATGTGTGATGAAATCATTGCATTGAAACCAGATCTCGTCATCACAGAAAAGGGTGTTTCTGATCTGGCTCAGCACTTCCTGGTCAAAGCTGGCATTTCTGTCATACGCCGTGTCAGGAAAACAGATAACAATCGCATTGCAAGGTGAAAATGCACATATTACATTATTGTCTTTCACTAGTAAGGATACCAACCATTACTTGCAAATAAATCAAGATAGGAGTTTGACAACCAGAAATACATCATTTGGGTGCTGTTTTACCTGATGGTTTTTTTCTGAAGGTTCCTGACTTGCACAATGTTTCTGAAATAATGTTTCCCATGTAGCTAGCAGTAACGAAAATTGCTTTGTGGAACAACAAGAAGTTTTGGCAAACTGCTGTTTTCAAAAAACAGGATTCTTTTAATGTATGTACAGCAAAATCTTGGAATGTAACGAGCTGTCTTGTCAACATGCAGTCGGCTGTACAAGGCAAGCCCTACAGCATGTACTGCTCTGCCAAGTTCAAAATTTAATCTATGCTTTACTGATTCTAAAGTATTTCGTGTTCTCATTCAGGCATTTTTCTTCTGCGTGTGCACATTTACTTTTTTTTAAATTTTTGTTTTTTTCTTTTTGGTTTAAAGGGCTGTTGGGGCAACAATTGCAAACAGGACAGATGAGTTGAAAGAGGAGGACATTGGAACTGGCTGTGGGCTATTCGAAGTGCGAAAGATTGGTGATGAGTAAGTGTAGTCTTTAATCTTTCTTGGTCTTGAAAGTGCTTCCAAAGAAAGTTTAATTATTATATAATATTTATTATATATTTGGTAATTCCGAAGAATCTTCTTGGCAGACTTCAAAGGATCCAAAATAACGCTGCTCGCCTCACCTGCAGACCATCTAGATATGAACATATATCATCTCTTATAAGCTCTCTTCGCTGGCTGCCAGTCGTGGTCCGTATAGTCTGCAAACTTTCCACTTTGACTTACTCTCCGGTTTCTGGCACTGGTCTTCAGTGCCTCTCCGAACTTGCTCCCGTCTATATGCCCACACGACGTCTTCATTCGTCTTCAGACACCAAGCTTCTGCGAGTCCCAGTAGCTAAAACAAATACTTATGGATAGAGGTCTTTCTCATGCCAAGCCCCATCAACTTGGAACTGATTACCTATCAGCCTTTGTCACTCTGATTCTCTTACTACCTTTAAGTGTAAACTTAAGATGCATCTTTTCAGCATGACGACTTCACTGTGGCCCTGTCCTGACCATGAGCATGCATAACGGTTGTCTGTATTTTACTTTCTGTATGAGAGAGTGTGTGTGTGTTGTGGAGGTGGGCGCGCCTGCTGTATGCAAGTTTGGTGCATGGTTGTTGGTGATTTAGTCTATGTATGATTTATGTAAAATGCTCTGGGCAAATCTTTGGAGGGGCACTGTATAAATCATTATTATTATATCTTTAACAATCCTGGCAAGCTGATTTAACATGTCTTTATTTTCTTTTACAGCTACTTCACGTTTCTCATTGAATGTCAGAATCCAAAAGCCTGCACCATTCTTCTACGTGGTGCTAGCAAAGATGTCCTAAATGAAGTTGAACGCAACCTTCAAGATGCTATGAATGTGGCACGCAATGTCATGGTTGATCCTTTTCTTCTGCCAGGCGGTGGTGCCACAGAGATGGCTCTTGCACATGTATGTTACCTGCAGAAGAATGATCCCACAAATTGTGTTGCATACAAAATCTCTGTTTGGATTTAAATTGATGCTTAGTATAAGAATACAAGTTACGTGTCAGTGTGCACAGATGCGAGAAGAGTAGCTTGGAGAAGCTAGTATGTTGATCTTATTTTGGGGATTTATGCCAACAGGCACTGAATGAGAAGGCAAAGTCCATCACAAGCATTCACCAGTGGCCATATCGGGCCATCTCCCGTGCCCTGGAAGTAATACCTCGCACACTTATCCAGAACTGTGGAGCTAACACCATACGTACTCTTACTGCTCTGCGAGTGAGGATTTATTTCATGCATTCTGTTATCTTTGATCAGTTGTGAGCTTATATATGTATGTTGGTGTTTCTTCTTTGAAAGAGGAAATATTGCGTCTCTATAAAACTTAGTTTCTGGTGACTAAGACATTTGTTAAATTTAATTAATAACCTTGTTTTGTTTTGTTTTGCTTCAAGTCTTGTGTCTCTTTGAAGTAAGTCTTAAGGATATGTCAGGAATTGTAAATCTTTATCCCTCTTACAGGCAAAACATGCCCAGGGAGAGAAGGTAACATGGGGCATTGATGGCAACACAGGGAATATTGTAGACCAGGGAGAATTTGGTGTCTGGGAACCCATGTCTGTCAAAGTGCAAGTCTACAAAACAGCTATTGAGGTAGGGCTTTGAATAAAAGTTTTTTTTTCTACAGTATAATCACTACTGCAAGCCAGCAATTTTGTTGTAAGTAGTCACCATTGCTCCCTCACTACCTTTGGTTCCCGTTTTTGTCAGTTGTGTCATCTTGAGGAAAGTATTTTGGAATCTTCTGGCTACATAGCTTTCATTTCGTATGATTTCTTTGTTATATTGCATGTATTCATGTATGCCTCTCTGTGTGACTTGTTTCCGGTAAAGCACTATGAGCCTGCCCATAGGACCAAGATATGGCAGTATATGAAGTTCACTTTATTATTATTAAAGTATGCTGGGCCTGCATCCTCTAGGACTGGTCTAACTGCTTCCACTCTTAAATCTGTTGTATATATATATTGGAAGAGGAAGAGTGCACTTGATTTGTTTTGTCATAGTTTATTATATAGACTTATGTTGCTAGCTTTAAATGACTATTTTGATTTAGTTTTTGGTATGGAGTTTATTATTTTTAACAGTGATAGCACATGGTTTCAATTACTATCTGCTCTAGGTTGTGCAGTGTGTGTGTGTATATATATATATATATAAACTAGATCATCGTATTTATTTATTCTATTTCTCCTCTTTGACTTTGCAGACCGCTATACTGCTTCTTCGGATTGATGACATAGTTTCTGGCACTAAAAAGCAATCTGATGCTGATAAACCTAAAGCTGCTGCAGAAGAGCCAGCTCATGCTGCAGGTGGTGACCATGACTAGGTTGACTATTCTTCAAATACCATCATGTCTCTTAGCTGTTCACAATTAACACTTGGTGATTTGGACTACACAACAGAGGGCCCATCCTTGAACTTAAACAGAGCTTTGGCTTTGTGCTGGCATGTTTTTGTGGCAAATCTGGATTTTCAGGATTTGGTTTGTCTTTGGTATTTGATTTTACCACCTTTTTGTCTGCTAAATCATGAAGTATTAGTTTATTGGCAGTAAAATTTTGCATGCATACCTTTTGTCCAAAAATATTTAATTAAAGAGCAAACAACAGTATGTTAATGAAAACATATTACGCTATTCAAGAATGTTTTACTTCATTCAGAAACAGTTTCATTAAACTCAGTGGGCTTCATCAACCCTTTTAATGTGTGCTTTTTTTTAAAATAAAGCCAAATAAACATTTCTACCTTTGTGTATCTGCATCCACTGAAAAATGAGTTGACCAGACATAAGGAGAGAGGTTGATTCGCTGCATAAAGTAATAACTGTCATGATTATTTTGCGTTGTGTTACATAAAAATTTTCTGTAACGTGTGTCTGTGCTTGCTGTTGGAAGAATACTTCAAAGCTGGTTAACTGTTCTGTGGGTTGATGCAGGACAGCAAGCAAGGAAACTGGGCAGATAACTTCTCGGCACCAATGCTTTTGCTTAAACACACCTTTCCACCAAAGATTAAGATTAATCGTGGTGAGGAGGAAGTTGGCATGCTTTCTTAGGGAAGAGGAATAATTCTTGTAGTCAAATTAGCTACACTTGTCTCCCTTAAGTGCGGGTGCAAGTTACAAGCCCAGAAATGTTCGGATCGCCGGTCGATAGCCACTGCCTTGGGTCGTGTAATCATTTTTGATGGCTACATTATTATAATAAACATCTGACCTTTGTGTAAGCCCACACCTTGATCGTGTTTGAGGTCTTGTCCACTGTACCAACGTTTGTGGTCCTCGTCCGTTGTTGCCTCTAAAACCCATCTATCTGATTTCTGCCAAGCCCACGATTTCCCACTGGCAGCGTTTGAGCTCGTGTACGTTACTGCATTTGTGTAAAGTGTGGACATTCCATGTACCAGTGATCTTCCTTCTCGGAGCGGAATTGAAGACGTAATGGTTCCAGTATCGCATTTATCGCTCTCCCCTCCCAGGAGTGTTCCAGAGGGGTTCGCGGTCGTTGGTTATCCCGGGCACGTTGTCCCATCATGATTCGGGCTTATAAATTTGGTCAAATTTCCTTCCCGAGCCACACCACAGCCGATACCAGTCCACTCGCCTAGATCGCCAACACGTGGAAACTAGTCCCTGGAGGTACTTTCATCGAGGAACGTTTTCGCCCAGATGCCGTATTATCCTGATTTTTCTGTCGGGGTTTATTCCTTCATCTTTTTTTTAAATTACCCACAAGGCAGTAGGGCTGTTTTCCCTTCGGTAGTTTTGTGGGTGAAACGAGTCTTCGCGCAGTTGCTAGGCCCGTTACACCGTGGGGTTATGTGTGTCTTGTAGCGTGTTTCTATCGACAGTGGATGCAAATACAGTGATTCCTCACCTTATCGCGGGGGTTACTTTCCAGAGACCCCAGTGATAGGTGAAAATTCGCGAAGTCAAATCATTATATAGGCCTATTAAGGCTTTGTAAACCCTTCCCACGCTCATATAAACATTTCCCACTCTCTTGACGACAGTTATTTGAGGAAATCAACTAAAACTTCATGTCCTGTGGGTCTTATACCAGCTAAATTTATTCTTCAGTTTTTGGACATTTTATTTCCTGTCATTTTGGACATTATTAATGCCAGTTTGAGAGCAGGTTGTGCTCCACGGTGTTTTAAACGTGCTGTTGTGAAGCCCTTGTTGAAGAAGGCAAACCTGGATCCTTCTGATTAAAAACTATCGTCCAGTATCAAATTCATCATATATTTCCAAGTTACTTGAGAAGGGTGGTCGCAGAGCAGCTTATGACCCATTTTATTACTTATGGCTGCCTAGATAAATTTCAGTCAGCGTATCGTCCTGGCTTCAACATGGAAACTACTCTACTTCATGTGACCAATAACGTACATTCTTTGTAGTGTCAACTCTGGCTTTTAATATGACTTGACCTGAGTAGTGCGTTTGACACCATCAACCACCGTCTGCTGCTCCAGAGGCTGGTATCCAGGGCGCTGCGCTGCAGTGGATTGACTCCTATCTTGCCGAGAGATCTCAGAGAGTGATTGTCGGCTCTGCAAGCTCTGAGGCAGCTCCTCTGGTGTGTGGCGTACCACAGGGATCCGTTCTGGGTCCGAAATTATTTTCTGTATACACTTCACAGCTTGGACGGGTAATTGAACGTTTTCAGATGGGACGTCAGTTCTTTGCTGACGACACACAGATTCTGAACAGTTCTCCCCCCCCCCCCCCGACCCAGTAGTGGCTAGGATTGCGCTTCAACGACTTGAATCTTGTGTTGCGGTGAAGGCCTGGATGACAAGGAATCGTCTTAAACTCAACGACGACAAGACAGAAGCGTTACTGTGCGGCCCCAGGGCCAGAAGGGAGCAGATCGGCATTAGTGATGTGCAGGTCGGTGGCATCTCCATAGTCTTTGCTGACTGTGTACGGGACCTCGGGCTGTTTATTGATGCAGAGCTCTCCATGTGGTGTGGCAAAATCCTACTACTTTTTGAGGACTTTAGGTAGATTACGGCCCATGCTGACTCAGGCTGCTGCCAACTCACTTGCTCTGGCTACCATTATATCGAGATTAGACTACTGCAGTAGTGCATTGTGGGGTATGCCTGCTACGCAGTTAGATTGACTCCAAAGAGTTCAAAACACAGCCGCCAGGATTGTCACCCGTGCAAAGTCGTCCACTGAGCACATCACCATTATCCTACAGAGCCTTCACTGGCTCCCAGTGAACAAGCGCATTGACCACAAAGTGCTTTCGATTGCACAGTCCTGCATGTTCAAAACTGCTCCTGACTTTGCAAGAGGTAGTTCCTCCTTACCAGCCGTCACGTGGTCTGCGCTCTGGCTCCCAGTCCCGCTTCTGTCTCCCTGCAGTGGAAGACACAAACAAGAAGTGCACTGGAGCCATGCAGGACCTTCACTAACGCGGCACCTAAACTGTGGAATGCTCTGCCATCGTCACTGTCCACCATCACCTCAGCAACCACGTTTTGGAAAAGACTGAAGACTCATTTGTTGACTTAAGAAGGACTTCAACAACCAAGCACCACTTCTGTCTTTTTTTTTTCTCTCTCTTCTGTTTTTGCTGAGCAATAAGCATTCTTCTGAATGGATACCTGCGCATTATAAATGGAATCATCATCATCATCATCATCATCTCTTATTAACCTTTCATACACTTTTAAACACTTCATATGTACAGTATTGCATTTCCATTGTGTACAGTACGGTTTTCATCCTCTGATGAAATACCTGTGCATACTGTATTTATTTCGATTTAATATTGTTTTAATACGTTTGAATTAATATTTTTATTTATTTTAAATTTTTCAGACCAAAATGATTAAAGTCATAAATATTATATAAATACCCATATACCACAAAATCCCGCGATATATCAAAAAGTCCGCGATACAGAATTAATAATATTGTAACAAACAAAAAAAACACGATACAGTGAACCGCGATATAGCGAGGGACGACTGTACCTCGTTTTTATCCTAACCTCGCATTTCGGAAAACCAGCAAACCGGATCGGTCGAGGATCTTTATCTATACCACTGTACCTAATATTTCTAGAGCAACGGGGTCTTTAACTTTTTTTTCTTTTTTTTTAGGGGGTTGGGTGGCAACCGAAGGGGCTAACAAATAGGTGCTTTGCTGTAAACCTTGATGTGCCAAGTCGGCATCAACTCCAAAACACGCTCACCGAGATCTTACACACTTAGCAGTAGGCAGAGCCAGGCTGTCCCAAGCGGTTTGAGGCTTTCAAAGCACGTGCAGTTGGTGCCGCTCATCTCAAGACTCCTAAACCGCTCGCGCTGAGCGTGTGACTGTTCTTCAACACCTTACACATGGATGCTAGAGCACCGCATCGTTTAATCGGTAGGAGTTACGTGGTTTTCACATCTCGTATTTATCATGAAAATTCGACTTGATAATGGCCTTTAGAAACGACATTAAAGGACTAGTTAGGTGCACTCTTTTTTTTAAATGATTAAATTAAGTTCCGTTCAAGATTTCCATAAATCTGGATGAATACTCTCCTACCGTTCTCGACCTAAGCACCTACAAACATCCCCATGCACAGAAAGGGTCATCATCACGATAATACTTGTATAAATGTGTGAAAGCCCTATGGACCTTTTCGTAATTAGGTGCGCGGAAAACTTGCGCAGAAGTTAGCCACCCACGCTACTTCCTGTTTAGACATTGCGACTATGGCTGAAGCACAAACGTCGAGCACCTCCTCCGTGTCCTGTCGAAATCTGCAATGTGTTCCGAATATTTCGTTCAGAGACATTGAGGAATTTAGTTCCAGATGCTCGGCAAAACGCGATCACGACCGTGGGTACCGCTATTTCGCCGAGAAATATATATTCAACGTGCAGGGTAAGTAGACGTACTACAGAGTGAATGTGCGATTGTGATCACAGCTTTTTGTCTGATTGTGCCACTGACTAGAACAGTTTCATACGTATAATTGCAAAAAATTAAATATATTCTTACACTAGAAATATATTATAACACATACTAAGGTAGATTTTGGTGAGAGAAACTGAATTTTAAGTGATGGAAGTGAAAACTTGCATTGTTTATATTTGCGGTAAACTGGCGCGTATCCAGGCTTTTTTTACTTTTTTATTGTTGTTTCATATGAGGTCTGTTATCATTTATGTCTGCTCCTGTGATACTTTTTCTTTGCATAAGGTTTGATCAGATTTATATATATATATTTTTTTTTAATACAGTTGCGCCGAATCCCTACAATGATGGTTGCCGAGCAACATCTCGGTGCTACAGATCGTACAGGAAAAGTGAAATTCCCCACACACTTGAAGTTAGTAACTGTGTAAATTTTCTTCTCACTAAAATTAGCTACAATTATTGTTAAAAGGCATATGTGTAACAAATAAGTTCATAGAGAAAGAGAGTATAATAAACTTTCTTTTCCTAATACACAATTTTCTGTTTGTGTAGTCATGCAATGAAGTTACACTAATTGTAATGATAATGATGAATATGTAGTGCGCACATACCTGCTGATAGAGGAATGCATGGCACTTAAAAAGTGTCTGCACACACAGGCATGCATATACATGCACAAGTAAATTAATACACCCAAACACCACATATCTCTAACCGATCAACCACCCATACATTCAAACACTAATAGTGACAGGGGTGGGGGGAGAAAGTGTCATAGTCAGGGCAAGTAGACATATTAGAAAAATATATAGTAAGTCATTCCAGGCATGATAAGGAAAAAAGCAATGTCCCTGAGATTTCCTTCTGAAATTCTTCATTCAAGAATTTATTATGATAATGTTTCCATCACAGAAAGTACTATCAAATTGAAATTGTTTTATTGTGATTGCCAGGTCTCAATCAGTGCCACAAAAGCAGTATCCCATGGATGCTGCACATGTGCTAATGGCCAAAGTGGACACTGTGGACATGTCGTGGGCTTGCTCTACCAGCTTGCTCATTTTAAGATAACAGGAACAAACTACATTCCTGAGGTAATCTTGGCAATGAAAAGGACTGGTCTGAGACTACTTCTAAGTGAAATATTTCTTGTCAAGTGTTCTGTTAAAAATAATAGAAAATTAGGAAAAAATTTGCCAGCAGGTCTTGTTTGCTATGTAATATTCACACATCAATCTTTGTTTTTTTTTATTTGCAGGATGCTGCAAAAACATCACTGCCCCAGACATGGCACATCCCCAGAGGAGAAAAAATAAAAGGGGAGGCAGTCGATCAAATCAGAATCCACAGCTTTAAGTCTGACAAGAAGTCAGATCGAAGCATTTGCTGTACATACATGTACAATCCATTGTCTTCAGAGCCTCCATGTGCCCTTAGCCTTGTTGAGAGCTTAAAAGCTGCCACAACTAGTAAGTTCCTGTTGTTTCATCAAGAATTTTATTTGTTGTGTTGTACAAGATCTACAAAACGAGCAACTTTATTGTCTAACAAAAGAGACAGTCAACATTTATTTATACTTGACAAGAGCAAACAAAAGATACATTTCTTAATTTTTTTCTGTAAGAAATGATTCCAGAACAATTTTTTTCCATATTGAGTGGAATGAGCAGTAATTTAGCATGCATTTATATATCAATATATACACACACACACACATCAATGTTGTGTTGTGTAAGTATCAAGTGGTTAGGACTGCTTTCATGATAAATTACTCTTGTTCATCAGATAGTAAATAATTGCCTCTTTAAAAAAAAAAATTATTGTAGTTTTATGAGTATTACATTTCATTCCACAGCAATGCTACCATTTTCTATAAGCAAGAAGAAGACGCCATTGGTAGATACAAAATATGGAAAATATCCCAGGGGAAGTACACTGGCTCATCAACAAAAACTCCATGACAGCTTTATTATGAACATCACTGAGCCAGAGACATTTCCTGATCTTCCCCTAAGGAATGTGATGTCAGGAGAAATTCCCCATTTACCAGAAGAAAAGAAAGACCTTTTCGTCTCGCTTAAAGTTTGTTTTCCACATTGTCATGTATCATTTATTCGATGCACTCAAATTTTAGTAGTGGAAAGTTCAGTTAGCCGACCTGTCTAGAGTCATCTTTATGCGTCACTTTTTCTTTCATACACATGAGTACAGTATGACGTATGACTAGACCCTTTTGAGTGAGCATTTCAGCAGCAAATCAAATACCCTTTTGCACTAAAGCATATTGCTTTGGCTGTCCTTTCATTTCACTCATGGATTTAAAAAGTTTAGTTTTGATATTAAGCGTTGGCTTTTGTAGGATTCTCACTGGCACTTACATGAGTAAGAAGGATGGTAGCGAGGACAATGGAGAATGTGTGATCATTTTCTCCTTTTTTATTACTATTGTATATACTCTCCCAAGATCCACACATTTATTCTTTATGGATTTCAAATTATTTTTGCAGATCACTCAGAAAGAATCTATTGAAATAGAAAAGGACACAAGACTGCAGTCAAATTGTCCCTTGTGGCACAAGCTGCGACAACACCGCATCACTGCCTCTGTTGTAGCAGATGTTGCAAAGAGGAAGAAAGGTTAGGTTTTCGTTCCAGTTTTTGTAGTGAGTAGTGAAAGATGGCTCATTGGTAACTGACACAGTGCACTGCTTATAAGTCTTAATGAAGAACTGTTAATACTAATAAAATGCAGTAAATGATGAGGCAACACACACAAAGAAAGCAGCATAATTTACTGTCTCTTCCAAAGCAAAATTAGTTTCTTAGACTTCAAAGTTAATAAACATTTCTAATAAAAACACAACATTTTCAAGCACTGAAATGAAAACATAATATTAGGAAAACATCTCTAATCACTTTGAGACAGCATTTGATATATTTATGCTAAGGACATTAATGTGCATAACTAATGTATGTAATCAGTGACTAATTCTTTATAATAATTATAATTTACCAAATGTAAACAAAAGATAAATCAATGTGATTTATACCATATACAGTGACTGGTACATCTTTCCAACATTTACTGCCGATGCGGGCTGATTGTCCTTCGTATTTTAAGAAATTAAATAGGCTCAAGTAGACGAATGCAATGTTTAATTCCAAAAAGTAAATTTGATTTTTCAGATTTCCAAGCCTTATCTAAAAGACTTAAATCCTCCAAGACAAGAATGACACAGGCCATGAAAGATGGCATTGCAAATGAGCCTCTGGCAGCTGAGGCGTACAGCAATGTGAGTAAACATTAACAATTACAAGACTAAAGTATCTTTCATAAGAACATATGCAGTAGATTGGAATACTTATTAACAGTTACAAGATAAAACAAATTTAACAAGTATATATAAATAAACTGAAAGTGAAGCACACCACTCTCTTTAAGCATATCTGGCTGTCTGGCTTATCATAAGAGGAGTTCAATGCCTTAAAAAAAATCTGTATTTACCATCCTTTAAGTTTATAATTTTAAACCCTCAGTTAAAACTGTTTTGGGTTAGCAAAAACTAGACTTTCATCTAAACATTTGCTGAGGGGAAGTGGTTGTCATGCAGTCTCAGAAAAAAGTACTCTTCAGTGTAGATGCATTAATAATATAGTGATCTAGGCATGATTTGGAGCTCTCTTAAATTATGCATGCAATTTAAGGTACGTGATAGGAAGCCCTAAAATTTTAATTCGTGGTCACCAGTAACTTAATAATTTTCATTATCTGTCTAGATGAAAGGAAATACCGTCAACCTGTATCCAGCAGGAATTATCATACACCCAGATGCATTCTGGCTGGCAGCAAGTCCAGACAGAAAAGTGTATGACCAGTCAAGAACACAAGATCCCTTTGGACTGTTAGAAATAAAGTGTCCAAGCATGTCCACAAGAAGATCACTCGAGGAACTACCTTACTTGGAAGACATCAATGGTAAGCTTCAGCTTAAAAGAAATGACCATTATTATTATCAAATACAAATGCAGCTGGCGGTAACAGGTCTAGAATGGTGTGACTTTTTTGTGTGGTCTGTAAATGCTTGCCACCTGGAGACTATAAACTTTGATCCAAATTTTTGGAATGGGGTAAAAAAAGCAGTTGATATGTTCTTTTTTACCTATCACCTTTAAGAAAACAACTGGTTTTCGGGGAATAGGTGAGTTAATTAAATTCCTAATGACAAGGTTCTATCATTCAGTACAGTAGTTCACAGCCATAATACTCATATTACATGGAAATATCTTTTCCTTGGACATTTTCTTGATATTACTTTTAGACTTATATATCCCTGAATTTCTTAATAATATTGCTTCTGTCTGATTTTTTTTTCCATGGTGCTACTGCTCACCACGAGTGGGCACAACACTCAAGATCATCATTCAGAGCATCCATGATCACAAGAGGAACAACTTGCTTGAGGATATAAAATCTTCCCATTTTCACCTTTCTCGACATCATCCACTGGTGGCATACAAAACCTACATTTCTTGATCAGGATCATACGAGGCACTGGGTGCATACTTGGTTACAAGAGGTGGCTTAAAGTTCGTAAGGAGAACAGCTACAGTCCATAACTGGTTTAAGCTACCACATAAGGTCAAAGGAATCTTTCCGTGAAAAAGCCTATACTCTTTGACCCTGCGGATTGCTCGTTCCACATGAACTCTTAGTGAACTAATACATTGGTTGGCTGTAACTTCATTTTCAGAAAACTGACCCTTTCCTGATAAAAAAGCAGGCATGTTTAATAAAATATCTTTCTTTGCAAGGATGTTTTGTATGTTGAAACCTTTGTCGCTCATTACAGAATCTCCAGGTTCAAGCAAGTCGATAAGGCCAGAAAGCTGTGTTATTTCAGCGTCAGACATGCTGCCTGAGTAAAGTTTAGATACAAAGGTCACTGACCCATGAGGTGATATACCTATCAAAGACTTGAGTGTGGCCTGACCTTTGTAGTTGGAATAGAACTGACTGCTTCTCACTAACGAAGAAGGGTTCTGCATAAACAACTCGGTGCAGTCTACAATTACTCTTGTTGTTGGATATGAAGCCCTGAAATCATCTGGCATGTACTCATTTATTTCCTCCCTAGACAGCCAGATATTCATGCTGCCAAGAATGGTGTACAAAAAATTTGCCCACGCATTGATTTTAGTGCTCACAGTGGATGCACTAATGGCAAAGCGATCTGAGATATCTATTATCAAAAGACCCAGTCTCAGCCGCACAAGAAACATAAACAGTTCATCGATAAGTTTCATATTTCCATTTGGACGCCTCATGTGAACTTTTTCTTGTGATTTGCCATATGCCTGATACATTACTTTTGCATGTGGCTCAATAAATCTATAAAATATTTTTAAAGTATTATAATTGGGAAATCCAGTATAAAATTCTATTTTTGCATCATCGTTTGCAAAACGTTCTAACCCGAACTTTTCAATTTTGGTGCTGCTCTCCGTTTGTAAACGCTGTTCAAGCTGTCGTACCCTCTCTTCAAGAACTTTATTTTTTTCTTTTTCTTCTGAGAGCTGCTCTTCAATAGAAAGGTTGCTTACTGTTGAAGGCTCTGTGTCTGCTGTTTCAGGCTCTGTGTCTGCTGTTGCAGGCTCTGTGTCTGCTGTTGCAGGCTCTGTGTCTGCTGTTGCAGGCTCTGTGTCTGCTGTTGCAGGTTCTGCGTCTGCTGTTGCAGGCTCTGCGTCTGCTGTTGCAGGCTCTGTGCCTGCTGTTGCAGGCTCTGCGTGTGCTGTCGCAGGCTCTGCGTCCACGTTTTTTCTGATGAAAAGGAAAAACATTTTACCAAGTAAAATAACTGATTTTGCAAAGTTCGCTTAGCATTACTTGACAGGGATCAACCTGTGGTAATTTCTGCAATCAGAAGAGCAGATGTTAACCTACTAAATTCAGTAAATGATGGGCTGCTTGCAAGATATTCTGGTATACTGATATTTTTTTTTCTTGTGGCTACACAAGAAAAGGAAGTATGTTGTGTTTTTTGCTATTTGAGCTGTGAGTTGCCAAAAATATGTTCTGAGACTTGTTAAAATGTCTGAAAAATGATGACACAATTCCTTTTGTTGTTATATGTTAATATTTTTAACAGTGGTGATATTAAATTTGATTTGTAAAAGCACTTTGCATTATTCTTTGTTTGATATGGACAGCAATCTCCATCCATTACAATCTGAACCTATCAATACTTTTTTTGAAAATACACATTCTGATCTTGTGTAAAGTGAACAGGTAATTCATAACAAATAGGCTTAAAAGACAAAACAAATCTGACAATTGTAGCACAGTTGCATGCCAGTCTAAAAAACACAGAAGGAAACAGGATCATGGATATCATATGCATTGTAAAAATAAGATAAATGACAAATGTGGTGAATACTTCTGGGTTAAATGCTCTAAAATGACTACATCAAGTGAACAACTTACACACCTGTGAGAGGCAAGTCAGAGCTGAGAGTTCTCAACTAATTTTATTTCTAACTGAACAGAATCAGAATGTGCTTGAAATAATCATTATACTTCTACCTAAGGTTCTTATTGACCAACTAAGATTTGTTGACATTTCTCATGCTGAGCACAAACAATAAATGATGAATTACACTCTGTCTGTTTTCATTATGAAGTCATCCAATAATGCAATGCAACAAAAATAAGTTTACCTCTGATTTATTGTGTTGATATTTGCTTGTGACAGGGGATGGCGAACTGCAGGCTGCTTTCTCTCTTTTTCACGCTGAAAGTTGTTCCATGTAAATAAGCTTGGTACAGCATCTGGCTTTAGTCTCCTTTGCTTTCCTTTTAAGGTCAAAGGGCGAAAATCTTCTGGCACAAAGTGCCTGCTACAAACCCTTGTCCAATTTCTGATCTGAGTAAAACATGTAGTCATGTACTGTTGTTGTCATAAACATTTGCCAAAACACGTAAAATTATGTGCTTATGATTTTGTCTTTAGGCTGTTTTCAGAGCGATATGCACGAGTTTACTTTTAATCACTGTTGACTAAGTTGTAAAACTTTAATCATCTTTATGTTTAAATTAATTTAGGCCTATGTATGATAGTGTGCAAGGGAATGACGATTGATTTATAATTAATTATACATTAAGAAGTCATGTAGCAGCAACAAAATAAGTTGTAATACTGATAATATATGTTCGCCTTTCTCAAAATTTTTGCAGCATTTCAATATAATAGCACTTTAATAATAAAATGTATGCCATTATGTGCGACTGCGTTTTCGGCACTACGAAATACATGCTGTAAGTTTAGACTACGAACGCGCAATAAGTATTCTAAAATCAGAATTTTAAATCGTTAGAATGATTAACGATGGTTCAAATAGACTGAAAAAAATTGTGTGTAGCGAGAGAAAAAAAAAACAACAATGGATAAATATATTTCAAAACCTCGATCATACTTACTCGAAAGAGTGGCCCTTCGTCTCTTCGAATTTTTACAAGCCAAACCTTCTTCATATGTTCATCCTTTGGAATTCCATGAAAGGATAATGTTGGACATTTGTAGGCTTTAACTGTGCATTGAGGTACACAGCAAAATCGATTATCACTTTTAGTTGTAAGACCCCGCATGGTTGAAAAATGCTACGTACGTGTGTCAACAGCAAACCTGAAAACCGGAAGAGGCTTAGGAGTTCGGTGGGGTGAAGGTCATATGCATGCATAATTCTCCGAAATCGCTCATAGCCAACGGGTGAGAGAGAGCTGAGAATATATGTTAATTAGGTACATCGGGACGTCACAATGTTGACCTCGTTCTGTGGGTGGTAATGTTTGTAGTGGGTACCTCGAGAAACGGAAGGAGGATGTTCCCTCAGACCCAGGCAATGGTCTCTTTCCCTGAGCTTTACCCAGTCATTACACCAATACAGTGAGGGTTGGCTGTCCTAGGTTCAGCTCTCATCTCGTGCACGCTGTTCTTTCTCTGCATCTGGCATCTGTTTTGTCGTGATATAGCCTTAGTTGCTAGCTCGGCATAAAACACCACTATCCCAGTTATTAAGTAAAGTTGCACCTCACTAGTCCTTTAAATACAGAGATTACCGATAATACAGCAACTTCCTTGTAGTTATGTCTGAGAGCAATGCTTTTGGACATTTACTGTAGATAATCTTTGGGCCTACCCCGCTCACCCCCCTCACTCACCATCTTCAACAGCCAGATGATTGTTTTGATCGGTCTATCGGTCTATTTGTTCAAATGTCCTTGTGAACGTGCTGTGACAACAATCATTTGTGTTTGCGATTGACCTAAAAGTGGGCTTGCAGGCCAGAGTCGACCTCTCTTCGAATAGGTCATTCAGTGTTATGTTGATTGTATGTCATAAAAATGTTCCTTTACAGTCGCAAACATTGAATTAGACTACTTTATAGGACCCAAAGCAGAACATTCTGTAAATTCATCTTACGGTACTAACTATTCCGAACAAAAAAATAAAAGTTTATTAAGAGAACAAAGCACAATCTGTTACATGTAGTACCCTTGCCTTGCTACGCGCTTTAGTGGTGCGATGGGCAAGATTAGTCGCATCTTTTTCAGGGATTGGATAGGACGAGTTACAAGAAACTAGTTTTTAGTGCAGCAGTTCTTATAATATACATCCGTAACTGTCAAGTGTGCTCATCTGAACCAGCATTGAACCAAGTCGTCGTTATTCTGGTGTTAGTGTGCGCCACAATTGTGCTATTTGAACTGAAACTGCGATTTGAAACTGAAACTGTGCGATTCGGAGCAAACTTTGGGTTAAGTAAAACACCTGCACATTGCTTCTACCGTCATTGTGTCAACATTTTAGTGAGAAGTTCATAAATTAACACGGTCTCACAATTTATTCTTCTATACTTTCGGTGAAACTGCGGTGATTATTACATATTTTAACACCTTAGTCATAAGGTTATTTCACGATTTAACACGTAGTCGTAAGGTTTTTACACGTTATCATAAGGTTATTTCACTGTTTAGCACGTTAAGTATAAGTTTCCGGTACAAGAGCCCCAGCAGCTTGCATGCAGGCAGTGTGAGGTGTATGCTTCAGTGTCTGTCGCCTCACTTGAGTATTTAAAGACCAACCTGAATGGTTTGCGTTTTTTGCAGATATCGGTAGATGTAGGCGATATAAACATAGCCTGTAAATTTCAGCCTCCAAAACCCATCCGTTAATTAATTATCCGCTAGCAAATTACGCGATTCGCACCTGCGATCAACGAGCGCCGTTAACAGTGTACTACGTCACACTAGTGCACCATTCACAACATTGGCAGCCGTCAACACCAAACAAAGAGAGAGAGAGAGAGTGACAGTTGGGATTATTCAGACGTTAAAGTCTGCTTTTCTCGAGCTAAAGTAGCAGTTTTTCAGAATCACGAGAAATGCAGACTTTCAACCTCCCAATAACCCGAACTGTCGCTCATTCTCTCTCTCTCTCTGTTTGGTGTTGACTGCTTCCAGTGTTGTGAATGGTGCACTAGTGTGACGTAGTACACTGTTAGCGACGCTTGTTGATCGTAAGTGCGAATCGTAGCGAATAATTAATGAACGGATGGGTTTTAGAGGCTAAAATTTACAGGTTAGTTTCATATCGCCTATATCTACCGATATAGGCAAACATCGCAAACCATTCAGGTTGGTCTTTAAGGGCAAAGTCGATCTTTGTCTCGAAGACCGGGAAAAGCAGAAAGTTTGGCGCCCGGTCGTGTCATTACTTGTAACAGCTTCTTTGTTAACCCTGGGGTCACCCTGTCCTAGAGAGGGATTCACAAAGAAAGTAGTATCGACACATGAATCTTTTTGAAGAGGTGATAGTCGGGCACAAAACAAAAGAATTATTTGGGAGACTTTGTTTTTCCTTTGAGAGTTTTGTCTCATATCCCCCACTCTTCTCTCTCTCTCCCTCCTTCCCTTTCTAGGGTTTTATTCCGCACCTGCGGTAATTATTAGTCAGGCTTCGCAAATCAAATGAGTTGATTCCAAAAATAGCTGGCTCTCTGGCGTGCTAGGGACAGAGAATAGATATTTATTCTCTCTGCTAGGGAGACCTGGACCTATTCCTTCTTCCTTCATTTATCGATTGGGTTTAATAGGTTCCTGGGTCGGCTCCCCTGAAATGGACTCGGTTAGGGGACGTGTATCTTACCTGACAGATCTTACCCTACTGTCCAAACGCTCGACAAAAGCTGCAACCTAATTTCTCCGTCATCGTCGTCGTCGTCGTCGTCACGTGGTGTAGGGGTACAGGGGTAGTCGGCAAACTTTCCTGCCTCAGTTCGTTCTGCAGCTGATCCGAGTTAGCAGCTATCACATTTGGCTAAACACAGGAATAGTATTTGTCCAGCCGTCCGTACAATTGATTAAATTTAGGAAGTTGTGTGAGAGTTCTAACAAAAATGTAGAACAAAAGAAAGCTTATGCTGTTTTTATTTCCTAATAACGGACAGCTGGTAACACCAAATAATTTACGACAAAGAAAATTCAAATTCCAGATGTTTTACTCTGTTAACATTTAGAGACCACTTATTTGTAGACAGTAGGATAATGAGTTTTATTAGGTGCTTAAAAGTACTAGTAAGAGGGAGCGTTACCTTGACATTAAATAAATATGAATCTATGAAAGGTCTATAATTCCAGCTTTATTTCGTTTACAAAAGATTTATTATGAACCACACAGGTTGTTGGATCAACGAAAATTTCCAATTTTGTCCAAAATCTGATAGTGACCAAGAGAAACCTAAATTGTATAAAAAATAAAGTGCTGTGTCAAACTTCGTTATGAAACAAACCCCTCTGTAAAGTACGTTGTGGTGTGAAACAAGTTAGGTGTGAAAAAAACCACAGTGTAAAGTATGCTTTGGTGTGAAACAAGTTAGGTTTGAAACAAGCCAAGCCACTGTGTAAAGTATGCTTTGGTGTGAAACAAGTCAGGTTTGAAACAAGCCAAGCCACTGTGTAAAGTATGCTTTGGTGTGAAACAAGTTATGTTTGAAACAAGCCAAGCCACTGTGTAAAGCATGCTTTGGTGTGAAACAAGTTAGGTTTGAAACAAGCCAAACCACTGTGTAAAGTATGCTTTAATGTGAAACAGGTTAGGTTTGAAACAAGCCAAACCACTGTGTAAAGCATGCTTTGGTGTGAAACAAGTCAGGTTTGAAACAAGCCAAGCCACTGTGTAAAGTACGTTGTGGTGTGAAACAAGTTAGGTTTGAAACAAGCCAAACCACTGTGTAAAGCATGCTTTGGTGTGAAACAAGTCAGGTTTGAAACAAGCCAAGCCACTGTGTAAAGTACGTTGTGGTGTGAAACAAGTTAGGTTTGAAACAAACCACTGTGTAAAGTATGATTTGGTGTGAAACAAGTTAGGTTTGAAACAAACCACAGTGTAAAGTATGCTTTGGTGTGAAACAAGTTATGTTTGAAACAAGCCAAACCACTGTGTAAAGTATGCTTTGGTGTGAAACAAGTTAGGTTTGAAACAAGCCAAACCACTGTGTAAAGTATGCTTTGGTGTGAAACAAGTTAGGTTTGAAACAAGCCAAACCACTGTGTAAAGCATGCTTTGGTGTGAAACAAGTTAGGTTTGAAACAAGCCAAACCACTGTGTAAAGTATGCTTTGGTGTGAAACAAGTTAGGTTTGAAACAAGCCAAACCACTGTGTAAAGTATGCTTTGGTGTGAAACAAGTTAGGTTTGAAACAAGCCAAACCGCTGTGTAAAGTACGTTGTGGTGTGAAACAAGTTAAGTTTGAAACAAGCCAAGCCACTGTGTAAAGCATGCTTTGGTGTGAAACAAGTCAGGTTTGAAACAAGCCAAGCCACTGTGTAAAGTACGTTGTGGTGTGAAACAAGTTAGGTTTGAAACAAACCACTGTGTAAAGTATGCTTTGGTGTGAAACAAGTTAGGTTTGAAACAAACCACAGTGTAAAGTATGCTTTGGTGTGAAACAAGTTAGGTTTGAAACAAGCCAAACCACTGTGTAAAGTATGCTTTGGTGTGGAACAAGTTAGGTTTGAAACAAGCCAAGCCACTGTGTAAAGCATGCTTTGGTGTGAAACAAGTCAGGTTTGAAACAAGCCAAGCCACTGTGTAAAGTACGTTGTGGTGTGAAACAAGTTAGGTTTGAAACAAGCCAAGCCACTGTGTAAAGCATGCTTTGGTGTGAAACAAGTCAGGTTTGAAACAAGCCAAGCCACTGTGTAAAGCATGCTTTGGTGTGAAACAAGTCAGGTTTGAAACAAGCCAAGCCACTGTGTAAAGTACGTTGTGGTGTGAAACAAGTTAGGTTTGAAACAAGCCAAGCCACTGTGTAAAGTAAGGTGTAGGGGAAACGCTTTAAAATAACGGTGTAACACGAACTGAAATGTGAAAACAAGCTTTGCAGGCAGCTAATTCTTTCGAGAAAAATTGAATCGATTGTCATGTGTCGCCTGTCACCTCGTCCACGTCCGTTTTAATTTATTCTTTTCTCGCACCCGTTTCTCCTTGTCTGCAGACGAGCGTCTTTCTCCCTCTCGCCACACAAAAGCGTGACCGCTGCAACGATGAGTAAGCCAGCAGTTCACTTTGCGCGTGCATGATTAATTCACTTGACAAAAAAGAAAAAAAAAGAGAAAGAAATCAACTTCGCTTGTCTTTGTTTCAGCTAGCTTCCGCCAGCAGTTTACAAACCTTTTTTTCTATTAAAAGAAATAGCTTTTTTTTCTTGCCAGACAACTGACGAACCATCAGGTGGAAGGACACACGCACGCGCGAGGAGAAGGAAAGCAGTTTTATTTAATGTTTAGATGATATTAACATTATTTTCCTTGATTTTCCTGTAGCTTTGACCAGGAACTGATTTGCAAAAATTTCATTTATGAAAAGGGTATATCATGATATGTCATCTTTAATACCAATGACTTGTGGTCACTAAGACATGGGGCAGATATTTACAATACAAAACGGCATGTTCAACAGCAATCTATCGGCAAAGGAGATTTTCATAGAATTTGAATTTAAGTATAATATGGTCGTTAAGCATAATCTTTTACCAAAGGGACATGACTAATTATATATATATATATATAGAGAGAGAGAGAGATATGTTCATTAAGCTTCTGTCCATCTAAACATACACACAGCTTTAGGAAGTTGAAACATTACCTGCTGAATTGTATTTACAGCTGCATTTAAATATGCATAAGCAAGCCACTTAATCCAAAAGATAGGGTTCCTATAAAACCTTTGAATTTACAAGTACACATGTCTACAAATACCCTTGTGGTTTCATATAAATGCTACTTATAAATGCCACAAGGAAAATTGCCTAACATGCAGGCAATACACATAGATGTCTGCACATAGCCATCTATAGTCAGGGCCGGTTCTACCTATTAGGCAAACTAGGCACTCGCCTAGGGGCGCAGCGACCGACGGGGGCGGAAAAAATGGCCAGCTGTTTTTTTTTTTTTTTAAGATGAATAATTTTAGGGAAAAATATCATTTTCACAGAATGACATTAGCAGGACACCTTTCCTCTGCTTGTAGACTGACCACCACCCTAGTTTATCTGTACATGTATTACAGGAAAAACCCCTTTATCCCAGGGCGCACTTGAAGTGACCAGCTAACCAGCAGGGAAGTTGGGGGCGGCAGAAGGGCGATGAGAGGGGCGGCGTTGGTGAATGGCAAAGGGGGTAGTAGCACAGTCATGGAGGGGGGGCGCAAAAATGGCCTGCTTTTTTGTTTTTAAGTGATGAAAAGTGTTAGAGAAAAAGATCATTTTCATAGAATGACATTAGCAGGACGCCTTTCCTCTGCTTGTAGGTTGACTTCACCACGCGAGTTTCTCAGTTCACGTATTACAGGAAAACCCATGATTACAGGGGGCACTTGAAGTGACCACCTAACCAGCAGGGAAGAAGAGGGCGGAGGGGGTGGAGGATAGACAGCAGAGGGGTAGGAGGGGCGGATAGGTGGATGGGGCCTGGTCAGGGTGGACATGGATGGGACCACATTCCACTAATACCAACCTCACCTTTCTCTCTTCTATCCTACTTTGAAAGACGTTCCACACTTATGCATTGAAAACACTGCAGCTGAGATCAGGGACAACAACACTGACCTAAGTTTGCTACGCGAGTCTCTTTTTAGTTATGACAACTGTTTTATGTTCAATATTTTTTACACTTACGAACTTTGAACCCGAAGGAACTTAGCTAATGTCACGATCGCG
The DNA here is from genome assembly GCA_004794655.1 of Marisa cornuarietis. Lineage (NCBI taxonomy): Eukaryota > Metazoa > Mollusca > Gastropoda > Architaenioglossa > Ampullariidae > Marisa > Marisa cornuarietis. Next base: position 213,091 of record SMMW01000528.1, read on the forward strand.
TTCTTAGTTAATAAGAGTATTAAAGTCTTTAGCAGACAAACATCAAGGTAGAGTCACTTGAAGTTTATAGTATATCTATTTTTATTGTCAAATTTCAGATCAATTTATTTAATTCACTGTCACGAACCTGTTTTCTCGTTAGTGCTGTATACAGCGGTGACACTGATGGCCTTGAGTCTTGTACTTACTGTTGTGACTCATGGTCGTGAATATTTACTTTCTTATTAATTATTATATTTCGGTTCGATTGGTGTATTACGCTTAATTTAGTTGTCAAATTGTAATGTTTGTTTATTTTTATTATCTAAGAGTGCGTCTGTCTGTCTACAGTTTGAACAGATAGCTTGTTGTTATGCTCCATTGACAGAATAGTTGAAATTGGTTATTAAGTGATAGTGCGTACTAAGACCTATAGTCTATATACTTCTCTTGTTTTCAACAAACCCTATGCTGGACACCAAGCAGCGCTGACCATTGGAATGTGTTTGGGCAGCTGCCTTGACACCAAGATTTACAACTTTGTATTGTTAGCGTCTAGAAGACTCTCCCTTGAGAGACCTCGTACTGCCCCGCCCACCTGTCAGGTGTGACTTTGGATGGGAACGTGATAGCTGCGATGCTAGAAGCTGTGATAGCTTGAGTTTTAGACCACACAGCAAAATAAGACCAGAGCAAGGTGCTACACAGCTACAGATTTCTTGTCTCCTTCAGTGTGCAGTCAGTCGTCACCCAATAAAACCTTTTACACCGGTGTTTGAACTCCCCTACTCATAAGTGTAGGTCTGATTTGGTAGGCATGCAAGTAGCCATGTGTGTATGATGCACGCCTGACATTGAAAAACAGACGTACTTTTTCTTGACAAAAGTAGTTCTTACTTATAAGTTATTGATCAAATCGGAGAGCAAATTCTCGAAAAAGATTTAATTTTAATAAGCCATTATTTGACACTTCTGGGTTCTAAGACTTCTGGTCATAATCAGTTCTTGTAGAAAACCACTTTTCCACTATTTTCAAGCAGCAAACATGTAGTCAGTGCGGTTTTACTTGTTAGTTCGTCTGTAAGATGAAAAAGAAGAGAACGATTGAAAGCATGCCGAGGTGCTAGGTGGAAAGGCCCAAAGGGTAGCGATAAATCTATCACAGTTAATGACCAGTCGGATCAGATTAGAAGACTGGACAAAGAAGGTGGTGCGATGTTACTCGATAGTTGTCCGTGAGATGAGAAAGAGGGAGGAGAGAAAGACTGACCGGACCTAAGTGGGGTGGCTTAGTGGAGAGGGGTAGAGATAAATCTCTACCACTTAAAGAAAGTCAGATCACATTAACAGGGCTGGACAACCAAGATCGGGGGGGGGGGAGGGAAAGGTAGTCTTAACTTTAAACTTAAAACCCACAGGATGTTGTAAAAACCTCACTGTACTGAGCGGCTGCAGACATCTCGTGCTGCTGTTTGAATTTACTTTGTAATTGTCTGTTCGGGCGCTTGGAGCTATCATCCTTCCAAAGCTGAATCAGTAAAAGGTCTAACAGAAGATCTGTGAACTGAACTGTTCTATAGGACTATATTTGTGAACTGGATTTAGCCGTACAAGAGTGAACAGTGCATACTGTCCTACACCTCCGACATCATGAGAGTTTGTAAAGATAAGTTCGCACGATTTTTATACACTGTGATAGAGCTGTATAGGCCTATATTTTATTAACACGATTTGTCTCTTTCTTTACCTTCATTTTATTTTCTCATTTCTTATCATGCTTAATTTGCTTGTGTGGATGCAAAGAATTGCGATAGTAGTGTTACAACTTTTTGCAAAACTTTTAATTGCACAAACGGGTCCCTTACAGCCTTGTGATCTTTAATTAATGTAAGTCTAGGATAGTTGTTAAAAATTTCAGTTAATAAAACAGAGTTAAGCCTAAACGTATATATATATTTGATAACTGGTTCATTTTTTGGAGGGGGGAAGGGGGGCGCAGTATTTGTCTTTCGCCTAGGGCGCAAGACAGCCTTGCGCCGGCCCTGTCTATAGTAGCACATTCTTACACCTGTCTGCATTAGAAGTAAGCCAGCGAGTGTCCATAACTACTCTCAGCAAACTCCGATTTATAAGTACGTGCATCGTGTCTGCATGCTCACCGTAAAAACAAAATCTGTATGATGTCAATTTTCTCAATTAGAACAAGAAAAACTCAGAGGTTAAGACAGAATTAACCTTGATAATTTAATTCAGTTACGTTCAATGAAAGTAATTCAATTTAAATGAATTAGTTTGAATTAATTTTGATCGCGAGAAAGTATAGAGAAGGTGAATAGTTATTCCATCTTTTGACCGTGTAAAAACGTTCTAAGCGCAACACTGCTATTATTCTATAGGCAGCATTCTAAATATTCTTGCTCGGGATGACACCCTGATTACATGAAAATGTGTAAAACCCCATACACCAAATTTTAAAGAAAGATTACTTTTTTTTTTTTTTGCAAAACAGATCAAAGCTTACTCCGTGTAGTTTGATTTATACGACCGTGGGAGAATGAAGGCATGGCAAATAAAACTGAGTACACAGCAGTAGCTTCTACCCTTCATACCCTGCATCACTTGCCTTTCTTTCTTAAGTTCTGTGACGTGCTCAGGAACAGAAACGATTGCTGACCTTTTGCATTCCTTCACTCGTCGTCTAGATCAATACATTGTCTACCAGACCTAAACATTAACAAAAAAAAAAACGACGGCACATTTGATTGGACGAACTTGTCGGGAAATACTTCTTAAGTCTAATCTTATTGGTTATGAGTTGCCCCTTGGAGCACGAGCACGTAAGGGGAGAATAAAAAGCTGGCGCATGTGCAGAGCGCGAGTGTTGTTTCCGGCGCTGCAGGCCGCCAGCACGTGCGTCACTCAACGGTATTGTGGGAGCAGACGATAGTCCTGCGCACGCAGGCCTTCCAGTGCTTTTCTCGCGGTAAAAGATGGTTTTGCCTGCACGACGCAGAATAGAAGCAGACGACAGTGCATTTGGAAGGAAAGCGTGTCTGTAAATAACTCGTTACTGTCAACAGTAATTTATTACCCAGTAGAGAACGTGTGAAAGTGCACGTGCTTGTTTAGTAAGGTAGAAAAACAAATCTTGGGAGTAGCAGACGATAGATTGATCTACTTCGAAATGGTGGCTTCACTTCGAGTGGATTACTTCTGACAGCGAGTTTGTCATCAAGAACTGATAAGTATTTGACCAAACGACGTAAGTGTAAATTATTATTCCTGAAGTACACATTTTTGTAGTTGTAGTTATTCCATAATTAAAAGTACAAATTAATCAGGACATGTTTGTGATTGTGGTTATTCCATCATTTAAAGTACAAATCAATCAGGACATTTTGTGATTGTGGTTATTCCATCATTTAAAGTACAAATTAATCAGGGACACGTTTGTGGTTGTGGTTATTTCATCATTTCATGCCTACAAATTAATCAGGACATGTTTGTGGTTGTGGCAGGGGAAGTAACCTTTGTTTTGTCGCTTTTGTTCGCTCGCTTTCTCAGTCTGCTTTTTTGTGTTTACGTGGTGCATTAGACAAATTGTATCTCAAGTTTATTAAATGCCCCGTGGTGATTGATAACATAGACAAGCTGCAAGATTTGAGATGCTCCTGGTCTGTAAGCTTGAAGAACATTTGCAGTCACCTCTCGAATGATTATTGATGGTTTGTCCGTATGATGAAGGAGGGTGTTATGGTCTAAAGGCATTTGGAGGCGGAATGTTGGAAACAAATTGAAATCTCGGTGATAGCAGGGCTAGAATCAACTGCGTGGGCTCATCTCCACCTGACATGCATGGCTATGAGTTAACTCCTTGTGTGTTGGTTCTCCCAGTAGTGTTGACTGTTTGATGCGTTGGTAAACAACGGTTGCTTTTGCAAGTCTCTATACAACCCTCGGGGAATCGGATTTTTCTTAGGGAATATAGCATTCAACAAAAGGTCACTGAAGGCTGATGCTCTTGCTTTGTCTCTCAGTTTCCTTCGAGAGAGACGAAAGATTTAAGCTCTGAACTGGAAAATCCTTGTCGTCATCATCGTGTGAAGGATTAGATGTATGCATGTAATTGTGAGTTTGTGCGTGTGTGCATGCGTGCGCCGCGCGCGTCATGATTGTTCAGCACATTGAGCCTTAGTAGCAATAACGCTACCTAAAATTGCATTATTACTACTGTCATTGTTGTTGTTGTCTCACCTAGGAATTTTTGTGTTTCTGGGGAAACCGATAACCAGATGGTTAGAGCTATACAGTCCAAACCTGGAGGCGCACGCAGAGTAGTTGGTTCGATATCCTTGTGGAGCAGTGACCTTTCCCCGAGTCGACCACTTATTGAGTGGATGATTGACTCCTCAAAGGGTTGGGGAAGATAAGACAGCGAGGGAAAGATAGGCACCGCCCGCAAAAAAAAAAAAAAGCTGGCCCCGAGACAGGTGCGGTCTTTTCACGCCGGACTTCACAACGACAGAAATAATAGTAGTGCCTCCTTTTTTAAACCCTTTTTTTTACTCATTTTAAATCTCGCCTCAGCTGTTTGAGCTCACGATTTGTAGATGTGGAGATTAAGGTCACCTCGCCTAAGGTCACATAGTTCTCGCTTTTCCTCTATCGCACAGTTTGAATTCAGTCTGTGATAAAATCTCTTCTCTTTTTCTTCTCTCCTTCTCTCTCTACAGCTCTAAGAGCGTTACCAGATGCAGAGCTTTAATGGATTAATAGTGTCTTTCTTTGTTTTTCTACTATCTTTATCTTTAGAGGATGGGAATTATCATTAAAGATCAACCTGAATGGTTTGCGTTTTTTGCAGATATCGGTAGATATAGGCAACATAAACTTAACCTGTAAATTTCAGCCTCCAGAACCCATCCATTAATTAATTATCCGCTAGCAAAGTACTTAACAGAGAGAGAGAGAGAATCAACAACAGTTCGGATTATTCGATGCTGAAATTCTGCATTTCTCGTGCTAAGGTAGCAGTTTTTCAGAACCACGAGAAATGCACACTTCAGCATCCGAATAACCCGAACTGTCGCTCATTCTCTCTCTCTGTTTGGTGTTGACGGCTGTCATGTTGTTAATGGTGCACTAGTGTGACATAGTACCCTGTTAGCGGCGCTCGTTGATCGCAGGTGTGAATCGTAGGGGATAATAAACGGATGGGTTTTGGATGCTAAAATTTACAGGTTAGTTTTATATCGCCTATATCTACCGATATCTGCAAAAAACGCAGACCATTCAGGTTGGTCTCTACGGGTGATTTGACAAAAGTCCACTTCATATACTAACCGCATTTTTTGATTGTATTTACAAAATTCCCAAAGTATTTTATGGGGAATCAAGAGGGGAAAGTCTTTATAGAGCCCGTCTGTGTACAAAACCAGTCAAAAGTCTCACAAATATTGACAACTGATAAGCGCTAGGTGTCGGTTAGACTTTGTTAAAACCTCTGTTGCAAACTATAAACCGCTAAGTTACGTGTAAAGCAGTCATCTTCATAGGACTGAGATGGCACTATATTTTGGTGATATGCTGCGTGGAAGTCTTATTCAGTTGTCAGCATGCCCGACTGCGCAAAAGCTAGGGAGGCCGGCATGGGAAGATTTCCCATCCTGGCCCCCTACAAAGAATTGAAGCGTCTTCACCCTCATTCCGAAGTGTTTATTATTGGTGGAGACAGAGTCTACTTCACGGATGGGCAAAATTGTGCAGCAGCATCTTTTTCTCAGGTTACCTAGGCAACCAGGTTTCACGCACTTATACAGGAAGTCAAAGTACACGAGAGCAAATCAGTGGAATAAATCGGCTGTCGACTGAAAGCATATGTTGACCTGTGATAGAAAGGCTAATTTAAAAAAAATAGTAAAATACAAATAGTTTTAAAGCAATAACTTCGCTGTTTTTCTTTTAATGATTTATTTCTTTAAAAGAGAATTTTGTAGAGGATAGGGAAGCAGTGAAGAAAAGAAAGACGAATAACTGATCGGTATTTTCCATATATAAATAAATAAATATTGATGATAATTATACCATCTTCTTCCCAGACATAAAACGAACTTTTTTTTACACTACTCATTGCTGAAAGATCGATTCGAATATATTAATGTTCACAGCTGAGATTTTGTGATAGCGTTATGTCTTTTCAGTTACAGGTTTGTCTGAGCTTCACATTTTGTTAAATTTAGTCATGGTCATAGAAACATCTAGAAGTGTACCATCAGAATGAGGTTTAAATCATATTTACCGCCGATATGTGATGACTTTGTAACGTCTTTTCAGTTAATTAGTTTGTGTGAGCTCCACATTATGTAAAATGCAGTTAAGTTAATAGTAATAATCTAGAAATCGACTTACAGTCTCTAGAATATTATGACATATCAGTATTTACTGCCGAGAAATGATGGCAGCTTAATTTCTTTTTCAGTTAATAGGTTCTTGTGATATCATATGCAGCGATGTTTATAGCAATAATCTAGAAATTTACCAGTAGAATATTATAAGATATTAAAAGCTACTGATGAGATGTAATGAGAGTACCATCTATTTCATGTAATAGATTGGTATGAGCTCCGTGTTACGTGAAGTGCAGCAATACTTACATTATAGTAATAATCTGGACATGGACTGGCACACTGTGTAGTTTCTGTGTGTGTCACGTGACCGAGGCGTATTGGCATGTACAGTTAACAATCACAAACTCCTTCAGCACAATGTGTGCTTGTGTGTAGTCATTGATCCATAAAATCCTTCAACATAGCAGAGTGCAGAGGGGAAGGCAGGGGATGGCGGGGGATCTCATCACAGTATTAGGCGGTGACCTGGGTCAGTGTTTATTGCCTCCAGTAACCACTGGCAGAGGTCTCTAGAGGCAGTAAAAGGATCACGGGAAATGAGCAATACTGAGAATAAGTTTGGCACGTGGCTTTTATGAGCTAACCTCAATCGGAAGAACGTTTTTTTAAACCCCGCACTATCGCTCATTGCGTCCTACTCGGAGAGCATCTTTTATAGAGTCGGAGGACTGACAATTGAAGAGCCGTCTGGGAGACCAATAGAGCGGTAATGTCATACAGTACTGTGTCTGTACACAGGAAAGACTGGTAAGCCGATATAAATGGGGCACATTTTCGGGCCCGTTATTTTTGGCTTGCCCACAAGCATTGAAATCAGGCCATCAAATGAGAAATCCTGCTTCTGCCCAAGCTGCTGTTCTGACTGATTTTTCCTACTCGTCATGAAGGTAACGGAAAGTTATAACCTCCATCGTCCGAGATGAACTTCTTTGGATCTACACTTTGTGACCAACAAGTACCCAAATGACGTCACCGCTACCTTCCAAGATGATGTTTTACTAACTACAGTAATCTCTCTTCGAGCTTTTCCAATAGGGGGACATCATGGCGTTCTGGAAACTATCCCTCTCGTTATTCACGCCGAGGAACATTCCAGCACCACGGTTGCTGCTAGTCAATATTTATTTCCTGAATCCTTCAGAGTAAAGAATGGTGGCTGCAATAGATATTCAAGCCGGGAGCCGTATCGAACGTTTTCCTGGGATCGGAGACCTTCGGTAGTCATGGACTCCGGCAGTGCATGGGGAAGAGCAGCCTACAGTATTGTTGCAGGTGTCTCGCAGCCTTAATGACAGGAAGTAGCTTGGTGTGTTGCCCTCATCTAATGCTCAAGTGCCTGCTGCAGTGTCATTAGGTACACATGCTGGTCGTCGAAATGTGAAACTAATGTAAGAAAGTCGTCAGACTGGTGTCATAAGCATTTTGGGGTTTTTTGGCGAAGCAGTGGAGTTTGGAAATAATGTTATATGAGAATATAATCTGATAATAAGGTTACGGAGTCGACAGCTAGGGGAGAGAATTACCGGGATGAAAAGTAAGATAATCAGAAAAAAGAAACTTACATGTCTGTGGAAAGTCGTAACAACTTTATTCTCTGAACATACTGAAAGACTGTCGACGCTTTACACTTGCTATCAAAGGTTCTAGAGTAGAGTGTCCAACAATAGGGGACTAGAGGAATAGAAAGAAAACTTAAAAGTGCTTCACGAACTTCTAGCACGTAAGCTTCATGCAAGCTTGGAGAGATTACCTCTGCCGACCTTTAGCTGCCAGGGCAAATGAAGACCGCAGAAAGCCTACTATTCCTAAACTGACAGAAAACGTGGACCTGAGTGTCTTTAGCGTGATTTCATCAGTTGTCTTGTATAGTATTCTTCCTTCCTTCTTTTCTTCCTTGAATTTCTTCTTCCTTTCTTTGATTCGTTCTTTCTTTTGTTTCTTTCCATCCTTCACTCCTTCCCGCTTCCCTTCTCTTTATATCTGGTTTTCTCAAGCGTATGATTAGCAAGCATCTGAATGTTAGTGCTTAGTCTATACGCACCAGCCCACTTCAGTTTGTCAGTGTCCTCCTCGGAAGATATTAAATGTGAATTTTGTGCGCAATGTTTTATTTATAAGCAGGGATACATTGCTATTTGTAGAGCACAGACTAGTGATATGCTACTTCGAGAGGTCACTGACGAGTGTTTTCCGATTACACACAACAAACACGGAGAGGCATGAAATCCAGAAGCTGGTTTGTGTTTTATCAGCAGGTGTTTCGACTGGTACACGTGCGCGGAGGTGTCTTTGCCAGGTTTACTAGAGCACGTGCCATTCATTCCTCCATTTACCTTGGATCAATATAGATACTATCTGCACCTGTCTGCTTCTCTTATTTCACTGCGTTACCTTTCCAGGAGCAACGTTCTTCATATGAAAACAAAGTTGGGGGCTCCGGGATGGGGAAGGTGTTGATTATCGATTAAGCTAATTAACAAAAACAGTAGGTGGAGGCTAGAGTGAGAAGTGAGAAATATTTTGAAAGTTGTGTGTGTGACACTATGCTCGGTTCTTGTTGACAGCTTCTCAACCAGGAAGTGACGTATAGCTCTCGAGAAGCGCATGTTGTAGATCGGATTCCCTCTGACTAAGCTTCAACGTACATGAGTCGATTTCGGTGCCTTCGTCAGGTCTGTCTCCGGTCCTGTAGAATTTAATATAGTAAAATTTCCACTGGACTACTGACTCCAGCAAGTGCCAGCGTTGACACGAGAGACCCAACGTCCGTTTTCGTTAGGGCACGCGATCTGATATACACAACGTTGATCGAATTCCAGCTGCAGTTCCAGTTTTCTTTCGATGCAAACCAAAGTTTGCATTGAACGTCGATTTATATTTGGCAGAATAACTATAAAGCAGGCGCATACTACAAACCAACGTGCCTCGTCCCATGACTTGACCTAGTGCTCACCTTTAAAAGCGGTTTTTAACCACACAAATATAGAAAAATGTAGGTCCTATATATAAAACGAAGGTCATATATATATAGCCATCAAGTAAAAACTTTGCCCAGCGTGGTCAAACATTCGTATTTGTCCCTGACAGCTGTGTGAAGAACTGGTTCCACGTGTTCTTAAACGGAAAAAGTTCCCGGAGCGCAGTTTGGTCATACTCGTAACAAAGACCACGGAAGCAAAAGAAGAAAGAGGTTAGGGGGACAGGACTATGCGAGCCAAGATATCTCCATGCGATTTTCGTTACGGAGACCTTCAGCTACTTTGATGATAGCAACAGATAGCAACAACGAATTTAATCTCGCGCTTTGTTCACCCGATCTTTGTGGCAAGCGTTTAATCTGCGATGGAACACACGGCTTGCTATTGAGAATGGAATGATACCACTAAAGTGTAGGCAGGTTGCTTCTTCTTCTTCTTCTTCTTCTTGATAATAGTTCTTAGGCATGATTCTGCCAGCAGTTGAAGAGCAAAGCAGGAAAACCGGAAAAGATTGTCTGTCGCTGCTGCTGTGTCTCATTTCTTTTAAGATTGTATCCGCGCGACTGCTGCATTGATCTTTCTCGCCAACAGAAGGACCACTAGGGCCCAGTTCTCTCCTTCAATCACTTTAGCAAGAGTCTGCTTCCTGCGCGGCTTGCTTGTCGCGAATGAGGCGATGAAAATACTTTCTCCCTCCTTCACTCTCGCATTCCATTGCGCAGGCATCTGATTTCGTATCATGTGACTGGCTTTACTACGACGTGGACACCCACTGGTAGTGGCGAGTCAGTCGGCGAGCATGAACGTGAGTACTGAGTATTGGCCTGTCCCCCTGCCACACTGACACAAATAACAAGACAAAATCCCTATTCGCTGTCGCCTTCTTCAATCGCCCTAGAGCCCTTCCTTATTATCTCATCCATCCTTTCAGAATTAAAATCTCTAATGCCAGTGGGTTTTTGTAAAATTTTGTCTTTATTTTTAAAGGAAACTCCTGGAAGTACTTGATAATTAGTTTCTAAAGATTTTTCTACACGGGATTTTTCTTTGCCATTATTATCAGTAGCATGCTAGCTATAAATCGTCATCGCACCCTGTTATCTGGAAAGACACTTTCGTAAATACCTTGAATTATTGCTGTTTTGCTCTGTTTTGTAAAGTTGCAGACATTTCCAGTATAGAGATACATTTTATGAAATTTTAAACAAATCCTTCTAGAGATTTTCAGGTAATAAAAATGATAAAATGTATATAGAACAAAAGATATGCTCAGTTTGTTTTACAGACCTACTCCGATATTAGGTTTTGCTCTCTCCCTCTCTCACAGAGAGAGAGAGAAAAAAAACAATCACAGATTACGCAAGCACACAGTCTGGACATGGATGAGATAACTGATTTTGATTGTCTTAGGTCTGGATTTAATTGAGGTCAGTGAGTCTGAGTGACCCAGGCTGCCAGGTAATTTATTGCGAGTTAATGGGGCTTTGTCGGAAAAAGACCTCTGTCCATACGTCTTTTGTCTTGGTCAATGTGGCTCAAAGAAACCTGGCGTCAGAACGAAGAAGAATGGAGCAGTCGTGGGGAAGTATAGATGTGAATGATTTCAGACAGGTACCGAGAGCCAGTGCCAGAAACAGCGGAGTATGGATAGCTGATAATTCAATAACGGTCATCCAGAGAGAGAATGATGGATGTTACACGTTCAGACGATCTACAGATGAGTAGAATTGTTCTCAATTTTTTAAGTCTGTGAAGAAGATACTTGAATGCCAGCAAAAAGATAATCCAATAGTCAATTCTGAGAATAACAAAAGCACAGACTAGTATTTTGTTGCATTGGTGGTGAGATAATGGCGAAAGGAAATAATCCATCGAAGTTTAAGGTATGCAACTCTGCAGACAAGAGAAATATGGTGCTGAAAAGTCAAACTAGCTAGCATTAATAATAATAATAATAATAATAATAAGTTGATTTTTATGGCACCATACAGGGTAAAGTTTTGAATGTTTGCTCCAAACAGTGCAGTTAACATTCTGCTATGAAGTCTAAGCAAGTAAATTCAGGCTTAAAGCCCTTTACATAAAACACATGATGATGATGATGAGGAGGAGGAGGAGGAGGACGACGACGACGACGGCGGAAACTGGTTTGAAGAGCTACGAGCTCTGTGCGCGGACCCCGTTAGTGTAGCTACTTCTGTTGAGAAGAAGAGTGCTATCAGAAAAGATGTAGTCTGCAGCCTTGCCATTGCATGGAATCATCGATAAGTCAATAATTTTGTACTTCGACAAGTAACTGAAAATTATTATGACGTTGTTATGGAAGCTTAACTTTGGTGCAGGGACCTTAGTACAGTCAATTCTGAATCATCAACGTCTTCACGCTTACCATCAACTTCAGTTGGTGCCGAGTATCGTCAGCAAAACTCACATGTTACATTGTATGGTGACTGATAACGTAGGACAGAGGAAAAGCATATAACAAAAAGAATTGGTCCCAAGACAGACCCTTTCATGACCTCACACATCAGTGTAGAAGCATCTGAGTCCACAGTTTACATTCGCCATCTCAGTCCGGTCCATTAAATAGGATCGACACGGGTGTTGATCACAATGATCAACAATATCAAATACAGTTGACAAGACTAATACCGCAAGAAAGGACACTTTGCCATCATCTAAACCAAGAAGCAGATCATGGAAAATTGTAAAAAGTGCAGTTTCAGTACTATGACCCGTCCTGTAAACAGACAACGGGATTAAGATGATTTTGTTCTACGTGTACAAGAAGCTGTGCAAGAACAATCTTTTCCAGAATCTTGTAGAAAAGATAAGCTTGATACTGGTTTTTAACTGCTCAGACAGAATGGTTCAGAGACGGTTTCTTCATTAGTGGGCTAAAAATAGCAGATGAACGCAGATGAAAAGTAACCAGCTCAAAGAGAAGCATTTATGGTATGAGATATTTGCGCCAACAAGACATCGTGACAATAAACAGTGGATATGATCAAGTTCATATGATCCGTGTCTACTACTCACACTTAAAAAAATATAAGACCACTGTAAACTATGCCTGACACAAACGAAAGATGAAACGAAAGAAGAGTCGAGCTTCTTTATGAATAAATCAACAAATTTCTGTGGAAGTTCTTGTACAGAAAACACTTTTGATAGGGAAATACCTGTTGGCTTGCCAAGAAAACTGTAGCTAGCAATGAAAACACCTCAGTACTTGTGCATGCACAAATTTTAACTAGTTAGAATGTAGACCTTACACGATGAAAATGTCCGTACCACGATTCATGGCTACCTGAAAGATCCTGCACTGTATGGAAAGTCCAGGGGTGCGCCACTACTTCTCTTCTTTCCGTCTTTCATGCTTGGCCTCCAGCAGCTGAGGTTCCAGTGAAATAAAGGATGATTGGAACTAATTCGACAAGCCAGCGGAGCATGCATGTCCAGCATGGTTCAGAGGGTAGGGAACATCTCGTACCCTCTGAGTTAGGGCGGCATGTCAACACGCATGTCAGCCTTAAAAGCGTTTATGTCCAGTGAAGCCAGCTTAACCGATAAGCGTGTGGAGATGGGTTTGATAAGTCTGAGCGAGTTCTCGACACACAATACGTAGTCAACAGCCGTCGACAATACCTCTCCCTATAAATCCCCAGTCCGTAATATGACCACGAGTGTGGGCGAGGTCAGAGACAGACTGAGAGAGATGAAATTTCTAAAAGTGTAAAGCACTTTCAACCCTTGGAACTGCTGTGTGGGTGTGTCGAAATTAAGGTTGAAGTTACGCACAACACGGAGCCATCTTCTAAGATTGTTGGCATACTCAAAAAAAAAAAAATAGAAAGAAAGAAAGAAAGAGGAAAAGTGTGACAGTGAGTGTTTTCTATGGCAGGAGGTTCAGACAGAAAATGTCGGGATGAGACTGTGCAAACACTATTGATAAGTGTGCCAACTCGAATGGTATAGGGCTGAAGAAAAAGCCTTTTGCAAATGCGATGTACAATAGGTATCCGTATCTGTTGTTGCAGATGACGGCGCAGTTCCAACATGTTTCAACATGTTGTTATATGTAGAGGAAGGATATACTGTACAAGTCCCAAGTTTTGTGAAATGGTTGTTTAAAAACTTCAGAGATCTAGAACCCGCGGGGGTACAGTTTGGCAGCATTTGGAAGAACAAGCTCACTATTTTTTAATGAAGGAGTGACACGTATACTATTTGTCATTTCAAGCGATTTAAATGTTTAAAAGTTCTTGATGTCATTCCAGACAGCTTGTGTGTGTGTGTGTGTGTGTGTGTGTGTGTGTGTGCGCGCGCGCGCGCGTGTGCTGTTGTTATTTTGTACCTATATGTTCATGGAATTAATACGAATTAGCCGAGCGCTCTCTCTCTAATTCCCAACCTGTTCTAATCTTCCCGATGTTTTGCGTGCTGTATAGTTCTGTCCTCGTGAGATTCCCATGATAGCTCTTGCCTGTTTGAGAGGGAGTCTAGCATCAATATATTGTGTGCGGCGCGCCGTTCTGATGGCTATCACAGTGGAGACATCACCTCGGGTCTTCTGCACGTGATGTCAATACATGTCATGCACCACACGCGCTGTGCGTTGAAGTCATGCAGCGGGTTTCTCTCCGCTGTTTATGAAATCTGTACGTGCTGCACGGCGAGGCGTGGAGGATAGAAACTGTTCTTCAGGGGGGAAAGAACTGGAAGCAAATCGTGATGTACTTGTTGTAGAACCAGCCCCGTCGACCTGAGCCTGCATTGCACCCTTCACAAAATGGGTTTCATGCGCTTTGGTCTGGGGTGTATTGGGGATTAACAGGCTGCAGAAAGCACTTGCTTGAAAATGTTTTTAACGATTTTTTGTAATGATTTCCTTAACGAGTTGGAGAAAACACCAGCATAGAGATGCTGAAATGTACAGCAGGTAGACTGTATACTCAGCAGATTCCATGTACGACAGGTTAAGCACACAACTGGCTGAGGGTACTGAAGATTTTGCATACAGCTGATCGAACAGATACAGCTGGTTGAGCATACGGCTGGTACAACAAACAGCTGGTCGAGCATAAAGCTGTTCGAGTGTGTATCTGAGAATGTAGTTAATTAAGGATACAGGCGAATGCTTTTTCGTCCGTAGCTTTTTGTACTGTGTGCTCTGTGCGCGGACCTTGTGTAATCTAATGAATACTAATAATGAATGCAAAATGTTCATAGCGCATACTTACACTTCTAAGGAGCATGCTCTTAGCGCTTTAGAACAAAAACGAGACATGGACAACATACGAGGTACAGAAGAACAAACAAAATATGAACGACGGAAGGATAAACAACAGAACCGATGACGAATAAAGACAAATACAAAAGACGTTATAGTAACAAGGACTGAAAGTATCGTGATTTTGCAAAAAGAAGACGAGCAGGGAAATAGCAATAAGCGGAAAAGGGGGGAAGGGTGTGGAAATGGACTAGCATTGTGGGAACTGGTGTTAGGAGTAATATTGAAGGAAAAGGTTTGTTTTCAGTGCTCATTTGAAGACCATCCTGAATGGTTTTCGAAGTTTTCATATATCGGTAGATACAGGCGATATAAACCTAACCTGTAAAATTTAGCCTCCAAAACCCATCCATTAATTGATTATCAGCTACGATTCGTACTTACGATCAACAAGCGTCGCTAACAGTGTATACGTCACACTAGTGCACCATTCACAACACTGACAGCCGTCAACACCAAACAGTGTACTACGTCACACTAGTGCATCATTCACAACACTGACAGCAGTCAACACCAAACAGTGTACTACGTCACACTAGTGCACCATTCACAACACTGACAGCAGTCAACACCAAACAGAGAGAGAGAGAGAATGAGCGACAGTTGGGATTATTCAGATGCTGAAAATCTGCATTTCTCGTGATTCTGAAAAACTGCTACTTTAGCACGAGAAAAGCAGACTTTGACGTCCGAATAACAGGAACTGTCGCTCACTCTCTCACTCTCTCTGTTTCGTGTTGACTGCTGCCAATGTTGTAAATGGTGCACTAGTGTGACGTAGTACACTGTTAACGGCGCTCGTTGATGGCAGGTGCGAATCGCGTACTTTGCTAGCGGATAATTAATTAACGGATGGGTTTTGGAGGCTGCAATGTACAGGTAAGGTTTATATCGCCTATATCTATCAATATCTGCAAAACACGCAAACCATTCAGGTTGATCTCTAAGGGATAAAGACCCAGTAACCTTTGTGGCATTTTTTCGCTCCATGCAGTAGAAAAATATTTCTGGCCACAGCTAACCTAATGCCAGCTGCACAACACATTTCTAATTTTAAATACATTAGGCCTTAAATCTATTTAGTTTATTAGTTTTATAAAATTTCAGTACACAACACAGTTTTAGAACATTTTTATTTTATGTTAAAAACTGTTTTAAATAAGATAAAAGTGCCTAAGGTAGACTTTTGTTTGTCAGCACATTTTTCGTATACGCTTGTGAAACGCATCCAAATGGTATAGAAGCGAATTTTGAAAAACGTTTCTAAATTTGCTTCTTTAGAACAGTTTTAAGCCTTAGGAATATGTTGTTCTCTACCTCCAGGACATTCAGTTCGCTGTAGTGATATTGGAAAAGTAAGAGCAGTCGTTTAGTCATTATCATTCTCATCCCCGTCATCAACAACATCATCTGCTTGTTCCTGCTACTCCGATAACAAGAAGTTTGGTGTATTTCTGTCCTTCTCTAGACTACAGGTAAACAATAAAGGACTCCATAGCCCATTCGCCATGTATTGTAAACAACTCACTGTGTCTAGAAAGAGGCTAGAGGAGCTAACCCTTCTTCCTCTGCCTTTTACCTCCCCTTCTAAAGCATGAACCCAACTGGGATGTGAGAGGGGGAAGGGGCAGGGATGAGTTTTCCAGCGACAGGCTCGGTTGAGGGTCGAACCAGACAGCGTTCGTAAGCTGAGAGTACTGACAGCGGAACTACAACTCCTCTCCCTTTGGAAGTGACCAGGTGGAATCGTGATATAATCGTTGTCTCTGCATTGATTGTCATTGATCATCATCAACAGTAGGCCGACCGTTCCTTTCACGTTTCTGTGAAAGTCTGTGATGACTGCCCCATGTCTGACTAGAGGATCTTACTTCAAGAGGGAAGGCTTCACTAAAGTGAACTCCTCGCGCAATCTCTCGAGCCTTCCAGATGCATTAATTGATGACCTCTTCGCCCCAGACTGACGACGACCTAGCATTCGGATGGGTCGCCCGTTGTTTGCCCGTCGGTCGTATTCTGTCGTCTGCAACGGTCCACATTTTTAAACGACCGTTTTATAGCCAAGGGAACGTGTCACGCTGTGATGGAGGATTGCATGGTTATAGACTTATTACCATATTAATTTTATTTTGTTTTTTGTGTTTTTTTATGGAAGCCTTTCGACTTATACTTGAACAGTCAGATCAGCTCTTGCTGAATGTTCTTAGCAGTTCCACCCTACCTTGTGTATCGGCCTCTCGTACTCTTTGATGGGACTGTTCTTATTGTGATGTTCGTACATTCTTTTTCAGATCTTTTTCATTCCTTTTTCATTCCTTTTCATACTTTCAAGCTTGAGGGGACTAGGTCGTCGCAGTTTTGTCGTTCTGCTTTGATTTGTTGTGATTTTATTGCCATTGTATTGGCCTACACTTTTTGATGGCGTTCTCGGCATTGCGCTGCACTGGACTGTTTATTTGCCGGCAACCTTTTTCTACTGATTTTAAATTTCTTCGGTCAGTCTTCTTTAATTTCCGCCATGACAGATTCTTCGTCTGTACAGGTCCTCATTGCGATGGACCTTACATCATCACCAGTCATATATCTTAACATTTTAATGCATATTCTCTGGTTGGCGATCCTGTGGATACTAGTAATCTCTCGACGAGTTTATATTAGTTCTTGATTATTGTTTGGTCGGTTCTGGTTCTGACAAATGACTGTTTGATCGGTCGATCTAAACTGTACACCATCATTTTGGTCTATGAACAGAATGTCATCTTAGAACAACTCTGGCAGTCCATTAAATTATTTAACGTATGCCATTCATTGTAGAAATCCAGGGGCTTGCTCGTTATACAAGTTAACTTTATCATTATTATACTGGGATGGCTTCGTGGCCATGTCTCTTTCGCTGCCTCATGCTGCTATCGAAGTAAGGCTGTATAAAATGTGCCTATCCGCGGCTATCTTCGTGTGTGTATCTAAATCTGTGGCTTTATAAATGTGGGTAACAGTGACCTTGTAAATGTCTCTATCTGATTGTGGTTATTTCAGTTTGGCTAACAGTGATCTAAGCATATCTGATTGTGATTATTTCATTGTGGTTAACAGTGACCTTCTAAGTGTGTATATATGATTGTGGTTAACAGTGGATTTCCAAATGTGGGCATCTACACAAGTGGGTATATAAAAGTTATTTGTTTGGGGATATAGAGCCACCATAGCATGGCTTGCGCAGGGCTTGTGGCCATGATTTTACGAGAAATATTCTGTTCACGCCGATGTCCACGTAAACACGCAAATGGGCACCGGGGGAGTCTGTACGAGACTGGGTGGAGCCAGGATGCCTTGTCTTCCACAAGAGACTGAACAAATCATGTTTACATCCTCCTCTTGCTCCGAGTCCTTCCAGTAGATAACACCATACATACATTGATTCTTTTGCAGTTTTTCAGAAAGATTATGCCTGTCTAGTGGAAGTATTCTTCATACATCGATTATAGTATTACAGCCGGGCTCTATGTCAAAAGTATCCCCCAAATACCATGATTGTCTTGTAGTTTATAACCATGACTCGGTACTTCAAAGACAGTTTCTATTATCAGAGTAAAACCAAATGTTATTTATTTACAACGTAAATATTTGATATTTTTTATTTGGTAGTGTCATTGGCTTGCTTTGAATTTTGCAGTTGGTGGGAGGCTGTACCCGGATACTGAAGTTTGATTGAGGCTGTACCCGGCCTATGAAGAGCAGACTCAGTAGCTCAGGATTACGCCCCGGCATGGGACTAACTTTTGGATTTCCACGCACTGTGACATGCGGCAATTCACAGTCTGTGTGACCGTTGTCAACACAGCCAATTGAAAAATTAAAAAAGGTCGTGTGGAAAGAGCGGACCACCCAGCTTGTGGTGGCGGAGTCTCCAGAGAGAGATCTTGCTAATGGTGTTCATTTTACAGGCAAATTACCTTCTCTGGGGATTGAAGCTGTTGTGATTCCTGCGTCGTTTGAACAATTGATTAGAGTTTCTGCACCGTGAATCGCAGCTTCAGTGAGCATGGTTCTCATAGCTTTCTCTGTCGGTCGCGTTGTCTAACGAACGGTGACTGCAGCCAGGCGACTAGGACTCATGGTTCCATTCGCAGGACAGCGGTAAATAAGGCACAGGACACAGGGGAACAAGACAGATACTACAGTTTACAGGATGAATAGGATAGATGTTTGATACAGCTGTGGCTAGGACAGGTGTTTCTGAGCAGCAGTGTTTTGCAGGTGTTGCAGGATACAGGTAGAGAAGAGAGGGATTTAGGACACGGGGAAATAGAACCTGCATGTATTGTACAACATGTAAACAGATGTTGCTGCACGGGGAATAGAACCTGTATTGTAGAACATGTAAACAGGTGTTGCCACACGGGGGTGACTATGAGAGATGTTGCAGGATAGCGGTGTATATGGCAGGTCTTGCAGTATACAGGTGAACAGGACAGGTGCAGGCTTGTCACAGTGACCGAGACCAAGAGAGAATAACAAGCATTGTACGCCATCACTGCGCCAATGGAGAGGAATAAATGCGCTTAGCAACTGGCTAAGAATCAGCCGTTTTAGAAACACCTGTGCCATGTGACCAGCACGATTACCTTTGTCGGCTTTCACCTGTTGCGCAACACCCAGCAAGTATTTCTCCTTGCTAACATGACATTGATACAAGCTGGCATCTGACGATCTGCAACTCACTTGTAAGCTGTCTGTGTGAGATGGAGCGGCGGTTTCTTCTCAGAAAAAGGTTACTTGCGAGGATGACTGCTCATGACTCAGCCTAATTCGCATGGGATATATGGAGAGCTGTGATTGGTCAGAAGAGTCGATCAGCATGGCGCTGCCCTTTCGCAGCTCAAAAAGCAGAAGCAGCAGGTGATTTTCTTTTTCTCTCATTCCTCTTTCTCTGCGTGATATTGCTTTGTGTACAGCCCTTCAGAGAACCTATGGGTCTATCGAATAAAATTCTTTTTCCTTCCTAACTCTTCCTTTCCCTCTTCTACCCACTCTGTCTATCTAGCTATCTGTCGCCAGCAGAGCTGTGTGTGTGTGTGTGTGATTACTGCGAGAATTATTTTTTTTGGTTCTAATATAATCTTTATCATCTCTAGAGATATCCCCACTCATTGTATTCTGACAGAGCTGAGAAGCTGCAGTATTTGTCTAAAGATCTACTTTTTGTGTCAATTACACGAATCCTCCCGTTAAGTAATTTGTTTTCCCTAGCTGTCTCCCTCTCCACCGTCAACCTCGGCTACTGTCTGCGCCTCTTACTTTTGTGTCATCATCGACTGCTATAACTTGCTTTGAACTAGATTTGACTAAATTATGAAGCACTCATGCTGCAGAAGCATCTCGACAACATTGCTCCTGCAATCTTTGAACTCACCACTGTAGTGCTTGATATCTCCTCCTACCTTTCTTCACCTCCACCACCACCCTTACCCCAAATTGACGAGAAAAATGTCAGTCGTGGAAAAAGAACTATTTAAAGAGAGATGAACACTGTTGAGAAATTCTGCTCCAGCACTTTTTATGCACAAAAGCTTGTACGTACTCACACACATTTGAAAATCGATGTGCTCTCTAGTGGCCTGAGTAGTGAACGTACACCCACCTACACACCCACCAACCACCACTGATGTTCAAGACCGGCATTGCAGCCTTGCAGTTAACCCTCTCGGTGCTACGTGTAGTGTGTAACCTGCAAAAACTTGTGGCTCAGTTCATCGCAAGATCGTAATTTACAAAAGCTGAACAAAATACCTGAATTACCTTCACTCCTACATGATCACCTTTGCACAGAGAGTTCATATTTGCGATGTATTTTGATAGAACAATACACACCCTGTGAATACAACCTCTCAGAGGCTATAGCCTTAGGGACCAAGTCCAAACGGGAATTCATATCTCAGTATGTCGATGTTTCAAGGCGTGCACCTCGTAAACGAAAATAATTTCTTTGTTCAGGCTATTGAATTTTTAATACCTTGGACTCAAATGTTCGATCACTTCAATGGATCTTTGAATGAATTTGTTTACAGAAATATATTATAGATATTAGATATATCTGGAAATATTTAAATTAAAAGCTCATTGACATGATTTTTTTGTTTTTCAAAAAAGTAGTGTATTAAAAATACTAATTCCGTATATATATATATATATATTGCCCATACAAATCAGAAGGAAGTTATAGAATTTCTCAACAAATAATATACTACTAGTAGTTTCAAGAAAGGGCGTTAACATCTCATGATTACTCCTGTATGCTTAAGACACCGGAGCGAATTTTGTGGAGACCGATGCCTGCTCATAATTAAATCACATTAATGCTTGTCCACCCCATAGTCGACAGGACTGATAGGGAAAGGACAGACCATCGTCCAATAGACGGATGGCAAGAAGGGTACAGGGAGTAAAAAGATGCATGCATTTTAATTTTGTTATTCCCACATTTGTTTGTATTTGTTTCGCTTTTTTCCTTTTATCTAATGCCCGCCAGTCAACCTTCGAAAGAAAAAAAAGCCTTCGAATCGGTAGATGTTGCCCACTGAGACAGCTCTCGTTTAACCGCATCGCATTCAAAACAAAGCTGAGAGGCACATGTAAGAATGTGAAGGGCTGTCACTCCCCTTCCCGCACCCCTCCTTGTGCGCAGTTGTAGTGGAATGCATGATAAGAACAGCCCGAGCGCTGAAGACAAGTGCTTAATGGGACCCTCAGTCTCGCCAGACAGCTTTACAAGTCCACTTTCTGGACCTTTTACATGGTTCTTAGCTCGCTCCACGCGCTGGCTTTCAGGCAGATTCCGTGAAGGACTAGATAAGCGCCAGGCTTGCTGGTTGGAGAAATAAAAATAGATGCGGAACCTTTTGATTAGGCAGTGCCGAACATTGCATACGTCACAAGGTAGATATGCAGGTGGAAGAGTTCTTACCAAACAACATACTTCTGTCAAGCACACATGCCTTGAGGTATCTAGGAAATTGATTTACTTAGACGTCATCTAATATTAATTAATATGATTAGTATTACATCCCAGAATTATCGACAGATATGCTGCCAGCCGGATTGAAATGTAGGTAATTTCAAGGTAAAGAACCTAAATGGTGTCTAGGCGCAGTGAAATGGCTCGGGCACGAGAGGGGGATTGGGTGAGGGATCCAACCAGGTGCGTGCGTGCGCGACAAAAAGTTTCTAGCCCCAGGCCTGAGCGAAATTCAAATCGGCAATTTTCTGCTTCTGAACCATGTTATAAAGCGCCACCCATGTTATAAAGCTCTAAAATGGTAGTTCTGAACGCCATAAGCTAATGTCAAACACACACACACACACACACACACACACACACACACACACACACACACACACACAGAATGCATACACACTCATACATATGACTTCGGACACAGCTAGTCGTTTGCATTGAAACTAAACATGATGACTGTGGCGACAAACAGTTCACACTCATTTGAACAAACAGTAAAAACTGACTTTTATAAATGCGGTCATCGATTCTCTTCCTGCTTGAATGACATCTGTCGACGTGATGCCCTCTCTAATCCTCGTCGTTCTTGAAGGCAGATCGAGTGGAGGCCATTGTCTTCTAGGCTTGTGTGAATGTGACCTTAAGTCTTCGATCTCGGGTGCAAACTTTTCTGCAAACTGTGTTGAAGAAAAATGTTTCCTGGAGTGCCTTTCGCACAGTTTGTCCTAAACACAAGATAAATGCAAATAAGATGCCATGAAAGAACTAGATAGACGTCTGCTGCAGAGTAACATCTCTCTCTCTCTCTCTCTGCAAAAATCAGTAACAGCTTTTATCCCTAGCTTTTTACGCTTTAACCTCATGAAAAGAGGAAAACAAAATTCCCCCCAAAATAAACCAGGGGATCGAAAATATTTCGTGGGGTGCCATCCGCACAGTTTGTCCTAAAAGCAAGACAAGATAAATGCAAAGTACAACGAATAAACTAAATAGACAATTTAATAATTTGTTGGAGAGTAGATTTGTACGACTTTAACCTTTTGCAGAGAGTAAAAGAAAAGCCCAAGGAATATAAACCAGTGGTTCGAAACGAAATACTCAAATCAAGATTGAAATGAGCAACTTTGACTTGGTGTTGGTGTCTAGGTACTTTTATGTGCAAAATAGCTCAGATCGGGGAGGGTGAGATGGTGGAAAAAATCTTGCCAAGTCATCTTCGACAAGTCAATTCCATCAAGACAAAAGAAGGAAGATTGACAAACACTTTCACTGAGCAGATGGGCAGAGACAGAGAGAGTCGTGCTAAGCGGGGGGGAGGGGGGAGATGTTGAGAAGCATGTTCCTGATGGCTGCACAGATCTTGATGAAAAGTGCATATAGTCTCAACAAAAAAAGTTGTCACAGTCGCTTTCTGTGTCCTTGACTTCAACTGGCGAAAAAAACAGCATGTCGGGATTAATTGATGAGACATTAGTTGTCTCCCTTCGTAACCCATGTTACGTCACAGTCGTGCCAGAGGAAAGTTCAGACAAGGTCGCATCTCCTGACGACCATAGATTTTTCTGTCTTGGATTGCCAATGTCTTGTCAGGCGAACCTCGAATAGTGCAAGATGGTGCGGCTGTCTTTCTTCAGGTGAGCCTGCTCTCAGGTTATCGACCAAAAGGTGTTCAACTAAAACGTCAACTGAGATTGTGTTCCTTCCCCGCACTCTCCTTACCTCTTGTGCCTGTTGGTTCAAACAGTTCTAAACTTGTGCCTGTTGGTTCAAACAGTTCTAAATTTGTGTCAAACAGCTATAAGCTTGTGTTTGTTGTGTCAAACAGCTCTAAGCTCGTACGTGCGGGGGGTTGACTAAACTAATGGAAGCCTTGAATGTGGTTTTGTTACGAAGTGGGTTTTCTGAATAACAATTTAATGTCAAGCAGCATCGACAAAACACCAGTTTGCGTTTCTTCCAGCTCATGGAGTTTTTTCTGTTTCTGGAACTAACCGCCTCTTGAACCGAAGCCCCGTGAGTCGCTATGGATTTGAGTGCGTCAGATAAAATCACGTACAAGTCACTACAAGATAAGAGTTATTTATGAGAAATAGTTCTTTAGTTCATTTTGCCAACAAATCATGCCTGTATTTGTATAGACATATACACATAACATATGAAAATACACGTAAAAAAAGACAAGTCAGATTTCAGATATTATTTTCGGTATAAAACACCTTAGATACTTTTTGAAATACGTTTTGCATATAAAATAATATGAAGCTGTTCGACATACCTTAAGGTGGTGAGTCTACAGGGTCTTTGGTCGCACACAGCTTGCATATAATTTTTCTAAATGCATTTAGAGCGACCTTTGTCATCGCTGTAGTCTGATTGGTTAATTCAGTAGTCACGGTCGACCTCTCAACAGAGCTTTTCTTATCTAAAATGACTGGTACAACGGCTGCCAATGGGGGTAGATAGGGACAGAAACTTAAATTGCATGGAGGAGGGACTGAAGAATGAACTGAACAATACTCTTATGCAAGATATTCAAAGAGATGGGTTCTGAGGCCGGATTTGAAGGCATCCAACGTAGACAGCTTCATGCTTTGGACTGAAGATTGTACAGGTGAGAGTCACACATCTGCCGCCTTCAAAAGTAAGGGTTTTTTTAAACATAGAGACAGAAGACATTAAGAAAAGGCGACACGATATCTTAGGAATCTTCCACCTTGAAAATCGGATAACAGTTATGAAGGTTCACGCAGAAATTGTACTATGAGAGGACCATTGAAAATTAGGAATCTGTCCACAGTCATCGGCGAGCCAACCTAAACAGGCCTGATTCACATCAGGTCCCTGCTTTGCATACTGGACTCTGCTCTGCATACTGAGCAGCCAGCGACAACAACGAGCTGTCCCCACCCAACCCAACCTCCTTACCCACGAATGCAGCACACACACACACACACACACAGCGCCCAACACTTTATCATCGACTCTAACACACACACACACACACACACACGCACGCACGCACGCACGCATACACACACATACATAGCGCCCCGCACTTTACCCTCGACTCCAACACACACACACAGTGCCCAACACTTTACCCTCGACTCCAACACACACACACACACACAGCGCCCAACACTTTAGGGAAAAGAATGCCTACATCTCAGATCTCTTGTCTTGCTGTTTCTTTTAGTTTTTTCTAGCTGTAAAATATATTTCGTTCCGTAATGTCCTAAAGGGTCCCAAACGTTGAACAGCGTTTTAATCGATACGTCACAAAAGTTACACCATACACCTAAGGTCTGATATAGGTCTAAATCTTCACTTTATCATACCAAAGTCTAGGTCGTTGAATAATAAAAACAAGGTATTAAAAAGTTCAATTGTGAATAATTGAATGTGTGCTTATATGTACTATATGTTCGTACGTCTATAAATCTGTACACAACACTGAAGCAAAGTGCTGTAAATACCAGAGCTTACAAGCTGATCGTGGCAACACCATCGCATGTTGAGAAAATAACATTCGTGACCTTGATCTTAGCCCTTTAACAAGTACTGGTCATATATCCTATGTTTTGTCAACTGTACGCGTTTACTGCTTGTGCAGACGGTCCAGAACTCGCAAGGCAGAGGAGGACGCACAGCAACGGCTAACTGGTAAGTATCTGCCCTTTGTTATTTTCACATGCCATCGTCTCCTTCCCCCCCCCCTTCCTTCCAATATACCGTTCTTGAAAGAAGCATTTGCTGGCAGCACCCTTTAGATTGTCAAACACGTTTTTCATTGAAAATTTACACGAATTTCGTCGAACGCAGATTTATTTTTGTTGATGTTGTGCTGATCGAGCTTCACTCTTGACTGCGGGGTGTTTCTCTCTCTTCCTCTACTGTCAGCTTACTCGTATCAACATATCTCGCTTTGCTGACCATGTGTCCCTCTGTCTTCCGCACTGTGTGTGTGTGTGTGTGTGTGTGTGTGTGTGTGTGTGTGTGTTATTGACTAAACGACTGGGTAAATCACGTCTAAAGATACTGTTTTCCCAAATGCGAATGAATAACAACCTGCCGTTCGCAAAATGCATGCCTACAAGCATCACCATATACAGATCCCAGTGTCCCATTGGCTGGAGTCTTTACAACATACACGTATCCATGTACAATCTTGATGTCTGTATGGTTACTTTAACCTGTCCATGGTGATATTTGCAGTCGTATATCTCGAGAAAGAAAGCGTTTATATTCACCTAGATTTCGGGAAAGGGTCTCAGGCTGAGCTTTTACCTAATTATTAAAAATATTGCGCCCACTGGACCTTTAAAGACCTCAAACGCTGGAGAAACACGAACACTACTCACCTTCGCTGGTCAGACAACTGTGTGCATTCAACACACAATTCCTTCAAAAAGAACCATAATATAACTGAAATTTTTTGCATTTTAATTATTAATAATAACAAGTGTTCAGTTATAGAGCTGCCCTTTACCAACAAAGGCAGGCTCAAGGCGCTTTGCAAAAGTGATCCAACTATAGCGGTGCACGGTGCTTATAAAGATTAAAGATAAATTGACTAACCTAGAAAATGAGTCTAAAAGGGCAAAATAAACTATATAAACAGGAAAACTGGGGACTATATTTCTGAAGTATTCCATCTGATGTGTTTTACATGTATCTATATTGTAATTCTTAAACTTTATCCCTTTATCTTTCTCCTGTTGGAATAAATAATTTTGCCGACTCCAGTGAACCGTTGCTTTCAACCTGTTAGTCTTCTTTCAGTCTGTGCTGTAATTCAACAAATATTGAAGGAAATGAGAGCACGGTTAACGGGATCGCACGGGCCCTCTGGGGACAAACTAATTCTATTGAGGATTTACGTTTGTTGAATTAAACGTACAAGAGGGGGGACAGGGGAGATGCTGTACCCGGGCCCAGGCTGTGAGGGGGGCCCAGCCTTGGTCAGTGGATTTTGTTTCCTTCTTTTTGATGCAGATCCTTGTGCACTTGTCCTAATGTTTGCCGTCTATATTATGTTACTGAATGAAATGTAGATATTGACAATCGACTTGTAAGCATATTATTATATACTGGGAAAATAATTCACGATAACAGTTACAAGGGGCCCTGAGAGGTCGTCTGTCCCGACGCCCCTGCTGGGTCTCGGCGACCCTGCCTACAAGATCTTTAACACAATGAGCAGAGTTGTAGCTACATATCCTAAGCAAAACATCACGCAGTCGGCAAAGCATAACAGGTTGATTAGTAGACGACATCTGACCTTTGGATAGTGGTTGTTCTACCAAATCCGAAAGTCAGAGCAAGAGCTGCTGGTTGTTACACGTGTATATATGGCTTGAAAAAAAATCCCCTTTCTTATTTTCGACTGAAAGATGACATTCAGTGAAGATGGTTAGAGTTAGAGGCTTGTAAAGTTGACGTCATTACCTGCGAGTGACTTCCCTTACTTGGGGTAAACAAAGCCGCCCACGAAGCCGCCAGCTTCGTGAGATTCGAAAACTATAAGACCAAGACATTATTGAGCTAGTGTTAAAAAATATGAATGCGCCATATGCTAAATATGGAAATAAAGTAGTAAGTCGATCGCATTTTTTTCATTGATAAAAGTCCATGTGTGCTAGCTCTGTTACTTATCCAAGTGCAAAACTATGTCAGTTATGTTTACAGCAGGTGGCGGATGAGTCGCGTATACCGAAATCACTGTATAAATTCTTTAACAACGCGTTTGCACCATGGGTCCTCATTAAGCTCATATTCATATTACTCTAACTCTGTGGTATATAAATATGATAATATTTTATAATATGATGTAAATATCTTACTTAAAAGATGTATATTATTCATCCTGTTTTGTGGAAAATATGTGGTAAAAATCGGATGAACTGAATTTTAGATGTAAGGTAAGGTCTATAACTTTGTGTGTTCTTGTTTTGTATTTTTAACAAACATTGATAATCAATATAAATTTAATATAGCATTATTAATAGTTCATCACAGTTTAGATTGTCATATATAAGCATACAAATCAAGATATATATAGGGAGACACTAAGATAGAACCCTGACTTTTAACCTACTGTAATTAAAACTGACCCATGGATTTCAGAAGTTTTTAAGGGTGGATGAACATTCAATTACAATATTCTAATCTTAAAATTAATTGTAAAAAGTGCTATGATATAAGACAGGAGTACAATTTTTCTCTAAAAATAACTGATGATTTTAATAGTCCTCCTAAAGTTTAACTTTAAAGAAGAAAAATTCATAAGCCTTATCAAAACCAAAAACAAAATGGTTAGTTTATCCTAACTGCAGGATTCAAAGAGATGGGAACTAAGTTCCAGGCTTCTTTCCAAACATCTTTTAACATTTCCTAAACAGCTACTTTTACAATAGAACATAAAAACAGTACATTGATGATATATGATTTGAACAAGAGATCTGTAGCATCAGAGATGATGCTCTTTCTGTCAAACAATGCAAGTGACAATTGAAAAAAAGCTGACAAACATCTATATGTGTAAATGAATATCTTGATGAAGATCTATGTGTTTCTATCAACCTGTGTGTGTGTGTGTGTGTGTGTGTGTGTGTGATGCGCTGAGTGTGTGTGTGTATGAGTGTGTGTGTTGCGCTGAGTGATGTGTGTGTGTGCATAAGCAAAAGTAAGAGACAAATAAGCAGCATAAAAGTGCTAAGTTAAAAACCAAGCTAAAATATATTTTCAGAAGTAACCATAAATTTAAATTTGCAGATAGTTTGCAGATAAGCATTGAACCCGTGCACTGCAAACTGTCCAAGTTTATGACCTTTTTAGACTTAACAAAACTCTCCTTGAATCTTGTGTTAGTTATCTCTTTGCCTTGATTCATCTTCAAAAGTCACCATAGTGTTTTATTTAACAATAGTGATTTAACATTCTTAAAATAATTGACTATCACACGATTCGTACCCAAACAGACAAAAAGAAACTAAGCTTATTACTTTAAGGATAAATGTAGGTTTTTGTAACGTTAGAGAAGTAGTGCAAATGAAAGGAACACCTCAAAATTAATTAAACTGATATGTTAGTATTTTATATTACGTTTTTACTAGATCTTGCAGTCAAAAAATGACTAAATTTGGGGTACTGCATGATGCAGTCTGTAATTATTTCTTTTTTTTCTATTTTGTTTTTCTATTTCCTTTCTATGAAATATTTTATGCTTGTTTTGAACAAACCATACAAAATGAACAGCCTTTCCATGAAATAAAATATTCATAGAATAAGATAAGTATTTTTTCGACTGTTTTTGCTATTAAATAACAGGCACATACAGCTGGTCTGGCCAATATTTTGACTAACCTACATAAAAGTCTTGAAGGCAATGAGACGGTATTCTTTGAGTTGGCCCCACTTACTATCAGTAACTA
Source organism: Marisa cornuarietis (assembly GCA_004794655.1). Lineage (NCBI taxonomy): Eukaryota > Metazoa > Mollusca > Gastropoda > Architaenioglossa > Ampullariidae > Marisa > Marisa cornuarietis. The sequence continues at coordinate 242,196 of SMMW01000528.1, forward strand.
TGTAAGCGAATTACAACTGTGACAGTATAGGGACTTTTAGTAAGTTGTGTTGATTTATTAGCATACTAAAAAAAAAAAATGAATGTAGATTATTCCACATAATATGATCATGTATTTTTCACAGAAAAAATTCGTGTGAAAACAGCTTTTAAATGCTAAAAAATGCGATGCTGTCTCACTGACAGCACACAGCCGCTTAGTCTTGATCGTGTTTGTTTACCTCAAGTAAGGGCAAGTAACTCTCGCTCATATCAAACCTTACAGGCCTAATATACCTGCCTTTGCTGTTTGAAAGGTACGCGATTTGGGAGCTTTTTATGGGTGTGTAGGGGTGGACATGTGTGTTGGGGGGGGGGAGATGTGTGTGTGTGTGTGTGTGTGTGTGTGAAATGGGAGTGGAGGGGATGGAAAGGTGTGTGAGTGCTGGTATTTCTAAGCAAAGGGGAGAATGAGTAAACAAAGTCATTATTCTTTATTCTCTTGCTTACTTTAATTTTACGAGTAATGTCATTTATACTCACAAGAAGTGGGAGTGTTGCTCACATCCTCTAACGAGATGCTGATAGGATGTCAAACGCACTTTTTCAAACGTCGATCCCAAATGGCCCTTTAGACAAGAATTACAAGCTGAAAGAGGTAAGAGAGCTAAAGTGAAAGAAAAAAAACCGTGGCAATATTGTAGGTCAGTGGAACAATTATCTGACGGTCGGAGTGGAGATCGATTGAAAGTCGGCGATTCGTCTCGTTTTTTCTGGGTAACGTTTGCGTTTATTGGGTATTCTAAAGCAGCATGCAAACTGATAATGAAACTAAACTATTTAATTCCTTTCTTTCCTATTCTTCTCCCTTTTTGTTTATGCGCGCGCGCGCGTGTGAGAGAGAGAGAGAGAGAAAGAGAGATTGCGTGTGTGAGAGAGAGACAACGAACGAACGAATTCTTTATTGAGTAAGCCCTTTGGATTGTTTCAAGGGAGAGATTCTAAATTAAATAAAACAGCATCAGCAATCTTTACAATAGTCTTACATTTTGCATGCGAACATTTCTTTATGTTTCCGACAATGTACCCATTTCACTTCTGTTCTTAAATACTTGATACAGATAAGTAGACATTTGTTTGATGGTTTTTTCAGAGTTGTCTATAAACACTCGTGTGATTAAATCAGTGCCCTGTTCACATGGTCTTGTCGATTTTAAAACATCAACTTTTACTCGATAACTGTCATAGGCAGGACAATCAAACAACACGTGTACTTCATCCTCAAGCTCATGCCAGCATCGGGGGCAGATCCACTGGCTGGGAGATACATCATTTTTGTAGCAATATTGGTGCATATTGATGGGTATTATTCCAAATCTAAACTTAATAAATGCTTCTCTGAAACAACGTACTCTAATATACTTACATATCTCTCAGTACATAGTTGTACATAGCTCTTAAAACTAGAATTTAGTTCGTCTTTCACTTGTGCATATATCGTTGTGCCAGTCTTGTGGATAATATAACATATTGTAAGCTCTTTTGGGGAGTCTAACATCATTCATATAAATAAGACGAAGCCAGTACTTAATACATCTAACTTTTGTAGTCATCAATAGTGGATACCGTCCCAGGTCGCCATAGATCATTCTGTTTGATACTCGGAGACTCACATTTAAGAAACGTTTGCAGCTGAACATATGTACATTTTCAACAGCCTCATATCTTTGGAACCCCCAAATTTCCGACCCATAGGTAAGTATCGGTACAACTTGAGAATCGAACGTTTTTAAAAATCCGCTTCGTTTTGTATCTCCTATTTTCCATAGGCATTTCAATAGCTGGCAGGTTCTGACTTTGGCCTAGCTGCAAGATCATCGACGGAGAGGGAGAGTTTACTTGCGAAACAGAGACCTAGATACTTATACATGTTAACAACCTCTATCCTTTTTTCAACATAATACCATGATTTCTTTGATGCTAAAAATCCACCTTTCCTAAACACAATGACTTTGATTTTTCTAAGGATCACAGTCATTCCAAAACCTTGAGCATATTTTTTTTAAATATCGAGCTGTGTTTGGATACCAGCAACTGAATATGATGTAAGTACAACATCATCCGCGACACGTCTACGGCTAAGTGACTTATAAAGAACGTAAAGAGACTGGGCAACATAATACAACCCTGCCTTACTCCTTTCGGTCGGACATTAAAATACTCTGAATCCGTTATTACAGTTTACACAGGCTTTGATGTTCTGGTACATACTTTGTAAAATGGTGAGCATCTTGCCTCCAACTCCTAGGTTACGTAGAACATGCCAAAGTTTGTTTGGGGGGAGGGTGGTAAGAAAGCGAGTTAGTAATAAGATGGAGAAAGATTGGGGCAAAGAAGTTAATTCTGTTTTTTAATTGTACTGTCTCCTTCATTTTTTTATTTGCCCACTGTACTCAAACATATCAATGGCGGAAATAATAATAGACCACAAGCCCGAAACGAAAATAATAGCAGACTACTTGCTGGTGGCAGAAATAATAACAGTTCTATTGCCCATGGCGAAAACAATAAAAACAATAGTATACACTTCTTTGTATAGAAAAAACAGCAGACCACTCGTCTGTGGCAAAATCAACAATAGCAGACCACTTGTCTGTGACAAAAACAATGGCAGACTACTTGTCTGTGGCAAAAACAATAGCAGATCACTTGTCTGTGGCAAAAACAATAGCAGACCACTTGTCTGTGACAAAAATAATAGCAGACCACTTGTCTGTGACAAAAACAATAGCAGACCACTTGTCTGTGACAAAAACAATAGCAGACCACTTGTCTGTGGCAAAAAGGATAGCAGACCACTTGTCTAAGGCAAAGACAATAACAGACCACTTGTCTATGGCAAAGACAATAACAGACCACTTCTTGTGGCGAAAACAATAGCAGACCTGCTGACGGCCCTGCCTCCTATATGTTTTTGTCTGCACAGAGGCATCGTGTGCATGCTACAGTTCAGACAAAAAACGCAGCAGAAGACGTCTTCGTGGCAGAAAGACACCGCTGGCAGTTACATTTTAGACAAAGCTGTCACTCGGTATTCACAGACCAGGGTGATCAAAGAGAGAAAGAAAAAAACACGAAACGGACAGCCTGTGTATGTTCGTTTGACCTCACGCGTAGACCACGTGTGTGGGCACATTCTGTGATACCGGGTACGTCGCATCTTGAAGCCGATCGCCGCAAGGCGGTAAACGAGTCAGGACACGGACTCTTCTCAAGGCTAGGGCAGGGTAAAACTATCACATTAATGATCGGCGTCAGCCATCATTACATCGGGGAGGCGATATATTGTTGTCATTATTATTAAGGTATTGTTTGAAACCTTTCTAAAAATTTAAAAAAAACAGGCTGTTGAAGTGACGAGGGAAAAACATTACTCAGAGCAACATTACTTTGGAAGAAAAACAAAGTTAACGACATTAGAGGCGACGAAGATAAAACCATAAAAATGGTTTAAACCTATTTCATTACGTGTATCGAAAAAAAACAGTCACTGCCGGGCACATTACAGTCGTGTGTCTGCTAGCCTTCACGGTGCCTCTGGGATACTTGACACCAAGATGGCGACAATGGATGGGTTGAGTGGGGCAATGGGCGAATGTGATAACGTGCGAGTGTGATGTGCTCCTAGTTTCTGCACCATACTAATACATCGCCATTGACTCATTATATCCTCTTCCTTTCGTTGTGTAAAGTGTCAGGGACTCTCAGCTTCCACGTGTGTGTCGTAAACCTGCCACCAGGGCGTGGTGTGGGGGGTCACCGCTTGGCGCTTTATGAGCAGTGAGGCAAACTTGAATCTTCGTGCATGTGTGTGTGTGTGTGTGTGTGTTGTGTGCGTACGTGCGTGCGAGCATGCGTCATTCGTGTCTTAACAGTCTATCTTCTACTTCCACTTATTCCATCCCATAAAACGGCCTTTTTTCTTAGTGCTCAACATTTATTTTCGTTGATTCCAAACTCTCCCCTTAAAGCAAGCCAATTAGCTGTTTCATGGCATATTGTCTCCAAGCTCGTATCGCGTGCAGTCTCTCCTCTTTTATTGGCGATGCCATGCACATAAGGCCTCTACTCAAGCGTCTGTAGAGTTAGAGGAAAGTATGTTTCCGCATGCAGTCGATAATGCAGCCAGAAAGTGAAAGAGCGGCGCGGGGCTGTGTGCGACTGCTGTGCTAGTTACAGCTTGTCATATCAGGCAGTGCTCCTCTGCAATATCGAGGTTAGTTTTCGTTGTCAGGCATCCATCCCGAAGGTTGGTCTGTGACGTTGGTCAGCCTGTAGACGATGTGCCTGGGACATCAGCAACGCCAAGTGCTTGAGATGAACGCCGATAATGTGCAGCGTGCTTACACTAGTCGCAATCACTGCTGACACCATGCAAAATTAAATGTCTAGCATTAGGTCAGCTTTTATAGGGCCCCGTGCTAACGACTCTAATAAATACCTCGTTTAACAGTTTCCTCGGATGGTAAATGCTTGTGTGTGTGTGTGTGTGTGTGTGTGTGTGTGTGTGTGTGTGTGTGTGTGTGTGTGTGTGTGTGTGTGTGCAGAAAGCTGTCGACGATTTATTAGACAAAATGTGGGCTGGGAATTTTTTATACATTTTTCTTTTATTTTTCTTTAGAAAAGACAATTAGACCGACATAAATTTTAGGTTGCGCCCAATGTTAGAGCATATCCATTGCACAGTCGGCACCTTTGTGTCGCAGAAAATGAGGTCTTAGCTTCTTTCCAAAACCCTGGTGATAACTGCAATTTTCAAAGACTTGGATCTTGTGAACAGAACTAAGTTGTTCTTTCATACTTGGGAATTAGTCCTTTAAATGAATTTTTCTTTAAGCGAAGTGGTAGTTAACTGTGCCTCTTTCTGTACATGAGTCTTATTCAAAGTGTAGTTACCGTAATTACTTTTCGTGTAAATTAAGCTCGAATTGGTAGCTGTTGTTTTCAGAAGACTTCTTTCACACAAGAATTTGTGATGATTTTAGTTCTCTATAATGGTCTAAACGAAGTAAAACCAGAAAAAAACAGTGTTGCTTTTGGCTATATAGACTACTTAAAATCACACATTTGCTTTTTTTAAAAAATGTTCTTCGTAACACAACTCAAACAAGAAAACAACAAAACAACAGTTCAAACGACATAAACCTTTTTGGAAATGTAATAACTCTTTGTTAAAAGACAAGACATTTATAGAGTTAATTAAAATGTAATATCTGAGGTAAAAAGCGAGTATGCCCTCCCTGTGTACAGCTTTAAGAAAATTAGAGAAATACCTCTGGAAGAAATTGAGTCTATTCTTTTTTTAACCTCCTTTTCTTAAAGACCCTTCTAATGGAGATTAGGGGAAAACTATATCATATGCATCATTTAGGAAGAAAGAAGAAATGAAAATAGAACAACAACTGTCAAATAACATAGCGAAATAGGAACATAAAACCTTAGAGTTTAATTTGACTGAACTTGAAAATGTAAGAAAAGAATTGCAAGAATTAAAAAACAAAAAAGATTGAAAGTGTGGCTGTGAGATCTAGAGTAAAATGGGTCCTAGAAGGAGAAAAAATACTACCAAGTACTTCTGCAATTTGGAGAATAGAAATTTTGTTAATAAATCCATGGGTTACTTGCATAAAGGAAATCGAAACATTATTATAGATCAGGATGAAATTTTAAGGGAAGTCCAACACTTTTATGAAAGACTGTATAAATTTCGACCAGTATGTGAAACTAAGTAGCCTGCTACATTATGTTCCTGCGTTAGCTACTAAACCGTCAGAATCTTAGAAAAGACTTTTTACATTGATGGAGGCTGGTTCAGCACCAAAGAATGTGAAAAATAATAAAAGCCCTGGACTAGATGGTTTTACAGTTCAATTTTTAAAATTTTGTTTGTGAACATTGGACCTTTTATATCAGTTAATGAAGGTTTTGAAAAAGGCAAGTTATCAGTCTCACAAATACAAGGCATAATTACTTGTCTGCCTAAAGACCAGAAACGAAAACAGTTTATTCAAAATTGGAGGCCAATCTCTCTGTTGAATATATTGCTAAACGTGTGCTACCGCTGGTTATTGATGAATGGCAGTGAGGATTTGTGAAAGGTAGATATATGGGGGATAATATTAGTATGACTTATGATTCACTTCACTTTGCACATGCTAACAATATTCCTGGATGATTACTAATTGTAGACTTTGAGAAAGCGTTCGATTCTGTGTCCTGGCTATTTATTGAAAGGTCTCTCAAGTTCTTTGGTTTTCCAGAGTCTATTATAGATTGGTTTGTCACGCTGTAAAATAATGCATCTTCCTGTATATATTTCAACGGGCAATACTCAGGTTGGTTTCGCTTTAAAAGAGGCTGCAGACAAGGGGATCCAATCTCGCCTTATTTATACTTAATCTGTGCAGAGATACTTTAACTAATGATAAGGAAAAATAATAATATAAGGGGAATAAAGATAAAGGATGAAGAAGTGTTGCTGGCTCTATTCACAGATGATACTTCATGCTTTTTTGATCATATTGAAAAATCTTTTAACGAAACAATTAACACACTAGATAGATTCTCTTATATCTCTCGGTTAAAAGGTAACAATGACAAGACTCAAGTAGTCTAGATAGGTAGCATGAAAAATAGCTATATTAGATAAATGAATGACAGAAATTTCCAAGAGGACCCGGGATTTTTTAATATTCTTAGTATTAAATTTTCAGCTAACAGGGAGGAAATTTTTAACTTAAATTCTGGACAAAATACAGGAAATGGAAATTGTTTTTACAGTTTTATGAAAAGAGGCATTTAACACCTCTGGAGAAGATAACAGTAGTGAAATCTCTTGTAATACTAAGATAGTTCACCTGCTGACTACCTTACCTGACACCCCTCCCCACTTGGACTTGATTCAAAGAATGATAAGAAACTATTTTCCTTTGTTTGGAATGGAAAGCCTGCAAAAATCAAAAGAGCTGTAAGTTGTAAACTATATCAGTAAGGAGGATTAAAAATGTTGGATCTTAACTCTTTTATAGCCATACTAAAAATTAGCTGGTTAAGACGTTTGAAACTTAACAATGGGAGTCTTACTAGCTTGATGTCAGCTATTTCTCCGAGTTATTGAAGCATGATATTTGCGGTGGCAAATATGCTAATTTGGTAAGAAAAACCTTTCAAAATCCATTCTGGCGAGATGTGGTGAGGCATTATAAAAAGTTTATTAGCACTTCATTCCAACATGTAATGAATAATTTCTTGGTGACTCCATCCACTTTAATGGTAATATTACTAGAGGCAGAAAATTGGTATCAAATCAAATCAAAAATCAAATCAAACTTTATTGTATATCCGAGGAATTCCGAGATAGAAACTTTTCTTTGCTCGCAATCACTACCCACATCATACAAACATAATATAAGCATCATATATATATACTTACAAAATATGACGGGCAGACATACATACCAAAAACGACATTCAGCACTCATGCACACCTACACCCTCTCACACATACACACAAACCTCCTAAAAGGTAATGGAAAGCCTACGAGTCCTTGTGTCTTTTATTTAGGATGGTGATTGCTGCTGGCACGAAAAACCTCTTATAGGCAGTTTTCCGCGCCCGTGGCACTTTGTAGCTCCTCCCCGAGGGCAACAGCAGAAAGTTGGGATGGAGAGGGTGTTTGGTCTGAAATGATGTTATATGCCTTCTTTCTGACTGCATGAAGGTACAAGTCAGAAAGTGGCAGCTGTGTTGAACCAATAATTTTATTTGCCTGGTGGATGACTCTAGACAGCCTTAAGAAATGGTTGGATCCAAAAGTTATAAAAATAAGGGACCTCATTACTGCTGATGGTACATTTCTGACTCGATGAATTTTTGTTAGGTATCCTACCTTAACCAGCACTAATTATTTAACCTACATGGATTTGATATAGTCCATAAAACAATATCAAATCAAATGTAATTACCTGTTAGTCTTCCGGAATGAAAATGTCAATAGGAGATGGGTTATTATTAGAAAAAATAGCAAAGAAGTTTCATAAATTTCTCAGGATAATAAACCTTATCCATCTGCATTCAGAAAATGGGGGGCTGAATTTAAAGAATGTAACTGGGCTGATATATTTTAAAAGCCCTTCTCTACTCCAAGAGATGCCCAAATGAGATGGTTTCAGCTAAAAATCTTACATCGGATCCTACCTACAAATTCATTTTTAAATGTAAGCTGAATACAACTCCTTGTTTTTGTAAACAAGACAATGAAGCCATTGAATACATATTCTGGCACTGTCCATTGAGTAAAGACTTTTGGGACCAACTATGGACTATGTTAAATAGCTAGAACTATTCAGAGGAAATTAGGTTATGTAAAGAAATTGTTTTGTTTGGTATTAGTAGAACTGAGGGTGTTGACAAAGCTTTGAACTTCATTATTCTTGTAGCAAAATTTTTCATTTATAAATGCAGATTCCCGAAGGACCTACCAACAGTGGATACGTTTATGCCTTTTCTAAAGCCACGATATATTGTGGAGCACTATGTGGCATCTATTAATAGCACACAAATATCATTTTGGTAACAGTGGGTCCCATTTAGTCATGTGATTTCTTAGATGTCGGCACTATTTGTAGTGAAACTTTTGCCTATATTGTATTAGATGGATTGCCTTATATGTTAGTCTATTATGTATAGTATGTTGCTTGAGTATATGTGTGTTGCTTAAATCTCGAAATAGTTTTGTGTATGATTGTCTATGTTGTATATGTATGTATCGTGAAATAAAAATATTAAGAAAACGGACGCAAACATCAACATTCGCATAAAACGAACAAAAAACACAAACACAAACGCACACAAAACCACAAACCCGACCATCACCACCATCACTACCACCGTCACAGTAGCTATTAACGTATTAGCGGGAGGTCCCTGGGTAGAGGGCTTTAGATTCTTTTCTCACTTTAGTCTTGTTTCTTTGTTTCTTTGTTTGTTTGTTTGTTTGTTTGTTTGTCGGATTATCTCTGACTTGACAAACGAACACGTGTGTTTACCATAAAGACCTCCAACAGCGCAAGGAATCATTTACTGTTTATATACAGCACTTTACAAAGGGTTATTATTAGATCATCAGTAACAGTAGGCTTTGTCAGGGTATTGGGTCCTCAGCATGTCATGACAGTGTGTCATGTCATAAAGGCCCTCAACGCTCTAGAACCCTTTATGGTAAAGCAGACAATGCCAGTCATCTGACCATGTTTGTGTGATCGCTGACCATGAAGACCACCTCGTTCCGTTACATCTGCCTTATGGCTAGATCACCAGAATGAGCTTTTGTGGTGGCGGGAAAAGGGCGATAGTTTTCGTAGGTGGGCGTCCATGTTAGGGATACTAGACATCCGTACAATCTGCTCGCCACTTTCTTTCCGTGTTCTGTTCACTGATGCGTGATATTAACGGCGACGTTACATCACAATACAAAGGATAGTCGCTTGATCAACTAAAGGGATCCAAAAAAACCTGAAAAGCAGAAATTCAAGAGTTTAAAGACGAAAGGCAGATTTTATTGAGAGGTAAATGACATCAAAATTATAGTGTTTGCATGCCATATTATCACTTGAAAAGGTTGTGTCATAAGCACTTATAGCTTTTTAATCGATGGATCTTTCAATTTGTAACAGTAAATAACTTTTTTTCTTTTGAGTAGCATTTAATGCGCATGTATAATACTGAAGAAGATAAGTTAGCTTAGAAGGGGCATAACAAGTATTACAAACCTGTAAGGATGAAATCTGCAATATAGTGAATGTAACCAAAAAGAACTACAACAAAGTAAAGAACTAAACCAAGAATATTTTTCTGAACCCAAACGGAATAAGAAGCCTAGTAGACTAATTGTTGCAATCAAGAAGCAGAATCAGCGATTGAGATGTTTTTGTTTGGGAAATGTTTTATAGAATAGAATATACTTTTTCTTGGCAAGTAAAATTTGTTATTTTAACTTTAACAAATGATCAGCAGACAAAGAACAGAACAACAAAATCCCATTTGTTAGTAACTGGAAGCTAAAATGCTGCAGTTCCCAATATGAGATCTTAGAGAAAACACAATTTCAAATAAAAGAGACCAAATAAAGAATGGGTCGGGTTTACTGGGTAAAAGGGTTCGGTACACTCTGCCTTGTGACAAAACTTGAAAACCAAAATTTGACGGACCAAAAGGGTTTATCTTAGTAGTGTTTCATTTTTCCTGTTTAATTTTTCTAATCATTGCGTAGTCAAGATTTCCGAGAGTACATGTAACCATTGCGCTGGTATTTTCTTTCCACCAATGCTTAATGGCTCCATTACTGAACTGTGATTGCCATTCTCCACAGGCCTGACATACTTCACCTTGACCTCACTTCACTGAGTGATGCCGTGCATATACCATTTCCTCACTTTCCATCTACCTCAAGTTTCATTTTACCCGACTCCGGTCCGAGACGAATCGCATGGCTAATCTTGCTTGAAACACTGACATGCCAGAAGAGCGTGGCAGCGCTTTTGATCTGAGGCGCGGGGGCACGGACAGCCAGTGGCCCTGGCGCTCGACTCGTTCTTCCGTGTTGATTTAAACGAGGAAATTATTGAATTATTAACACTTGGTGCTTGTGAATAACACACATCAAAACTCGGCATTGATTGGTGGCGGCACATCGTGTCGAGAAAACAATATTTTAACGTTCTATACGTTGCATTGCTACTAAGGGGAGAAAAAAAACTGATGGTGCCTTTGGTAAAGTAAAACATGGCTGATGGTCGATACAACAGACGCGAGGTTCCGTCAAAGACATGTCTTTATGGTAAGATGCATAAATGTTTTCCCCTCGATATCTGGGTCGGACAAACAAAAAGTATAGTTCCTAAAAACAACTTTCCGTTGTCGAAATAAAAAAAAACCATCATCTTGAACCGAGTAAAGCGGTCAAATTCCAGACCCGCTGGGTCCAGGTTACAGCCAATAGGAGAGCTGTATCTTATGTTAATTAGGCACCACAACCAATGGGTGAGGTTAAGTAGGTGTCTTTTCTGCTTTTGATTGGTGCAGTCAGAGTTTTGGGGACGGTCTCTTGCAGTGAGCGCAGCCTAGTCATTAGAAAAAATATGCACCATGTCATACTTTAAATTCTACCAGATGCTTTTTTGTCTGAATCCAACGCAAGGCTTTCAGCTTCTATATACATTTCAGATTCAGTAACATTGAGTCGTGACAATTCAGGCTGTAGCCGGCACAAGTTTTATAGAAATAAATTGTTGCTTAATTAAAAAAAATACGATCTCCATCCACTTCTCTTTTCCTGACGATAACAAGATGTGTGAGTGGTGTGATGCTGCTGGCACTGACGGTGGTGTGTGTGAGAGAGAGAGAGTGAGAGAGAGAGAGAGAGAGATGTACCTTTCCATATTTATTGCATTTCCAGCGTTTGTGATGCAATCACCGTTAGTATAGGACAGAAAACATCTTAAAATTATCTTGTGCATATTGAAATGCTAGAGAGCGTACGCATTAGGCATTAGTGATGTCACTTTTGATTTTAAATTAAAGTGGGATGAAGTATTGTTTATAAAACTTAAAATCGGAGTTAATACCCTTCTGTGTCACGCTGTGTCAGAAACAAAGGATTGCACATTAACGTTGTCATGGCCTCAGCCAGTGAGACAGTCGGGATCATATGTTAATTCAATCTGTGGACAAATGTGAGGTCATTAGTTCGACCTTTCTATCCATGGCGATGTTTTATACGCATGTATCTTCAGGACAGAATGAGATTGTTTGCCCAGACTGTGGGAAATAGTATCTTGTACTAAAACTGTATCCAGTCATAAGAAAAAATAGCCCTACTATGACTTTAACGTGCTCGTGAGGAAACAGAAGCCAAAGGTGAAGAAGCTTGCTGGGAAAAAGAAATATTTCAAGCACGCACACATGGATATTTGCTTGCCTCTGTAACCCTTACTGCTGGCCCTTTCAACGGAAATGTTTGCTTAAATAATCGAATCCACAGATATCCATCTAGCAGGTGACAGCCCATTAGTAGGGCTTTTAGTCTCCCGCCAACACAAAATCGCCGGAAGAACTACATTCCTGAGTATTCAGGTTTTTTGTACCAATCTCGGTCTTGCTACCAGTCGGAATACTGAAATTCGTATCTGTCATTCTCTGTGTTTAGCCAAGAGCAGGTTGCTCTGAATGCATGTTGTCAAAATTGTTCAGGTCATTACTATGTTTGCATCAACTGCGTAGACTTTCTCCCTTGCGGTGCAGAATAAGCTTCAGCAATGTGTTCGGTGGAGATTTGGTCTTTTTTCGAAGGTCCGTGAGAGTGCAAAGTGACTGCACCAGGTAAATACCCGTATTAGCAGACGTTGCTCGTAATCGATGCATGCGTTTTAAAAATCAGGGAGAGCTTCCTTAATTCATCACCTTATATACTCTGAGTACACTTACGCATGTGTATGTGCATGCAAACATGCACGCGCGCGCGCGCGAAAAGAACGCCACCGGCGGTGGGAAAGGATTGAATATGGCGGACTATAATGGCTTCTGTAAGCCTAGTTACAGAATAGGTGGCACAGCAGACTGACCTTATTAGCCCTGCAGATGTATACTTACTTGCTTCGCTCCTTATCACCGATCTGTTACTACTGGATAAATCTTGACTTAAGCCCACTAGACGCCATATTGGAACGCCATGTTGGTTTATATGATATTACAAATAGTAAGATGGCAGAAGATAGTACAGAGCGCACGCAAGGTCTGTTCAGTAGTTTCAAACGGGTGCTCGTTATAGGACACAGAATGGACACCACGAGCTCACAAGACTTTGTGCAGTTAACTCGAACAAAGACAACGAAAGACATGGTTTTACAAAAATCCGCTTGTTGTTGTTGTTATTGTTGTTGTTGTTGTTGTCTCTTGTTGTTCTTCTTTTTATGGTCTTGTTCTTGTTCTTATTCCTGTTGTTGTTGTTGTTGTTGTTGTTATTATTATTATTAATATCAGCATTCAAGGATTAAAGTAATATGCATTTCTGTGAGAAGGGATTAGTTAGCAGTTGCTTTTCAAAGTTAGGACATTACGTTTTCACACTTACGAACTTTCTCGGGTGGTGAATGCTTTATTTTATCTGTTGTTTTCAAACGCTGAATAAGTGAATGGACTGTTTGTAAAATTTATATTTGTTGATAATATGTCGTTTTGCCAGATTTAAATTCAAAGAGTATTTCTCATGAAATATTCACATGAAAATCATGGCCTGTGATGTGTGGAGTGGAAAGAGACGAGAGACTCTTGACTGCTGGTGTAACGAACCAACGGTGCGAAAGGCGACCGGCACTTTTGTTGGAAAGTCTGAAATTATTTTTAAGATGTAATCTTGGGAATATCAGTGAAATATAATATGTTTTACTTCTTAAGAGCAAGCTGGTAGTATTTAGAAGCCTCACTTTAAAAGCATGGCAAATACGTCTGGCGGTCCTTAATTAGCGTGTAATTACAATACATGCGTCATTGTTTAGCGTGTAATCATACACACGTCATTGTTTAGCGTGTAATCATACACACGTAATTGTGTAGCGTGTAATCATACACACGTCATTGTTTAGCGTGTAATTATACATGCGTCATTGTTTAGCATGTAAGTATACATGCGTCATTGTTTAACGTGTAATCATACACACGTAATTGTTTAGCGTGTAATTACACACACACCATTGTTTAGCATGTAAATGTACAGGCGGTGACAGTTTGTACGTGCCTAATGGGATGCGACCGTGCCTTGATCAACATGTCAAGGCATTTCATCACGCTAGATTAGGAAATAATTTATTGTATTTTTAAAATGTCCTTCGCATGATCAGTCTCCCCAGGAGCGCAGCAATAGAACGGAAATTACGGTCTGGGAATTTCATCTTCGTGTATTATTGTGCTTTCGTTAACTTTTGACTAATGATGATGATGATGATGATGATGATGATGATCTTTTTCCTCGAGTTTACTGGTGGTTGCTAGTGAATGCTGCTCTATGTTTTGGAATTGTATGCTGGTACAGGAAGATCTGATGCCTTAGGCAAGCATTATCCACAAACTGAGCCCTTGTCAAGTAGGGTGCAATTTGAGGACCACTTTCATCTCTTGAGCGCAAGAGAAAACCCTCCCCTGATTTTCACTGCACGAGCCCCTTTCCAATAATCACATTAGCAGCTGGTTGTGATAATGTTACTGCTTGCACGTGCCTAAGGTCGTGTAAAGTCAGACTTCCCATTAGTCTGTAACGCTCAGGGTCAGAGAAAGTTTGCTCACAGTAAAAGGTAAAGGTCATCCCCAAACTTTTTTTATGTTGTTGGATAGTGGCGAGGAGTTAAAAGATCACACTTTTCTCGGGGCCAGCTTTTTTTGTGTGGTCGCGCCCAACCCCTATCCTTCTCGGTGCTTTACCTTTCTCCAACCGTTTGTGGGGTCAGGTACCCATTTCCCACAGCTGGATTGACTAGAGATGTTCTCTACGCCAAACGGGTATCAGACCGGTGCGCCTGTGGGTTCCAACGCCAGTATTGACCATGGCTATCCATTTTGTCTTGCTTTGAGTGGGGACGCAGAATAAAATGCCGATAAAATGACCCGAGGGAAGTTAACTTTTTGTGCGATTTTTACGTTTTCGCATTTTTGTATGCAATCATCATTGTATCGACATTCTATTGTGCACACTGTTGCCTTGTCGGGTAACGTTTTCTACATAAAGTATGGATGGACATGCTGTCCCTGGTTTTGCAGGGAGAGTGCTTCCTCCAAGAGGGATATAGGGATGTGGGTCAATGAGGGTTCAGTGAGGAAACTGAGTCCTGATATATGAAATCATTGTTGCCTTTAACATTTCAGCTGCTCAATATTAATTGAAAGGTCGTGTGTATGGGGATCCGCCACTGGCTTCAGTCGCGGCGAAAGTTTTAGATGGAGGAATTAATCTTTTTTTAATCTAGTCATCCGTTCTTCTATTTAGTACAAATTTGTCTTATCTTTAACTGAACACATCTAACACATATAACATAACACATTTTTTTCAAGTTATAATTGCCCTCTGTGATTAATACAGCTTAATTGTCATTTGTCAAAGACATACTTTGTGTGTTGAAAGCGCCATGTTCAGTGAATTTACCAGTTTTCAACAGATACTACAAAGTTGTAATCCAAAAAAGCTGCTTTACCCTTAGTGCTTTCAGTCATTGAATTGTTGTCTACAAATATTTGTGTTCAGTTAATTGATGTAAAAAAAATGTAACAAAGGGTTAATTTTGGACACTGTGAACTCCATGTTGAAGAAGTAAGGGGTCACGACAGGAAGTGGTTAGCTTTCACTGAAATGACATAAGATTTTCACCTGCTTCTAAAAATACCTTGTGTTTCTCCCACGAAGAGCTATCCAGGACCGTAAGTGACTCATTCGAAATCCGGACAGGCACTAATCGCGATTAGGTCTATCTGCAAAAAGCCGGTAATCGTGAAAAGGCTTATTCGTTTTAGTTGCATATGGGGCATGGTGGCTGAGCTGCATGTTAGGTCTTGAAAATATTATTAAATTTATGTCTCTCGTTCTATTATTGGAGCAATATACATATATTTTCTCTTCAAATTCTTGTTCCTTGAATATCTGTAGGTTACATACATGAATTTCATGCCCAAATTAAAAAATTTCAACCTCCAGCGTAAATGAGTTACGCTTCAAGTACAGGCCTGAATAGTTGAATATGGTTGTTGATCACTGGTGCTAGTTGCTTTTCGAACAGCTGGCTCACTCTTGAGTCCTGGAGGTCCGCCAAGGGCGCAGTATGGGGGCGTACTTATACTGGTCCCACGACCCCGCTCTTGCAATGTTTCTATAGTCTAGACAAGTTTTGGTTGGGTTATTTTTTTCTACATTGCTTTAAATGTAAATTTACTTTTTCTAAAAAAAAAAGGTAAGTAGCCAGTAGATATTTTGCATGGATATAAATTACACGCAAACAATACAACTCTGACTTCAAATACCTAGAACATATAATGTACACATATTACTTATTTTCTATTATTTGTTATTTACGTAGCTGAAAACTTGTTTTATATGTGAAATCCGTTTCGAATTTATATGTTGTAACTGCTTAGAGAAGATGGTTGTTTTCAATGTTTTTAAAAATGTATTCATGTCGTCTTTATAGTTTTATATTAATTACATAATTTATTTTATAACCAAGAATTAATATTTTTATTTTTATAATTAAATAATTCATTTTATAACAAAAAATTAACACTGTATGTTTTACATTTCTTCCTTCCTGGATAGTCTACTGAGTCATATTTTATTGGCACATAAATTTTGGGGTAGGGGTAGGGAGGGGATGTCGAGATGAATGATCCCGGGAAAGGGTACAGGTGGATGATTGCTGCTAGTGGATGACCTATAATGAATGGTCATTTTCTTTCTGTGTAGGTGACGCGCACTGGAGCAAACTCCTGCAGGTCAACGGGTCCGATGCTGACGCCGCCCTCGTCCGCCGCCTGTCCAGCAAACGCGCCAAGTCGCCCACAGGTGCTTCCCATGGACGCAAGCGTTCTCGCGAGCCCTCGAGCGAGCGCACCGCCTTCCACCCTGGTGGGGAGGGTGGTGTGGGTGGTGGGGGAGGAGGAGGCAGAGTAGGGCTAGGCGACGAAGCGATGTGTAGCGTGCGAGTGGTCTCACCTCGGCCTCGCGACGGTCTGCTGGCCACCATCGCGTCGCGAATCCGCCACTGGCTTCAGTCGCGGCGAAAGTACGAGATTTCGCCCCGTGATCCCTTTCTCAACACCTCGTCTTCCTCCGCCGTCTCGACGCCGAGCAAAGAGCAGAAAGGTGTCAAAGACGCGGTCATCAAGGACACTGTGATGCCGGACTGTGACGCTGTGCTTAACCGCTGCGGCGCTGGACGCCTCAGTCCTCGTTTGCCGCAGCGCCTGCCCAACGGCTTCGCCGCCGCAACTGCGGCCGAGACGGGAAAGATCCCGCTGCAGCGGTCCCCCGTGGCCCCGAGACACTCCAAGAAACAGAAATCCCCCTCCACGCCTTCCAAAATGGTCTCGGCAGTAGCAGCGGCCGCAGCCATCACGTTCACCTCCTCCAAACCCTCGCCAGTGGTACCGCTCAAGGCCAAGTCGAAAAGTCCAGTCGTGGACATCAAGATCGAGGTGGTGGACTTTTCCGGTCACTCGCCTTCCGCCCTCAGCCCCTCCGCCCACCGCTTGCTGGCCAGCTCGCGGCGCCACTTGTTGCGGCAGTCGCGCAGCAAGCTGAAGGATCGCGCTGTGCTCATCACCTCCCTCGTGCCGGAGGCCTCGGCCTTGTGTCACCAGCCACTCACCACCACCATCAGCTGCCCCCCACAGGCCGAAGTCGTGGCGGGGGCTGCTGGCTTCGGCGACCCGCTTCTTCAGTCAGCCCTTCGGCGCTGCCACTCCTGGCCGCTGCCCAGAAGGAAGGCTATCCCGGGTGAGAGCCCGGCCTGTCCTCAGCTTGACATTTTATCTGGCCTTAATCAAATGTCAGTCGCGGTCTTGCGCCTGTAGAGAAGCTACGTAGCCAAGAAGACCGTCCTAGCTCAAATATAGTGGTTCAAAATAATTATCTTCTATATCATTTTATATATTATAATATATGTTGATTTCGAAATATTTGGTCCCATTTTAAAATAACCCACAAGAACTAAAAGCAGGAACCTAAAATTCTCAGTGGACAAGTTTCGCACTAGAAAGCCAGTAATAAGTGGCCTGCGGCGGAAGGACGACCGATCCCAGTAATGTTTTTTGTTTTCGGGGTTGTTTTTTGATGTTTTGTTGTTGAGAGATTTTATCACAAAATGATATTTATTTTTATCTTTTGTCATTCTGTCATTCTTTAATTTTCAGACGACGATGAGTGTCCAGACAGTGCAAAAGAAGAAGCCCTTCAGAGGTAGGTTTTCCTTTAGGCGACTCATTACCGCGGCTTTCTGCACCAAAGAGTTTCCTAAGTTCTCGCCAGGATTTGGGATGGGACCCCGCGTGACACATGCGTGACTCAATCATACAAGTTGTAGTTGCCTCAGATGGCCATGTGTAAAAAAAAAAAAAGTTACCAGTCTGCCATTTTTTTAACAGACCGATGAGCTCAAGAAAGATACTATTTTCCGAAAATCTCTTTCCATTCTCGACAAACAAAGACTACGAATTTTACCATCAACATCAAGATGCCAAATTCATGACCGCCGAGAAAGGGTATGGCTGTACATAGGTTGAGGAGGCTACACTCAGTGGGAGATCTGGGTGCGTGTGTTAAATGTTCTAAGGGAGGCTAGTCAAAATCGTCTCGATCTGGTCCGTTTGGACATTCTCCACCCACCTTCTTACCCTCCTTCCCCAGTCTCGTTTTTTTGTTATTTCTCAGGGTGCCTTTTGACGACATTGACAGGCATCAGTGTTCAGTTAATTTCCTTGAAACGAGTTTCCTAAGTTCCTGCCATCTTTCAAGTTTTCTTGCAGCTGCTGTTAAAAAAATAAACAAGAGAGCGCTGGTTAATTGGTTGTCTTTCATTCTTTGTTTGCTTGCCTCCCGCCAACCACGAGTAAAATTGCCCAAGTGACTTGGACAAACTTTACACTTTATGGATGGTCGTGATTGTCGTCTGCTTTTTTTCCGACCATCAAGTCTTGTCGATCGATCTCTCTCTTCGGCAGCTGCTTTGCTGCTCGGCTTTTAATGTTTGTCGTTTAAAGTGAGAGATGTCTGTCCTTTTTGCGTACTCCCCCGATCAACTAATGCTTGATTTCTTTTTCTTTTAGTAACCTGACTCATATCGTTAATCACGTTAGTGACTACGTGTCGATGTGTTACAAAAGTGTGCAGCTCACTTTCAGCGTATTTCTAAATTTCACAACGAAATATATACTCCATGATGACAATTCTGGTAATGTTTATTGGCTAAGATCGGATGAGGCAAGGAATGCTATTTGATAACTTCACCACCTGGTTTTGCAATCTCCACTTTATTATTCACGTGGCGAAATTGATCTTCAGACAAAAAACCTCTTTGTCGGAAGTATCCCGAATGGCTTTTCCTGCTACATCACTGACAAAGAAGCAGCTGTGTGGGTGTCGTCCTCGTGTCTGGACATCGTCCACATTTGTAGCTACTTTTCCCATTGCTTTAAAAGCACTCGTCATCGTTTTCCTGTCAAAGTTTCTTGCCCTTGCAGACAAATCATTATTTAGTGTATTTGATTACATAAAAATTGGATCGTCTGCCTCTTGCCTCTGTATCTTGATATTGAGAGATTTCTGTCAAACTTCGACAAATACAAACCTTCAGTTGTCCGCAATTTTTTTTTAGCAACAAATATCTTCATTTTTGCATTGTTCTGTTACAAAAATGAGTTTTCATTTTCAAAGGCGGTTCTTGTTATTGTAGCCGGACTCACTGACCTCCACACACATCTTGTCCAGCAAGTAGGTCTCATGTGCCGATGGCGATCGGAAAGCCGCTTGAACAACTTTTCGTACGGCGAGTTTATAGCGAGTCTAATGAATGGTCTGGTTTACTACTGTATGGACCCCTCATCAGTTTACTGGTACAGCAACTTTTGTAAGGCTGTCTGGTCGGTGGTTGTTGCGTTTCTTCGCTCTCATCCATCTTTATCTCGCATCATGCAGGCTGGGAGTGGAAGAGGGGGTAGAGAGGGGCGCACATACAGAAGGTGTGACTGTATATAGTTTTGTTCAGCTCTCGTCAGAAGCTCCACCTTTCGATTCTTTGAATAATTGGAAGCAGAAAAAATAACAGTAGTTTTTACCTTCAATAGATATTCTTCTTATCTAGATATTCATTCATTAATAACAGACGAAGAACTACGAGGTTTCGTGAGTTGTCTCAAAATATTAGCATGTTTTGGTTTTGTCTAGCTTGAAGTGTGCTGAACTGGTGTAATTAACCTTTCAATTTTTGTGGGGTTTCTTTTCAGTGCTGGGCTAAATGGACAGGAATCGCTCGAAGACTGTTCCATTCGGTTTGATGACCTAGAACTCGGCGAATGTATCAAAACTGGTCGAAGGTGTAAGATTTATAAGTGAGTATCTTTGTAATTATATGGGTATCTGTATCTATACATATTTTTATGGCATCTATGTTATCATGCGTCACATGCACATTCACTACATGCTTTTGTGTTAGAATATGTGTGTCTATGACTCTGTGTGTGTGTGTGTGTGTGTGTGTGTGTGTGTGTGTGTGTGTGATTTGTCATGACTTCCTGTATAGGTTCGCAGTGTTACAAACGCTAGCTAGACAGAAAGTCCGATCATCCTTACAGTTGACATGTACTTGCTTTTTATTTAGAAAAATAAAATTATTTCACTAATTTAGCTTCGCGATTCAAATGATACCACGCCAGCAAGATCTGCGGTTATTTTAGCCCACTTGTAAGAAGCATGCTCGATGTCAAAAGTTTTAAACTATTAAGCATTTAGTGTTAAAGGTCATTTTAATCCCCTGCTGCACCAGACTAATATGGACAAATCTTTAACAAATTTTGGCAAGTTTTTACATGAGGGTGATAGACTTTTACCAAACTTGGTCAAAGGTTCGTCGAACATTTGTCACACACTGTCACGGCGTCACATTTCACCATTCCCACTTACAAGGCCAGAAACTACCCAACAGTCACACACAAGATATTAGCACTCGAATATTCCAGTTCAGGCGACCCATTAGTCTCCCGCATTTTGATGTGAGTGCTTGTTGTACCTGACTTCAGAGCCCGCTGGCATGGCGATGTCTACGTCCACCTGTTTGGCGAGTTGGTCAAGCGGCCGGACCGAGAGGGTTTCTGGCGTGACGTAGCCAAACTGTGTCGTATACGTCACGAGAACATCAATCTGTTCATGGGAGCGTGCACTATGGCGCCCAACCTCGCCGTCATCACCAGGTACTGCCGCTCGTGAGGCCCATCTTGTGTGATGAACGTGTGTTCATGTGATGAATGCAGTCCGAGTTAATGTGGGCCCTGTCTGCAGGATGAACGTATGCGGAGCTGATGAATGCAATCGGAGTCAATGTGAATCCCGTCTGATCGGCGAAGGCTGCTCAGCTGATGAATGTAGAGTGAGCGGTTTGTTTCCATGCACCATACAATGCACCCAGAATCCTTAGGGCAGGGTTAGTTGAGAATTTTCAGGGGCAGACCGCGATGTTGCGACGACCTGGACAATTGTCGGGCATGTAGCACTGCGAGGGAGGGGAATGAGGCTGGACAGACAGCTAGGTACAGGCATAAGTTGAGCACTTAGCTTTCAAACAACATACAAATACTACTTCATGCCTCCACTCTTACCTCTTTATCCTGCTTTGTTTCTGTCTGATTGTTTGTTTTTTACAAGTTGCTTGTCATCCTTGAAAAGTTGGTTCTTCGTTCTTGAGATACTGTTTATCGATTCTCGACATATTAACTATCGAAATCCAGCAATTCCGTTCTCGATTCTTAAAAAGCTTGTGTTGATGCTAGAGGACTACATAGCCGTGATGCTTTTTTTTATTTTACAAAGTTTTCTTGTCCAGCGCTTGTGTGCGTTCGAACGCATATAGTGCCCGTTATAATGCATGTGAACATGAGGTGCAGTAGTATTCATGATCGAGTCTTTGATGAATGCGCCCGAAAGATTGAATAATTCATACTCTCTCCATAGCAACTGATTAATTTATTTTATTGTTGTGTTTTGCATCATTCACTAGACATTAGAAAACATCGTGATCAATATGTTGATCATCTAAAGTTTCTGCAAGCCGGACATCAGCAAACATATAGGAGCAGCTAAACTTACAATGTTGAATAACACACGAGTGTGGACTTGATTAGCTTTATAATATCCCTTCGAAAATTTATTTTAATTTCTCGTATTTTTCTTCTTCATCTCAACGCAGATGATCCAGAGAAAGTGTCTTGTGTCGGTTTACTCCCAATGTGTTTGCATGGGGAGCAGATGGCAAGACTGCGCCTTCATAACTGTTGCTGGTGGACAGGTGCACTGTCACGTTGTTGCTGGAGGACAAGGAGACTGTCACGCCGCTAGCATATCAGTCTTGACATTAAATCTCTGCCTGCAACAGGGGAAACTTGCGGCTCTCGGCTTTTGTACAAATTCACTTTATTACACTTCTTACCAGCCTAGACGACGGACAAGACAGTTGGTGTGTTAGTGCGACTCACCGCGCAAATCGTGAGCCTAATCCGCTACCTGGCACGAACACCTTGAACAGCTAGTCTGACCTTTTAACCTTTTTCTGAACAACTACACTTCTGCACACCTCAATGCAGCTCTGACAATTGCAATCCGTTTGATAATGCGACTCAACACACAGATCATGAGCCCAAGCCACTAATTGGCACGAACACCGCTACCGGGTATAAACCTTGCAACTGGGTGAGCAGAAGTCACTTTCTCGTGCGTTTGGTTGTCATTTTCTGTCTCTGCGTGCGCCTCCCCACCCATAAGCCACGATGGCTGACAGCACGATCCTGGCTCCACGCTCAAGGGTCGTCACTGCCCTGAGGTTCCATTCTTCCTCCTCCTCCTGCCTTTTGTCTCGGGCTGCTCTAGCATCTCAGCTACTGCCTCCTTGACGGCTACACACGATTTTGAAGGGCTTTGCTAACAGGCTATAAAGGCTCTGCTGTAGACGTGTACAGTTTGTCGGCCTTCATCTCCTGTGTTCTCGCTTGCCTGACAGGTTGTTTTTTTCTACCTGAATTATTGATTTCAGAACTAAACCAAAAGAGATATGGGGAGGGGGTTCAATTTGTTCAGTCTGATCTCAGAAATCTTTGAGAGTTCATCCTTTTCCCATGGCAGTCAGTGACTGTGTGAGAAGTTGTGATTACTGTGTACCACCCTTTCCCATCTGGAGCGGCGCAGCAAAGTAGCATTATTCTCTTTCTTACTGGACATGTGGAACGGGGTAGCGCAGCGGTTAAGTGAAGATCTATGGTCTTGGGTTCATATCTTATCTCTGGACACACGTTTGGCTGGGTTTTTTTTTTGGGGGGGGGGGGATTTCTGCGGGTACTTTAGATTTCTCTTTCAGCATGCCTCCAAAACTAAAACACCTGCAGTTGATTTCATGTGAGGTCTAAATGCAAGTTGACGGAGGTCTGCACGAACGATCTTAAAACATGCAGGCTGGTCTTGATTAAGCTTCATGACGAATATAAGCCCAGTTCGTAACTACGATCCCAACTTGAAGCACTTTCCTATCCAATCAGCTGCCGACAGGTGGCGCTGTACACTCTCCCGCTTTCTTTCGCAGCTTCATCGCCGGCAAGTCGCTGTTCGAGCACATTCACGTGCAGAAGGAAAAGATGACGCTGCACACGCGCGTGCAGGTGCTGCAAGGTGTTGCGCAAGGTATGGGCTACCTGCACGCCAAGGGCATCGTGCTGCGCAAGCTCAACACCTCCAACATCTTCCTGACTCCCCGGGTCAAGGTCAGCGCCATCGATTTCAGTCTGTCAGAGGCCAGACACAACAGGTAAGGCCAAAGGAGGAGAGGCAGTCTGCACAAATGCTTTGAATATTTTTCCCTAAAAATATGTTGCTGATCAACACACACACACACACACACACACACACACACACACACACACACACGCACGCACGCACCATCGTCGTGATCACCATGGTGACAACGGCTGTGTTCGTGGACTGTGTAGGAAGGATTACGCCACCATTCCTCGCGGTCACCTGACCTACGTGGCCCCTGAGCTACTGAAAACGCTGAGAGTTGTTCCACCAAGACTCGTACCCAAAACAGCGCCTTCCCCCGAATCAGACGTCTTCGCTTTCGGGTGAGTGTAGACTATCAGTGAGTGAGTGAAAGAATGAGAGAGAAATAACTGACCAGGACATATTGGTTTCACCATCGTCCAATCACTATGAGCTTAAAAAATACACAAAACAGCGCCTATATATATATATATACACACAAACAGATAATAACTGTTGCCTGCCAGACACCACCACAACAGAAATAAGGAAGAGAGAGAAAGGGGAATATTGGTGTATGATGAATAAAACTGTTTTAATAAAGGCTGGAATTTTTTACTGCACAACCATTACTTCTACTGCGTTTATTCCAGTTTTTAAAAGAGTATATGCTTTGATACGAAGAATATTCGCGGAGAAATTATACACCAGCCTGAACGCGAAAGGGGAGAAAAAAAGTTTGAGATTTTACTGGTTTTGAGAAACGCCTTAGCAGGAGCACTGCATCTCTCACTTCGAGAAAGTGGAGTCCGCCATTTTTCCAGATTTTGTCAGCCGTTAAATCTTTAACCACATGGGGTTTCTTTTCTGGCGGGAGAGAGAACTTCCGAGAAGGTGAAAGCACTCATGGATTGTTCTGCTTACCACTTATTGGTTCAGACATAAAATGGCGACATTTTACACAGGTGCAAACTCATGGAAGGGAACATAAACACTGTCCACTAGGGGAGAAGCATGTCAATAGCTATGTTTGGTGCAAAATATATGAACGGGGCCAACGCCCGTGGTATTTTGGTTCCGCCCTTTCTCATATTATCTTGCAGTCAAGTAGTGCATTGCAAACAGTCGTAGACTTACAGCCATGCTGATTTGTCAGACCATCAGGCTACTTCTCTGCTGATTCGCGAATATCGAAGTCAAAAAATGGAGTCTCGATAATTGCTTGTTAAATATTTCTCCAGCCACCGTGATGCAGCAGAAAGTTTCTTTTTAAAGATGTGGCATCTGCGTGCATCCCGAAGAGGTGTAAAATTCGATATTACATAAAATTATTCGAATCTGCTTGACCTCACTCTCTCTCCCTCCCTTCCCCTACAGAAGAGTGGAATATAATCAGATATCACGTGCAACGATTAGTAACTACCTGACCGCGACCTCTCTTACCCGTCCCTACCCTAACAACTCTCTCTCTCTCTCACACACACACACAGAGTTGCTTCTGATTTTCAGCTTACCAAACTAGTAAGCAATATTACGATGTTCGTACCCTTCATAACACACCACCATCAGCACCAACCTGTTTTTCTTTCTGGATTTCTCCTTTTCCCGATGTCATAGTATGCATCGCAGCCCTGTACATCAGGTAAAGGAATGTGCTATCTTCTCTTCCCTCCCTCCAACACCTGGCAACCTGGCAGCGATAAAAACAACCTGTTGTTTTTAACTCCCAACCGAAGGTTGGATAAATACGCATAACCGCAGATCTTAATGCACGTAGAGCCACAGCGATGCTCGCTGTCATTCATTGCCACCCCCATCGGGGACCGTCACTTCAAACACGAGCAAACTGACATGTCAAATGGTCAGGGAGAAGGCGGGAAATGCCAGGGATCAGGTCTAAGCTCACCTGTTTAGGGCCGCCTTGCCAGACCATCGTCTATTGCTGGCTACTTTGCGGTGATTTGGAGGAAAAGGGAGGCTACCAGAGGTGGCAGGAGAGTGTCGCCATCCACAGCGGCGGAAGTGATGTGGACATTTATTACAGTGCTGGCTCTTGGCGCGCTCGCAGACGATATGTTATTTCACATTTTACCACCTACAGCCTCGCCCACTACTGACATTTTCCTCTCGTCAGCGCGAAAAAAAAAAAAAAAATAGAGAAAAGATTTTTGAGAAAGGAAGGAAAGAAGAGAAAATTCTAGATGGAACTTTTGGGAACAAAAAACCGCGTAGCGATGACTTCTGCCTTTTGATTGAGAAATCTGATATTGAAAAAAATATTGTGATAGGTTTCTTTGTTGTTTATTCATCAGCGATAAATTAATCCTTACGCATGTTTCCGTTGTTTCGTTTGCTTTTGCTATTTTTGCTCGAAAATCCTTCAGCAACGTCCATATTGTGGCTGCAGCATGTGTAGGTGTCAGATCGTGTTCGCTTGCCAGTCGCTGGGATGTGGGGGTGTAGAGGGGACGGGAGCAAGAAAGGATTCGGTGGAATGCCACATGAGTTTGCAAACACAGCGATGTGAATACCATGGTTATTTACGAGGTGGCCTTTCGTCTGTCGTGCAAACTCCTGACTTCTCTGTGGAGGGCGGCGAAAGGACAGGTCTGAATGAAAGGCTTCCTCGACGAGCACCAAGTCACTAATCGATTAGCGTTCAAACCAGCAGATGAGTTTGTTGATAGAAGTCGTCTGTTTACAACACAACTTCCGGTGTTCGATTGAAGTGATCATCTGACGGAAATGATGCTCTGCCTTTTCATATTCAAATTCTCTATTTTCCTCTTTTATTTATGTCTAATTCTCGCAATTGACTGAATAAACAGCAAAGTGAGAGATCTTTTCTGCCGGTTTGCTAGGAATGAGCCTGACCATTGAAAAATTAGCATTCAGTAGGTTCATATCACTAGCAGGGTCTACCTACCGGTAGATTCATATCACTAGCAGGGTTTATATCACTAGCAGGGTCTACATGTGGGTCTACAGGTACGTTCATATCACTAGCAGGGTCTACCGGTAGGTTCATGTTACTAGCAGGGTTTATATCACTAGCAGGGTTTACCGGTAGGTTCATATCCCTAGCAGGGTTTATATCACTAGCAGGGTTTACCGGTAGGTTCATATCCCTAGCAGGGTTTATATCACTAGCAGGGTTTACCGGTAGGTTCATATCACTAGCAGGGTTATCACTAGCAGGGTTTACCGGTAGGTTCATATCCCTAGCAGGGTTTATATCACTAGCAGGGTTTACCGGTAGGTTCATATCACTAGCAGGGTTATCACTAGCAGGGTTTACCGGTAGGTTCATATCACTAGCAGGGTTTATATCACTAGCAGGGTTTACCGGTAGGTTCATATCACTAGCAGGGTTTATATCACTAGCAGGGTTTACCGGTAGGTTCATATCACTAGCAGGGTTTACCGGTAGGTTCATATCCCTAGCAGGGTTTATATCACTAGCAGGGTTTAATGGTAGGTTCATATCCCTAGCAGTGATTATATCACTAGCAGGGTTTACCGGTAGGTTCATATCACTAGCAGGGTTATCACTAGCAGGGTTTACCGGTAGGTTCATATCCCTAGCAGGGTTTATATCACTAGCAGGGTTTACCGGTAGGTTCATATCACTAGCAGGGTTTACCGGTAGGTTCATATCACTAGCAGGGTCTACCGGTAGGTTCATATCACTAGCAGGGTTCATATCACTAGCAGGGTCTACCGGTAGGTTCATATCACTAGCAGGGCTTACGGTGACCACCACACTGTCTAGTCGCAGGTAGCCCGTTATCAGAGGCCCCAGCAAGATGGGTACTTCGACCAGTGAACCGTTATAATAGAGTCGACCTGGTCGTCTCTTTGTGGAGAATCTCGCGTGTGAAGGTCTGTTTCTCCAGCTGTTCGACGGTGACAACTCTTAAATTCAACATTAATTTTGTTCAAATTTGTGTTCTTGGTGTTTTGTCACTGTTTTCTCGTGAATCACAATTTGTTTCTCCTGTTAAGATAGTGATGTTGACAGAAATCTGTGGCGTTATCGAATTTCTTATTTCATTATATTTCCTGAGTGTCTAGGTCCGCAAATTCATGTGTCGAAGTAGTACATATCTTTGATTGTGGCAAGATGGGCTAGTTACAATGTGCTGACGAGGCTTATTCGAAAAACTCCCACAGAACCATCATGTACGAGGTGCTGGGAGGATCCTACCCGTACCCGGGGTTCCCTCCAGAGTCCATCATCTGGAGCGTGTGTAGTGGTCACCGACAAAACCTGAGCCACGTCAACTGTACCCTGCCGCTCAAGGTGAGACGGGAATGTCTGTGCCTGCGTGTGCCTGTGTGTGTGTGTGTGTGAGAGAGAGAGGGGGGAAAGAGAAAGTGAGTGAGAAACTACAGTCCACGCTTGTGTCACACATAATTGATTACTGATGTCGAAACATTAAGCCGTTCTCTGAATACTTCTTTCTCTTCCATCTTCGATCACTCAACTCTCACACACACACACGGTGCAGAGCTAACTGTATTCTGTTTGCACACGTTCATTCCATCAGTACGCACCTCTCGCATGTCAGGTGTCCTTCCTCATGATCAATTGTTTAATTATTGCAGTGTTAGTCTTTCATTACATAAAAATGTATTGTGACCCATCAAAACCTCTTTCAACCAACTGTTTAAAAACAACCTCTTCTCCAAACTCCTCGCTTAACATTTTTCCTACTGCTTCATCTCTCGACACCCAGCCACCCGTTCCTCTAACATCCAATCAACCCAGAACCTATACACAGCAACCATCGCTGCACCCAGCCATTTCTTGCTACCCTGCTGCCTCTTTAGCTTCGGGGTGGCCTATCTCTCAAATCTTGTCGACATACGTACCATCCTACGCATCCACCCTTTCGTTTGGTGAGGCGTAAAAAGTACACGGTGAAGCGAACTGAGAGAAATGCAAGTTAGAAAGCTATACCCGTCTATACCCAGCACACATGCTGACACGCCCCGTACGGATTGCCTTCCGTCAGCAAACAGTTGCGCTGTTCTCAGCAAACAATTCTGCAATCGACGCTCGGCGCCATTGATTGCTGGCACCGTCTTTGTAGCGAGTGTAGGTTCGCGGTTCTTGTCAAACTTTGCTGCACACCTCAGTCCTCAAGTCTTGACAGGCCTTGACTGAACAACACACCTGTCCACCTGCACACCTCACGTGGGCGGGATGTTCTCACACACAACTCAGGACCAATCGGTGCATGACTTTCAAAAGGCCATGTTTTGTGAGTTTGTCTCAGGATGGACTTGCTAAACAAAAATTATAAGTGTCAGGGTTATCCACACGCTGCTGAAGTCTCACTGTGACCAAGATACTGTAGCAGGGCTCAGTGTGACGAAAATACTCTTGCAGTAATTACTATTTCTAAAATACCCTCGCAAGATTGACTGCTACCAATAATAGTGTTGCAAACCTCAATCATACCAGCGCATTATCAAGTTGCAAGAGACTGCTTATAGACGGCAGAAAAATGAATGCTGCATTTATGTTATCGCTGATAGTGAAATCGACTAGCGGCTTGAGTTCATCACACAACTCCACACAATCAACTCTCGATGCGCAGAATCATCTCCCGAGCTTGCTCACCTTGCGCTAGTGAAGCGCCATGTCTGTCACGTTGTTGACCCCCGGGGTCAGGACCTGGGCCGCTTGCATGAAAGCACGAATGTGCGCTGAGTCACTTTTTGCGGTGGACAAGAATGGGGAAAACGCTTGAGGGATGCGAGTAAACAAGGACATTTTCTCACACATGGCGCACACATTTGTGGAGTAAAAATAGAGAAAATTGTATTCCTTTCGCACGGCGCGCTTTCGAAACATACAAGCGCGCGCGGGAGACACTAGGAAAAACAGAGAAAGAAAGAAAAAGAGAAATAGGGACAGATAAAAGTCTCGAGGGAGGGTGTACAAAAACAGACTGTAGACGCCACACTATAAATAACGGAAAATCCCAACGGACAGGAGGTCAAACGATGCTGTAAACAATCGTATTGATATCTTCAGGATGTTTCAGCGATTAATTCTGACTGGCTGCTTTCTCTTTCGGCTGCTGACCTCGGCAAGATTGAAAGCAAGTAACATTCCCTGCGTGTGTACGGCTTGAGATAAAGTCTAGCGAAACATGGCCGCTTGAGGGCAAAAGTCAGTTAATAACGAGTGACCGACACTCGTGTTGAGGTGAGGCTAATGATCAATGAGAATTCTCGCCTTCCCTTTACAAAAAATATTGGTGGCTTGATTTATGCCACTGTATTAAAAGTGCCTTAAGGCGCTTCCATGATTGATGCGTCCTCTCTAAACTGCAGACTAGAGAGCTTTTTCGTCCTTCTGTGCTTGTGTACTCAGCAGTTTATTTTGAGATGGTGTTTCATCACTGGGGCAGATAACCCAGGTAATGCAGAGGACGCCAGCGATGTCAGAGATGAAAACTTGTCACAATTAATGGAGCTCAAATTTCTCAATGGGGACAGTCAGGTATTTCCAGCTGCGCACTACAAGTTTGTCAATTTACTTAAAATTTCAAAAAGTATGCTAGCTTACCTCAATCAAAGCGTACGGGGTAATTATTATAAGGAAGTGGTAAATATTATGTCAAGCGCTTCACTCCACCACAAATAAACGTTGCCACAGTGTACTTTAATCGTGGCTTAGTATTTAGATCGTATTGAGTGTTTATGTTATTTGCTTTCCTGTCAAACAGTGTGCTCATAACATAAGCTCAACACTCACTTTGCTCTGCCTACAAAAACAGACCTCCCCACCGTCTTTGCCTGTTCTCCAGCTCTCGATACTGTGCTGCTGGCTGCCTATATGGGCATATAGCCTTTGGTTTCCAAGGCAACCAGGACTGACACGTTGCTTATTGATGATCATTGTGATACATAAAACGTGGACTTCAAATAGAATATTGTCATTAATGATTGTGTGTGTGTGTGTGTGTGTGTGTGTGTGTGAGAGAGAGAGAGAGAGAGAGACTAGTGCAAATCCACACCGTCTGTCGGATCTTCGCCGAATTCGGCAGGGGCGTTCCTGTCCATTGCTGGTTTGTTCATGTTTGGCTGGTAAAATGTTCCGGATCATGTTCATTGTCCATATTTTGATATTTAGACCATTCTGGTGCTCCAAATGTAAAATTACTGTACAGAAGAAATCGCGACTTTACCACGCAGCAGATTTGTGGACAAGGTTGTAACGAGAGAGAAAGCGAAAGGTAAAGAGAAACAGTGAGGGAGCAACCGAGGTGGAAGGGAGGGAGGGAGCGAGTGATTCGCTGGGGGCTTCACTCGAGACTTCGCGAACCCGTTTTCGAACAAGTGTTGTCAAGTTAGACATCAAAAGTCCAAGTATTTCACTGTCTCACTATACTGACACCGTGCATAAATGATCTTCACTCAAAGGAACTTGACACACAGCTAGAAGAGTAAGCGGCAGAAATCAACTTGCTCCAAATATTGATATTTCAAAGTGAATAATGACAATATACTGTATGTTGGGTTGCCTTCCAATGTCTCACTTCATCTTGAACTGTTCTTTGCCTCCCCAGAGTTTAGTAGAGCTGCTCAATTGCTTGTGGATTTTTAGCAGTTATTAATTTCCAGGATGTATTTGGCTGTAACAAGTATAAAGGATTCACACCCGAATTGTGTGCTTTAGCTGCTTAGAGACTCATCGAGCGTTATCTTATGTAGACACATCCAAAAGTCAGTTTTGATATGGTAGAGGGAAAACTCAACCTTTACACTAAAGTAAGTAGCACGCACTGCAGCTTCCAGCATATATCCACGCACCTTCTTCAGCAACTAAAAGGTAGGTGACTGGTGTGTTCAGTGCACGGCCACCCTGAGATGACCTCAGAACATGTGACTGAATAAGACTGTTGGTGTCACCCTAAATCTCTATCGAGGGAGGGTTTGGTAGTCACGATGTAAATACCTTGCTTAACCGCTCGCTGGAACCACCACCTGGGCACATCATCCGAGGAGAAGACATGTCCACTGTTTTGCAAATGTTCCCCCACCAGCCATACTTCCTTCCATGTTCTTTAGTCTTAGTTTCCGTTTCCCCCAAATGAGCTTCATCACAGTCATGGTAGTGGATGTGGTAGGTGGCACTTGACTTGTCCAGCTGGTCAGTCTCGTCTTTGGATGCCACCAGTCTCATGCAGCTTGGCATGGACAGTGGCCCAGCTCTGATGCACGGGAGGGTGACACACCCACGCCGCGGGGTCTCTCTGCTGAATAATGGGGTGGGAAGCGGTCTTCTAGCTCCCGTGTAAGTGCCATGTCTATTTGGGGTAGCCTGAAATACTGAGTGCTTCCTTCAGGTGTTGACGTTCTCTTTCCAGAGCTTCATTCTAGGAGCAGATGGTCTTTGCTGGATGACAGAGAATGGTGATCACCCCCCAGGTTATGCTGGAGAGGTTGATGGCTATCAGAGATACTGATCTGATTGTGTGTGTCAGTTGTCGGTAGACACTGAAGACCAGCTCGTCGTCGCCTCTGGTGATCTTGGTGTCCAGCATAGCAATGTTATCACTCTATTCAACTTCATAGGAGAACTTCATGGCGAGGTGCTGGCTGTTCAGGTGGTCAGGTAGCACCACAAGGGATCACCCACATGTTCACTCCCTTGTATTATGGGATTCCAATATGCCGAAGTAGAAAATAAAATAATCTTTGCGTCCTAGTCCCTCCTTTACTTTAACAAACTCTTTATGCTGTCGCTTTCGTACTTGGAGTCTCTGTTGCGAAATGGCAGAAAATGAGAATAAGGAATTTGCTATACAGAGTTTCCGGGGTGATTTCTGCCGCTGTATCGTCCAGCTGGGATTTTACTGTCAGGTTTCGATCTGTTGCTTGATTTTAATCAAGCTTCTTCATGTGCGACATCAGTCTAACGAAATAGTGAGACGTGTACTTTTGATGTCTCTTCTTAACTTAGCAGGCTAGCATATCTCACATTCCACAACAGGAGGCACGACGTCTCGAGTGAAGATGGAGATAAAAAAAAAAAATTGGGTATTGGCAACCGCCTTGTGACTTTCTCTCTCTGCGCGACTCAGTTTCGATCCCTCCCCTTTCATACGATACGCTTTGGTTACGTTGATGGACGTTGTCCAAATGTGTTCTGCATAGTAGACTATGTCGAAATTTCTTCTGCGTAATATTTTTTTTTCATTTAGGGCCACCAGTAGCCATCTTAGAGAAAATAAACATGGTCCGGGGCTAAAGTATACCAGCCACCAACACCATGACCGAACCACGGATTTCTGAGGATCAGATAAACGGTGTGGATTTGCAGAGCTTTACTACAGAATCACACACACACACACACACCACACACGCACGCACCCACGCACACCGCCGCTCTCTACTCTATTTGTATCATGTGCATCGGTCTCGGTCCACAGACGCTGATAGAAGAGTGCTGGTCACAGGAGCCGCTGTACCGCCCGGACTTCCCCGAGCTTAGCAAGGAGCTGCACAAGAACGTGAGTAGTTCTCATGGCAACTCGCCAAACGTCACTGCTAGGCGAGGGTCTTGATAAGCAGGTCAATACAACCTGGGTCCGCAGAGCTGCGAGTGTTGTGATATAGCAGGTTAACACAGTCTATAGGTAGTTGATCCACGACCTCAGAGCAGAAGGTCCGAAGTTCGAAGCTCGCCCGGGTCTCCTCCTCCTAGTGACGACTGGGTACCTGCTATTTCCGGGGAAGGTAAAAGGCGATCGGGTACCTGCTTTATCAGGCTGTTGGTACCGTAAGTGGCTAAAGTGCCTATCACCACGATAGTGAGAATCGGTTATCGGAAATGACAGAAGGAACCCGAGCTTCGCTTTCCTCATACTCATAGTTCACCACTCCTATGGTATTAAACCATGACAACTTTACAGGAATGTTTACTTGCTAGAATTTTTCAGTCTTTTATTTCCAAATGTCTACTCACCTAAACAGATCAGGTCTTGTTAGCATCAAACGTGCAAAGAGACATGCATACATAGTATCCACCTACATTTATAACACATTTCATTAATATATACACACGCAGCATATGTCTCATGCACGCATATTAAACGCATGTACGTGGACAGTATTTACACACACACACACACAAGGAAGAAAAGAATGGAGGAGTGAGGTTGAAGGGAAAGATAAAGTCTTCGGCTTTAACACGGGTTGGCAGCCACTTATTTACAAATAGTTCAGCTCTGTCCCGCCACCTCTCTTTCTCTTTGCAGTCTCCCCAGTACAAGCGGCACAGTTCTTCAGAACCAGAGCGACTGAATCGCAGCCCCGGCGTTCTAGAATGATCTTGGCGGCGGCTGAACATATCAGTTGGAGCAGCTACCACCCGAGTGTTTGTCGAGTGCGTCTAGTGCTGGAGTTTGGCGCTGTCCATGCTACGGCACCTGGCGAGAGAGAGAGAGAGACGGAGACTTAAGAGAAACCTTGTGCACCGACCGCCTCGGCGAAGGTGGTATTTCGTGGGGTCTTCTTGATTCTGCGCCATCCAACCAAGCCAAGAACATTTCAGCTTCCAAGAGCGTGGTGGTGTTTTCAGTATTACCGCGGAAAAAAAACCCACCTCGTGATTGTGGCAGAGACTACTACTTGCTCTGCTGGCCTGTGAGGCTGCTTTATCACTTTTTATTCGTTTTCCTCCTGTCCTCCTCCTACCCTTTCCACTTCCCCTCCCACCACTACCATCCCAATCCTGGCCTGGCCCTACATAGTTGGTCAGACTCCAAATCAGCTTTTGGGAATTTTTTCCCCCCTCCAACTTAACGTCAAGTGCTTGATGGTTCCTGACCTGGAAACTTTATTTAGAGGTTCTACACCTCTACAGATGGTACCATTCAGTTAGAACGTTGATGAAACTGCATAATAAACACGATCGTAATAAAAGTTTCATATTCAAGTAGTCATTCGCACATTCTGTTAAAAATGTGTGCATTAACAAGTTCTTTAAAAACTGTCATTACTGCAACGCGATTAGAATAGTGTTCTTGTAAAATTGAACTTTAAAAAAATCGGGTAGTTTTCTTTATATCGTAAGTAAAAGAGCGCAATTATTATAAGCAACATATGTGCAGAGACAAACCGGCATTCTGATCTGTGAACACATTAGGACTGTGTGTTATGATGATGTTAGTCCAGTGGTCCATCAAGTCCGAAACCACGGAGTATAGACCAGTGCACTTGGTCCGGGCCTCGGCAACCTTGAGCAAGACGTGTTTACAGGCGCGACAGCTGACTCAGTCGAACTCGCAATCATCCCTCCCGGCACCAAGCCCACAGTCGGGTAGACCACAGCCAAGAACGGTCATTCCCCTACCTGGCAAACTTCCTATGCATTGTAATTGCGAGAGACGGATGCATGCCCCCTTTCCCCGCCTTGTCGGATCATTTTGGGTGCGACAATAAACTAAACTCAAAAGAAAAGTATGAGGCATTACGTTCAAGTGTTTTTTTTTGGGGGGTGGGGACTGGAAGGTGTTTGTTGAACTGTTGGAGCTGGGTGTCAGTTCCCGCCAATCAGTCGTCTCGCGCCAGTGTCAAGTGCACGATGTTAATACGAAGATTACAGAAGTGTGACCATTTCTGGCAGTTGGGAGATGCCGTGGATTACAACATCAAAGCAGTCCCTCAATAATGAATCTCACCCCACGGTCATGAATTCTGCTTTACGATGATCAAAGGAAGGTGAATGTACGCACCTGGTTGGTTTCTATCTGCTATCTTGTCAACTGTTATTGACGTACGTTAAGAATTTGATTCCCCAACGCAGTAGACCGATGTGTGCGTGTGTGTGTGTGTGTGTGAGCGCGTGCAATTTTGTTTTCTTATAAATCCATATAAAATGTGCAAGTGTATGTTGAAGAATACACTATAGATTGCTTTGAAGAAGCGAAACTCCACGTCTTAGGTATCCATGGTTCCTTGACAAGTTTCGATTTTGTCATCTGACGTATTCTCGGAAGTCCTGTCATCAGTGGTTTGCAGAGGCAGCACACTTGCTAGTCACGCTTGGCAGGGTGGCAGAGTCGGGTGGGAGGGGAGGGGTGGGGTAGCCTGGCCACACTTCGTTCGTGCGTCTAACGTCACAATACAATAATCACAGCATGGTTGCGAGACAAAACGGAAATCAATCAGTTCTGTGTTGAAGCAAATGTCAGCAATGAAGAGTGCCGCCAGCACTGGCTGACGTAAGCCCAGCCTGACAACAGCGGGGAGCACTCACCCAGGAGTAACTCTTGTCAAATATTTGCCATCCATGAGCGAGGCTGCAAAATGCCAGTGCAAACAACATCGTCTTCGTGTTCCTAGTTGCTTTGATTGGCTGCAGCCTTTTTTTTTTTTTTTCAACCAGCACTTCTGCTAACAGCAGCATGGCTTTGGCGCCAAGTTGATGTTGCACGCGGTCTCATCGGCGCAACGTTTGACGGCTGCAGGTGATCGTCATCTTGCTCATGTCCCCAGTCACATCTACTTCTCCCCTCGGTGTCTCATCTACTTCTCCATTCGGTCAGTTTTGAAAAGAAAGTACAATAAACATTTTCTTTTAAATCAAACAATAATTCATCATTAGGACTTATGTAGCGTTCAGGATTTTTTTTATTTTGCGATTAACGAAAAAAATGAGGGTGGGGTTTGTGGAAAGCAAATCATGGGTTTCTTCCCTAATGCTCTATCCCATTGCCACAAAAAGTCACACAGCTTTAACTGTATATGCCCTCCATTCCGTTGGATGTTTTTGCACCTGACAGGTGCAGTATGGCTTTAACGATAACAGAAATGAGTCTTCTGCAGACAAGAATGGACAAAATGAAAACTTAACAAAATCAAAATGACTGGACAGCTTCTGATCCCTGCATGTTCAACACAGGTATTGTTTCAATTTTACAGTGGCCTATGCTATTAACAGGGACGTGTTTATTATGTCACCTTATTTTTAAGATTCAGTGTTTCCACCATACCAGTGTACTGAACTCTTGTCCTTAGGTTAATCTACCTTGTAAGCCAGACTTTTTTTTTTTTTAAACAACAGGAATCAACGATCATGCTGTCACACTTTCAGCTGCAACTTTGAAGGGAAACGGGTTTGGGGATGAGGGGAATGATCCTGTGTTTTCATCTAAAGCTAATATTACGATACCCATGTAGACAGTCTACTATGCCAGTGAATTTAAGTGTCTTTAGAAGACATTTACAGAGCATGAGATTAGACAGAGGTCATGTGTAGCTGCATGCATTTGAGAGCCTAAACATCTGCATCTTTTTCAAACACACACACACACACACACACCAGGGAATGCAAGGATGTGGTACTGATTTATCGTAGTTCTTTTAGAACAAAAATATTGAAAGGATCAAGCATGGGCCAGACAGATTTAGTGATGACTGGAAGGGTGTTGAGGTGGGGGATGGGGGGCAAGAATCTAATTTCT
Source organism: Marisa cornuarietis (assembly GCA_004794655.1). NCBI lineage: Eukaryota > Metazoa > Mollusca > Gastropoda > Architaenioglossa > Ampullariidae > Marisa > Marisa cornuarietis. Next base: position 279,273 of record SMMW01000528.1, read on the forward strand.
TCGCAGCTACCTAATGAAGAAAAGTAATGTGCTAACAAATTATCAAGCATTGACAAGACAGAATTTGTGCAGATAAGAAACGGGTGGAGATCCTTTTTTGTTTAAAGCCACATACTTAAGGAAATCATAGATCCCAAAACTCTATCCACACATATAGAATGAGCCTCTCCACAAATTAATGCTGCAGGTTTTCATTTCACCTGTATTTGTATCCAGATTGTAATTGTGTTCACAATCAAAGCAGCTGCAAGTATAAGCTTACAAGAAAGCACTTCAATTTTCATTACAGCTTAATTGTCAGACATTTTTCAAAAGAAATGGATAACCATAGAAGTTTCCATCACACATAAATCATTCATTTCTTACAAAACATGACGGTGTCTCAGACACCCCAGTTAATTGTTTTACACACTTGCAAAAAAATCAACACATTTAATAAAAATTTGAAAAAAAACCTTCACAATCCTCAACTTACTATGACACCAACTTATTCCTTGCTGAAACTGTTTTATCAAACATTTGAATAAAACAAGATTCACACCCTCACAAGAGTGTTAAGGCAATTAACAACAGATTATATAATGGAATCAAGCCGCTGAAAAAAATCACATGTAATTTTCAACTTGTATGCATCCAGGACTACTGCAGGCTACTGGCTAATCTACAACATTTTCTCTTTTTTCTTCTTTATGTCATTTTTATTAACAACCAATGCTCCGATTTATTCCTACATGACTAAAGCCACTATCTGACTAATTACTTGACTGAGCCAACTCTTACAAAAGACTTGATTTGTTGTAAAATCATGACACTGTAAAATAAATCAAATTATGATGCATACAAACTCTAACAGTTTCCTGCTGTGCCAATTGCAGCCTTTACTACAGATTTATCCCTTGTTCACTTTTAGAAGATGCAATGTAGCTAAGTGGCCTGCATGTGAGCTGGTATGCTAGCAATATACAAAAATAATGAATGGTCCGTAACAGTAAAACCTATTTACTGGATGGGAATGCATTTAAATGTCTCTTGCTTTCATTTAGCTGTCATAATTGAAAACCTGAATAATTGATCCAGTGGAACATGCTGTCACTAAAATGCATGTTCGTCCCAAGTCTCAGGGTCATCATAAAAATGCTTGTTTCTAAATTGTTTCCATTTGTCTATGGTGTCATTTATAGGCAGCAAATTCATCAGAGGAAGCACAGACCTGACCACTAAATACCAGGATCTAAGAATCTCATGCAGATATGAGCTGCACTTGATCTACTGCCTTGGCCCACATCAATGCCATAAGAAGTATAACTTGCCTCAGTTGCAAGAATGCTAGAAAATGTCAGTTTCTCAGTGAAAATCTATGAAAGGGGGATTTTACTGTAACCATGTAATTCATCTTTATTTTCCATTCATTCCTAGATGGGATAGCTCTATTTTCTTCCTTACCATCAGCTGCATGTTGATTAATTGTACTTCTGTTCCGTACCAGCCATTCCACAAAATAACATATAAAGTTCTTTTCTAAATTCTACACGTGTAACCTGATTTATTATTTGGGTGACATACTGTAGCTGATTAGGAGTCTCTTATACAAAGGGCACAAACCAAATGACATCAAGTGTGAGCAGAACAAGTTGAAAATATATTCACAGAATTGTAATGGTATTCAGAATCTCCACATTACAAAAGTAACATCAGATTCCTTACAGATGGGTGAAAAAAAAAAAAAACAACCAAACCTAGTGGTGGTTTTGTTGATGTGGTGCTGAATTTGTGAAACAGAATAATGAAGCACAGGAACCACAGATGAACCATTACACACGTTCTTCAAATGTGACACCACAAAATTTTTGTAAAACCCAAAGTAGACAAAAACATGGAACGTGTTAATGCTAGCAGGTAAATACCAAAATGAGCACATGAATTTCCAAAATATTAGGAATACAGGTGAAGACACAGTGACAACATATTTTCAAAAGGAAAAGCACCTCCAAATACGAGGGACAAAAATGATTACGAACATCAGAGGTGCATAAAGTCTATCGCTTATGCTCTTTCAGAGTTCTGCAGTATATCAGTCACAGCTTCATGACTTACAGAACCAGGACAGTTCACATTTCACAAGGTAAACTTGTAAGGATCTTTATACAATGTACTTTCCAGTCTTCAAACTCTTGAGGTTTCATTCACATACCTTTCTTGTTCCTTTCCTGTTTGTAAACAGTTTCTTATAACTACATTTTTTACACAGTAAGTACAGTAGGACCTTACAACCACATGCATGTCCAAAATAAATAAAGTTTTAATTACAAAATGATTGTGTTAGAGACCAAAGAAATAACGGACTGGAGGTCCCTCCACCATGTTACCCTGGTCATCAAAGCCAACGATGAGGTCAACATACTGCACCCCACTCTCAGGTTTGACTAGCTTCAGCATGCTGAAAATAAAAGATCGGCAAAGCAGCTCTCGTAAACAGACATTACAACATGGTAAATGGCTGCGCTAATCCAAACTGAAAGAAGAGCATGGCTAAAATAATACTCACGTCATTGGGAGGCGTTTTCTGTGAAGAGGCATCATAGGCATGTAGATCATCTTCACTCCATGGACAACTGATGAGGCCTCGAAGCCGTACTGTTCCTGCGACAACAAATATATTCTTCAGACATCTTTAACCAGCACCGACTCAGTACTGCAAGTGTCTGGCTTTCCTCATTTCTATACAACCCCTAGTGTTTCACTAAAAAGAGCATTTCGGCATGTAATGCTTTCCATTTTGGCAAACATTTTAATGCAACCAAAATGATTTCAGTAGGCGCTGAGAGTGATACGCATATTAAAATGCGTTTATGCCACATTTTATAAGCTCTTTTCCCAAACCTACCCACACCATTTCCAAAAGTCAAGAGGCTGGAGACAGACACTAGTGTGTGATGAGAAAAATGTGTTACCTTGCAAGCATCCAGAAACTGCTGAAGTGTTGTATCTTTCTTGCCGTGAACAACCCATTTATCCCACATGCTGACAGTCAGACCTTCCCTGTCAAACAGTCCACATGTTATGCAGTTCACCAGCCACTTACATGTATGGGACTATCCGGTCTAACTAAATGGCTTCAAAGTTTCTCTCTTCCTCTGCTGATGGGAATCTTAGTTTTCTCCCTAAATTCTTCTTCATAGAGGAGAATTTTTGTCCTTGGTTTTGTTTTATAGTGTGTGTGTGTGTGTGTGTGATATAGGGAGAGAGAGGGTGGTGGGTGTTGTTGCTAGCTCTTAGGACGAGATAAACAGATGTTCTTTGTGAAAAACTTCATGGTCACAGAAATATGACACCCTTCAGCACGCTGTGTTCCTCACTGTCAACATCCCATTGCATGGTCACAGAGGTATTACAATCTGATCAACACACCTACACATTCCTCTTATTCCAAAACTGTCAGTATGTCAGTTCACAGTTATAGCATGTCAGTTCACAGTTAGCCCAGTTTTGCATATCGCTGAAGACATGTTTAGTTCAAAGCAAACATTTATTTTATCTTTATTCTTTTGCTGGACCTTTTTAATCCGTGCGCATGCAGCTGTGCAATTCTCACCTCAGTACGGCACGCTGACAAGGGCCAGGTTCTGAAAGAAGCAGCAGGGGTAAAGCCAGATTTAGAAAAGCATTCCTGTATGCCTCAAGAGGCATCTTCTGCAGGACTTTCAGCAGTTCTATGGTGACAAGCCCAGAAACAGCAGCTGTTGTTGTAGCAATGGCTGGTATTATTCGTCCAGCAATACGTTTGATCTTGAGTCGACCTACTGGTTCTATAGAGTACATTTGGGCTCGCAGATTCTGTCAAATAAGAGTTTCATCATGATTGTGATATACAATATTACTATTCAGTTTGGGCTTACATTCAAATGTCCTTTTTTCAGACTGACTGTCACCATCTTTATTCATCGTTATCATCACCAATGTCACCATGCATTCAATCCAAGATGTCCTATTGCTAATTCGATTAAATTTCAAACCAATACATTAAAGTGAGGCAATTAAAGGCCACATGAAAATGTTGATATCATTTGCTATATGTAATAACCAGTGCTTCAGAAAGGTTATTAAGCCCATGCCAGAAGAAACAGGAATATTCATAAAATAGATGTCATCACAATCCATACATTAAAAGACTAACTTACAGAGCAGGCAGCAATGAAATTGATGTGGTCATTTAAGTCATCGTCTTTTTCAAATTCCATGGGAACCATCTGCTTCAAAACTGCAACAAATCATTTCTGCAAAATACTCTAATTGTGAAGCAGGTTGAATAAACTAAGTAATGCATCATGCTGAAAATCTATAAAGCCACATAATTAATGAAGTAAATAAACCACAATCACTTTCTGGTTCTCCTGACGCCAAAACAAAAAGATCAAATAATAAAATGCTAGCTACATACCTGCCTCTGCATCCATCCGACTGCACAGGTAAGTAAACCGTTTTCCTGCCTCCACTACTTCATCTTCTGACACATCTGTCACTTCGTCTTCTTTTGTTTTTCCCTCATCAGTTTCAATTTTCTGCAGCAGGTATGATTACTTGACACCATATTTATGTTCATAAGAGGTATGATTACTCGACACGATACAATATTTATATTAACATCGGGTACTATTATTTGACACATTACAATATTTATGAACATAACAGGTATGATTACTTGACACAATACAATCATCACAACAGGTATGATTACTTGACATAATACAGTACTTAGGATCACAACAGTTCTTACAGGTCACATATTCACGGCTGTGTTTTTTACAATTTGTGGCAAATGAACTAGGGCATATGGGTTGACAAACACTATCTGCAAAATGCTGAACATCTACTGTGCCCCAGTCAGCCAAAATGTTGAATAACAATTATTATATGCTGTAATCTGCTGTGTTCCAGTCAGCCAAGCATTTTAACACAAAGACCAACCTTGCTAGAAGGACGGAACTCAGGAACCTTGACTCTTCGCAGGATTGTTATGTATGTTTCTGGCAACATATCCTGAAAACAAATATGGCCACCACTCACTTGATTTCTATCTTGAGTAGAAATATAAAAGGATAAGCTATATATTTGATATTTTACAGCATTACTGAAATTAAATCCAACATACTTTGCTACAGATATGTAAGCATTTTATTCTATACTATTGTAATATAAAAACTCTTGCCTAAGAATGAAATCCATGTTCATATTAATTGAACTGAGTGCAGAGTTAAGCGCTATCACCTCCATACCTCAGGTAAGCGTGGCAAGGTGTAGATATCAGAAAGCAAGCGGGCTGCACTAGTAATAAAGCTGATGTGCCTGGTAACAAAAAAGCATTAAGTTTTGTAGCATAAACATAATACACCATTAATCCAATATACTGTTTTCTTACATATACTACAACTTCATTCCAATATACTGTTTCATATTCTGTTTAACACTACAGAATTACATGACTGTCCTAAACAGAGTATTACCTAAAGCAAGTTATGACAATAAAAACAACAAAAAAGAACATGAAAATGTAAAGACAAAAGAGTACAAATAAAAGCATGAAGAAACCCTTTTAACTCACAGTGGATCTTCTATGTTGAACTCTAAAGGAGCTGGAGGGCGCTTTGGAGACTGCCAAAATGGTGCTACAGTAAAAACATAACACAAACACATTTTAATGCCACTCAAGTATTCACTTATCACTATGTCATTAAAACATTCACTTCTCATTATGCTGCAGACATAACAGCAGACAGAAGAGAGCAGTGTTGTCAGTGTGCACTTCAGATGCATTTCAAACCATAAAAACTAGCAACATCCTCGTTTCTACACAATTTCTACTCATACACAGACCAAGGAAGGGATTCAGTCACATCCCACATCAAAAAAGACAAGCAACTAATGTCAATTATTTTTCAAATAGTAAGTGACATTCTTTTCAGCATTGCTAAGGCTAGTACTACCTATTACTACATAAACTAATCACGAAGCTGTGAAGTTGTAACACATCACACTAGTGCAAAATGTTGCTTGTACTGTGAAGTTGTAATGCATTGCACAAGTGCAAAATGTTGCTTGTATTGTGATGTTTTATCTATTCTGGATCCTGTGACAAGCACAGTTTACTTGTATGATTTTTGAAAATGCTTGAAATCAGTATCTGGCTATCAATATGAATGTCAAGGTCATATAGCCAATGAAACAAAATACTCACTTCCATCTTGAAGCTTTGTGTCTAAAGGAAAGGCATGCAGCAGCTGGCGTGCCTGCAATAAAACTCAACTTTGATATTGTAACCTGTAACGTGCTGCCTATGCTGTAGTAAGTCTAGCTCGGTGAACAGGTGACATATTTTGAGAGACTGCAATGATCTCATACAATTATTACAGCGAACCCGTGATCTATGATTTTCATTGTCTTGGTGACAAAAGCTTTATTGCCGGATCACCATACTGTCCCCAGCAATTCACACAATCCACTACAAAGATCCCATTAAGTGAAATGGCAGAGCTTAACAATATTCCCACTACTGTTAAGGCTTCAATCTGATGTGGACCAAAAGATGAAATAAAGATCAAAGTGAAAAAGAAATAAAGGTAACATTTTTACAATCAAACATTTGGATGCTTAAAGCAAAGCCCGCAGAATTCTTCTGTCTGTTTTTTGCTGGCAATAATTTTAGAATCTGCACAATTTTAACAATATTAAAATTTAAGAATAAATATGGGACATACCTTTAAGTTAAAATACTTTTCAAACCGGATACGTGCTAGAACGATGCAGTCTTCCCAGTTTCTGGGCCTTGTTGCTGCCATTTTGCTAACTCGAATTGCGCCCTCAACCATTTCACCAGATTTTAAGCGCTATGAGGAAAATACAGATTGTGAAAGATTTTGGACATTTACTGATTATTAATTTCACTAATGATCTTGTTACACTGCAAAAGTACTTAATACTTAATCTATACTTCTGTGCAATTAGTTGTTGGCATTTTTAATATGGGACAGCAACTAAGGCATTTTCATGGCATATTAGTCACATGGTAAATCCAGATATCTGTTATGTGTAGTGAAAACAAAATCTGAACTCACAGCCAAAATAAAAAAAACTGGGTACACAAACAATAGAACTAAAATAGTCTCAACTGCAATGTTTCTAGTACACCAAGTAAGCAAAGACCTAAACTATTTGAATATCTATGAAGGCAATCTACCTCTGCCACTGAAGTGAGATCCACATGACAAGAGAAAAACTTGTTGAAGAGGTTGGGCTGTTGCACAAAGAGCTGCTCAAATTTGTCTCGTGACCACTGAATGCAATGCTCTATAGATGCAGGGAAAGACTTGACTGTGCAATATGGGAAATCCTCATCAACTGGGTCTTGCTAACAACACAAACAGCAATAGCAACCTGAAAACACATACTGTCACCCTGTATCAAGTTTCAGATGATAGTGCTTATGTGCTTTCAGTCTGGGAACACTGTAGTCTTTGCTTGAAGAGTCTATACCTCCTACAAAAAGAATGCTTCATGCTTGAGAGCTGCTTGTGAACACTAGGTGCCATTCAAGTCATTGATTATTGGTCCAATCAGCCAGTAATCAGACTATTTAAAAAGAAAAACAAAAACTGGTTTCTGATAATGTACAATAAACATAATATTTACATAAGTATAAGTAATGTCTATTCTTCTTTCCTTTTCCTCTCATCTGAATTATGCTAGTTAAGTTCCATATTCCACATTCAAGATCCTCATTAAAATGAATGCAGAATCTGCAAATGCACAACATATAAAACTAAGCATCTTATGCAATGGCTGTAACAAAAACAAATTCTGTGCTGATAGTGTTCCTGTGTTATATCAACTATGATGTTGATCATCTCAAGTGAATTTCAGCAAAAACCCAAACATCAGGTTTTATATTTACTCACCTGACTTGTGTAGGACTCGGTCAAATGTGGAACTATAACTTGAACATGTCCTTTGGTCCCCATGGTGCCTGATTCCAGCAGAGGTCTCTGAGTTGTCACACAGCGACTGGCAATGCACACAGTCATGTTATACATCTTTATTCAAGATTGAAGCTACCTTACATACAAATGCCAGCAAGCTAATATAAGTATATATCCTCAAAATTCTGTTTAAAGCTACATGTAGCTTTAAACTAAGAAAATAAAGTATGCTGAGTACATATGTAAATTTGTAATGTCATCATCTGATGCCATCACTGGAGTGCAGTTCTGAGCTGTTTAAATCTGACATCTTGAACTGTGAAAAAGAAACACCAGGTTGTAGGCATCCACTGTCCTTTCCCTCCACACAACTATTATATCTTAATTCTCCTATTTAATGTCTTTTGTGAAGTGCACTGAGTCTGCTACTCTGCGAGGAGGAAATGTGTTATGCAAGTATTTCTTTTATATTATTGTTAGTATTATGGTAATATCACATCTTCAAATCCTCCCCAGGGTCAATGCTGAAGGTTGGTTATAAAGTTGGTTATAAACCTACATAGTCTCCCCAAGTTCAACATTGAATGTTGGTTACAAAGCAAAAATGCATAAAAATTGCAGTCAATTATATGTTATACAACACCCTGTACCTATCCATGTAGCGACGAGCTTCTACATTGTCCAGAGCATTCACCACAATGTCTTGAGATTCAAAAAAGTAGTCAGTGTACAGGGTAGACTCTGTCTGTGGACACACTGTTTCAAGAAGCAAAATGTTTACCTCGCAGCAACCCACCTTACAGCTTTTATTAAAGGCTTTATGTAATTTAACACCAAAATAGCACAATAAACCTTCATGACAAAGAGCTTAAAGAACCTGCTTTCTCTTCTACCTAATCAAAACAGCTATAAGTTTCTGCAGTAAATGTAAACTTATAGTTACTGGGTAGAGTTACTAGTTTTCTGTAAGACATAGTTCACAATATAAAGTACACTTATGCTCTAATCTGATAAAAATGCATCTACTGAATATTGAAAAATGCAATGTAAATGTACAATATACCTTTATATTGATGGGCTTCAATATGTAAACCTGAAAGGACCAAAAAGATACACAATATATAACACAAACTACAATATAAACAAAATGACACTGTTCATCAGAGTAAACACATCTATTTTTCTACAGTAATGGTTATATCGATTCCCTAACACAAACTATGCATCTAGATTATGGTCTAAAGTGCATCTCTTCCATGAATATCCTTTACAACTGTTTATTAATTTTATACATACTTTGCTCTTCTTTGTCATTTGTACTGGACTTTGTCATTTGAAACATCATTCATGGTGTACAGATTAGCTTAATACAACAAAGACGCACAGGCTTCCCGCTGCTGATGTAGCTGTTTTATTTTTAATTGCATTCGCAAAAGGTTAACGCTACAAGGGAAGTAAACGTTACACTTAAAAGCTAAATCATTTCTTTACTGGTTACTTCCCTTGACTTAAATTTAACAGCAGAATTTCAAATGAGTTTTTATTATCAAGTTAGTGGAAGTTACCTTTAGGCAATAGCATGTTTTGCTCTTCTAGAAAATTTACATATATAAGCTTAGACAAGACTGCTTTCCAAAACTGTATTTCTGAAGTAGGGACACAGTGGAAACTTGGTACATTAAAAAGTCCAGTTACTAACTCACTAGAGTAACCTGACATCAATTAAGATTATCAGGAATGAAAGATATCAAGAGATTCTGATGACTTTGCTCCAGCAACCTCTAAGAAAACACATGGAAGATTGCCGTGGGCATGCTTCTGTGACTTCCCCACACAGGAATACATTTGGTAAAAGCCAAATATGATCTTTTTGAGACAATGTTATTTTACTATTTGATCACTTCAAGTTAATTAACAATAACTTTTTTAAGAAGTAAGGAAAGATACTTCTATAACGACTGGAATGATTCTGAAAAACAAAATATACATACATGAATTAATTTCCAGAACAGCTTGGGCAGCACAAGTTGACTTTGGTTTCTGTTAGTGGAACAAATACGTATTAACCAGGTTGGGAATGTTGACAGTGATTGTGTTAGCAAAACAACCAATGACTTATTAATCAGGCTGGCAATGTTGACAGTAAATGTGTAAGTAGAACAACCAATGACTTATTATAAAAGTTGGCAATGTTGACAGCGATTGTATTGTCCTCTGAATATACCTTTTAATGGTGAAGTTCATGAAAACAGTTCTTTTGCACAATTGGATTCTTGCTTGCAATGTACATGTGCATGCATATATGTGTGCATGAAAGAAAGTGAGCATAAAACTTGCTGTACCTATGTGTGCTATAAGTATCAGTGTTTTTATTGTATTTATGCATTTTATACTTTTTATGGGAACTATGAGGTCACTTACCCTGATATGGTGGGGCCTAAAGAGGAACTGGCGATTAAGATTTGATTTTTCTATAAGATCATTGTCTGTAATGGTAATCTGAAACAATAAGGACATGAGACTGAACAGCAGCTGTACACCAAACTTGCAAAAAAATTAAAAAAATAGAAAAAGAAATTGAGAGAGAGAAATTCTTTCTTCAATGCTTACCAAATAATCTTACATTTAGGAGCTATGGGGATACAACTGCTCTTTAACCAAGTACTGTCCTACTCATGGGGTCAGCTGACGAGCCAGGCAATTTAGCAGCTAGCAGGCAGGAAGGCTACCGAGCTTGATGACAGCAAAGTGTGCCTGTAATGTAGCAACTGAAGCAAACGAAAAGACTTGAGTTCATTTTACTGAGCTTTATATGGTAGCTGAGGGCAGATGCACCTAGGAACAGTGGAATTGCTAGTGGCCAGGGTTGCTAACAACACTGATCAGAGCAGTGATTTGTTTGGCTGAAGACCATTTGTAGCCCCTAAGCTCCTAATAGTCGGGTCACATGGTAAAGTTAATGAAGAAATTGATATTTTCTTTAGTAATAAGAAAACTCACTGAAATACCTGGTCAGCTCAGAGTAAGTTCATCTTTTCTACAAATCCAACATGGTTATTCCTTTTTTTAAAAAGATGAAATAAAATGAACAAATATTTTGTAGTCGAAAGGTTTGAGGATACAGCATGACGAGAAAATATAACTATTTACCTGTCCTGATTGTCCAGAACCCAAACCAAGTAGAGCATAGTTCTTTAACATCTCACAGCCTATTGCCCCACACCCAACCTAAAATTAAACACATTAAACACACACATACACAGATGTTAAAAAATAATTTGTTTAGAGAATGTATAACTTGAATTTATAAGCCATTTATAAACCTCACTTACACAGTACAAACTATTAGTTCTGCACCAACCCATATTACAGTCATGCAGACAGGTCTTTTATCATCATTATCATGATGGTTACTCAATAACTCTTAGACTAGTTAAATCTTTTTCGTTTGATACTTTTTCCTCTGGATTTTCTTAGATATTACTTTCAGTCTTGTCCTGCATTCAGACTTACCATAAACAATCGGGTATCTGCTAGTTTTTGACACATTTCCTCACCCACACAGATTCTTAGATGATCCATTCTGTCATCTCTGAGTAAAAGGAAATCATTTATATTTGAAAAACACGTTTTTTTCCTCTCAATTTCTTTAACATATCCTACCTATAAACTGAGAAAAGAAACATTTGTTCACCCTCTACAGTATATTTGTTTTATAGACCATTGGTCTTCAAACTCCACTACTCATCAGTTGTTCTTTTGATGCTTTCCACAGCTTATGTAACATCTTGCACTAACCCAAACATTGATCAGAAGGCAGCAGAAAAATTTACCTTGGAATAAAATGATCCGGTGAAGCAGCTGTCATATCAGGGACGACTTCCATTGCATCCAGATACAGCTAAACAAAGCCAAACAAATCTCTAAAGCAAGTCTTTCCAAGAAAATGTAGTATTTTTTCTGATAGGATACAGGTGGAACACTGGCGCTGCTTATGACAGAAATATGAGTGTTTCTTAATCATTTTTTATTTTCTCAAAATCTTTGAGATGTTGAATTTCCTTATTAATTCTACAACAGTTGGCTTGCTTGAGGCCAGTCTTTTCCGTCTCTTCTAGTGTTCAAAGTCTGACAATGTCATCCAAGACTGTATAAAAACAGCTTTTAAGGCATTTCCTTTAAACTGATGGATAAATATGACAATATGATCTGATATGCAATGTACATACACAAATTAAAAAAAACTCTTTTGCAAAAAATGAATGTACTCTGCAGTGCAATAGTTAAGCATCATTGCTCATTTAAAGCTATCATCTTTTCCGTTAACTCTTCTGTCATATCTGTCATGGAGTATTTTTGTATCTGTGATGAATGCAATGCCTTGCAAGTAGCACCTGCCTCTTAATGTGTAGTCAAAATGCTAATTTATTCTCAAAACCCACTTATCACTTACCCACTGACTGAGTGGTAAAAATTTGCCAGTGACAGCCTTGAGACCCTCTTGTGCTACAAATCCTCCAATGACAGCGCACATAGGAGCGAACCTACCTTGGGCTGTGAACGACAGGCACTGCACTAACTTGCTGTCCACCTGTCAAAAGCAAAAGTGTTACACTATGCATATATGTACAATTAATCCCTGTGAATAATGTGCATTTCTGAAATAGGTGCTTTAAATCACTTTAAATCTGTGATGTTTAAGGCTTTAATTATATCTAATAAAAACAGTGTTGCACCATCATGACAACAATGTCCCAACACATCCCTCAGAAATCTAACCATGCTTCAGCTCTAAGAATACAAGTCATTGTAACTAAATGTATTGTCATTTACAACACTGGCCTTAAGCTGGATTAGATGGAAAATGCAATTATACTTTTCACATAATGTTCCATCATTATGTACATCGTGATACTAGTGAAACATTTGAGTTTCATCTCAACTGAGAACAGGCAATCATGCTTGATCGCTTCGTTTTTTTTTGTTTTTGTTTTTTTTTCATTTTTCCTTCAGCAGGAAATAGATTTCAAGCTCTGTTACTCTAGACAACAGATTCTACTATGGAATGCAGTAGTTTCTTTCCTTGAACAATCTTTCTTTGAACAAAAATATTTCTCAATATTATTGGAAACTTATTTTCAAATGTACTACATTTAATTATAAGTGGCATTTCAAGTCATCACAGCTGATTTCAGCATTGACCTGCTGTGTGCATCAAAACAACATTTTACGCCATCAGAAGTTTAAAAACAAAACCACTACTGCAATGTACAGGGAAAGGGAGCAGAAGACTGCAACACTCACTTTCTCAGCAATTGGACTGCTGATTGCTTCTGCAAAGGCAATAACTCTATCGGCACTTTTCTGGCACCTGCCATAGAACAACTGGTCTCAGCACGGGTTTTCATAGCAACATTTGAAAAAGAATAAACAAATAAAAACTGTCTGCTTTTAATGTTCACTATCACATAAATGTACAAGACTTTCCCAAGATGTATTCTCAAAACAGACTATTCAGGCAGCTGACATGAACTAAAAGCTACTTGAAACAGATCTACCCACCAAGGTGCAGGCAATGTGCCAGTCTCTGAGAGAAAGGCATTAAGAGCCTGAAATGCCAGATGAATGTTGATAGGAGCCTGCAAAAAAATAAATCTGTAATCATGAAGTCTAAAATGTATTCTGAGGCCTTTCAAGGTTTTCTCCTGCATACACACTTAGCATATCTTACACTTACAAAAATACTGAAAAGAATCTATCACGTCTACCAACACGGCCTGATTTGTAGACATCCAGCAATCCACACATTTAAGGAAGGGGCAAAATAAAACCTTGAGAAATGGAGTGATAAAATAATCTAAATATCAGAACATACATTAAGCTTGTTGAGATCAGGCACCACCAGGTCCGGTGAACTCAACTGCTCCTGAAGAGATTTCTGAAACATCACAGAATGTTAATCTATACACTGTCAACAACTGTTTAAAATATCATACAATACAGATCTCTTGTTACTTATTTTTCATAAGATGTATTAAATTAGACAAATCTTAAGGTCAGGCGTCTACTCCGAAAATTAAAATCTTTGTTTTCAATATATTTAAAAGTTTTTTTACTATATATGAATGTTCATTATAACTAAAGTTTAAAATATAGCATTTGTTTTTCAAATTATAAGAGATATACAGAAGTAAAGTAAATTTCTTACAGAAGATACAGTCTTTGGAACTTTAACTTGTCTGAGTATCCCACCACTTTCATAAGGTGGGAAGTTACTGCTGCTTGTATCACAGATGGAAAAACTGCTAGGTGTTAAGACTGCATCACAAAAACATATGAAATACAATCAAAACAGAAGCTGTAAGGACAGATGTATTTCTAATCTTTGGTTACCTTTACAAAGAATTACATAAAGAGAGCACAGCAGTAACTAAGGCAGAGAAACTTACGTAAGAGAGGGAAAGGTCTCAGCACACACTAAAATTCCTTAGAATGTCCTTATCTAAATAGATCATCTCTACACGATTGAGATAAAAGTCTACCATAAAAAAATTTGTGGTAAAGACTATCACTTCTGATACCTGAGCAATGTTAGTCTTTTATTCTTTGTCTCATGCAGATTTTATACATTCTTATCATCATCATCATCTTTCCACAATGTTGATACCTCTGAAAACAGTGCTGCACATCAGACAAAGTTATGAATGAAAGGTTTTCACAAAAAGCAAAATCAAGTGCTCTTACCTTTTACTTGACACTGTAGAGAGTTGAGAGGTGTCATACCCTTGATTTCCTTAAAGCAGACTACATCACCAGTTTCTAACCCATGCAACTGGTTGTCTATACATGTCACAACACCAGGATTGGCCTGTCATGATTGCAGCAAAACGTCTTCAGTTAAGACTTAACATATCGACCAATAAACCTAACAAGAGAGACTGCAAAAGCAAACAAAAATAAGTAAGTACCCCATTACTGTAAAAATCCATACATTTGTCAAGAAACAAGGTCCATTAAACAGTTTAATCCTACAGTTCTTTATTGAATTGACAATGACTTCCAATTATCTTGACGCATAAGCATATACAATACAAATATTTCAATATGTTCAAAATTTGAACAAGATGGAGCTCTCTCAAGACTTAGCACAATGAGACACTTACTTTTGTTATGCTGGCAATAAACGTTTCACGTGGCTCCTCTCCGCTTGTGTCCCATACCTCAAAATGATCCCCAAAATCACAAAAAATGTTTCCAAATACTCCATAAACATCAGCACAGATGAACTGCAAAAACAATGACAATATAGCTTTCTTTAACGGACTGTTTTGGTGTCTTTCTCTCACAACTGATATTTTGATTAATATGCCTATATTTTTACCTTTCCTTTAAATCTAAAGCACAGAAACTAGTTAAAGTACAGGGAACTATCTTTATTAATTTGAATATGCTAGAGGAAGTAAAAGAAATGACTGCAAAATTTTCCTTCACTGCTTATACATTTCTTCTTTCTTGCATGATGACACACACATTTTCAGAAAACATTTTACAGATATTATTGAAAATATTGGTGAATACCTGTGATTTGTTACAAGTCAAAATCATGTTAAAAGCTGCCTCATCAACGAAAAAAATACAAGGCACAAAGTAAAGATTAATAACAATTGTTTTACATGGAAGGACAAAACAGTCACCTTGATTTGAGGATTGCATAACCGACAAAACTGATTGATTTTCAGTTGTATTTGTTGTGGGCATTCCGTCAAGATGACACACTGTAAAATTAACAATAGGTTCTAGTCAAGGCCACAAAACAGTTTTACTTCTGCACAAAAATACCTCAAGAACTTTTCTACAGAAAACTTATAGGCTTATTTTTCTTCTGCCCTTCAAAATCCACAAGCATTAACATGTCGACAACAGCATCTGTGCAACAAGATTTTGTAAATTTGTATTTTTACACAAGCATACACAAACATCCAAGCACATAAATATAGTGTCAAACATAAAGATCATAATTACCTGGAAATGTTGTAAATAACCAAGGTCTGATGTCATTGTTAATGATTCTGTTAGAGTGGAAATTTCAACATAAGGGTTTAGTTCTGCTAGTCTTTCTGCACAAGCCTCTGCCCTGAAATACACCAGCAAGCAGCCACTCTTCTGAAGACAATAATTTCAATGCTTGATTTATAAGCAGAGCTTTTCATGCCTATTGAAAAACGTATCATTCTGTTTAGATTTTTTTGAAAAAGTGATTTACAGAATGTGTGATTACTCTGTTCAGTGAGTTAAAAAAAATGAACAAACAGGATGATAACTTCACAAACTGTTCTCTTTGTTACAGGAGATGGAATGGGTGATATGGGGTGTCAGAGATAAGTTTCTTTAAAATCAATTAAACTTCGGAATCCATTTTAATTAATGCTGAAAGAATTTTCATTGCATTATTCAAAACAAAAAATAGGTTTAAACAAGTATTCCATGTCTGTCATTTTTTTATTGAGTGCATTACCTTTAAGAGAACATTTTTTAAAATGCATTTCTAACAAAAATCAATTCATGATTAGTAATATATCTAAGTGGTATAACGTAGTGGCATACCTTAAAAGACCTTAAATCCTAAGTTACCTGTTTTTCTTGGCTTGCACGTCGGCCTCATTAATAAAAAATTGTGTCCCCAAATCTGCCATGCAACATGTTTTTCCATCTTGTATTGTCAGACACTATAAAAAAAGTGAGTAGAACTTATTTCAGATTACTTTCACAGAAAGGTTTGCAAACACCTATGAAGCTTGATGCTACATGAGTTTGAAGTGATATACTTTCTAATGAGAACTACATTTATGACTTGCCTATTTATAATCTTAATTATTATCTATTATTAAATAGCATGTTATCTATTATCTTACCATTTGGTTAATTGTAAAAGATCACCAAGGCATTTTTTAACTAATGAAATGATTATGCCAATCTCCAATTAGTTACCTTTAATGTACCTTTAATAGTAATATTTATGTAGCACACTTTCCCACATTGAGGCAAGCTCAATGCACTTTACAAGAGACAAGGGGCAGTAGGCAGTGATGCCACACAATAGGAAAAGGCATCACAATCAAGCACACACACAAAAACACAAACACAAACGCATGGTGAACATTACCACAAACATAAAGGAACACAGAGAGGGATGAGTAAGGTGAAGAAAGGAAGTCAGGGTAGACAAATACAGTAGGTATTTCTGAAAGTGATGGCTTTTTAAGTCTAGACTGGAAATCGTGTAGCATCCCTACTGTACGGAGTGACAGAGGAATGCATTCCAAATGATGGGGCCAGACAAAAAGAATGAACGTGCTTTTATAAACCTTTAACAAAACATGCTTTCTTTCAAGCCGCAATAATACAATTTATTGAAGTAAAGGCATATAGGGCGGTAGCTGTGGGATATGTAAGTTACTGCATGTGCAATCACATACACACAAACATGCATGTGTATAAGAAAATGCATGTATTGGTGTAATATGTGCATATAGTGAATGTCGGTGTTGAACGTGGGTGGGAAGAATGAGAGACAAATAGCAGTAAAGAATCTGCACTTCATAAAAAGAGATTTGAATAAAAAATGCACCAACTTACCTTTATTCCTGCTAATGCAATATTTTTAGCTGAAAATGCAAACAAGATTATTTTTCAAGTAATTTCAAATTTGCTAAGTATCACTGATTTCATCACATATCAATATATACTATCCATTTCAAAAATCAAATAATAGAGGGTAAAGCCTAAGCTAAACTCACTCTGCCCCAAAATCCCTTGCTGCTCTTTACTGTTTTAATAATCAGATATGCCAGTGACAAATATATATGTGCTGCATCTTTTAGTGTATCAAATCCTTACTTACAAGCTTACCTATTTCAACTCCAAGTCCTCCAAGACCATAAAGCAATACTGATGACTGAGCTATTTGTCTCATTGCATTGTCTCCATACACATATCGTTGTCGACTGAAAAAAGACAGATTTAATGCCAAGAGAAATGTAAATGCTAAAAAACTGCTAAAAAAAACAAGCCTACCAATTCATTTGTGGCATGTTAATATGAGCAAAGTTATCCATTCAATGTGATGTCAACAATATGAAAATCTTACACCTCATGCTCTATATGCACATTTCCGTCATTTGCTTTGAAAAGATGTTACCACTGCTGTCCATTTTGAAAATATTTCCTTCTAAATTATAGGACAAGACAAATAGGCAGTCTACCTATATAACGAATCATCTATCTCCATGTCTGAAGCCATAATTTCTTGGGGTTTCTTTCACTCTACATATGTTGTGCTCCCCTGAAAGAGAAAAACATGCAGTTAGGCTTAACTTGTAACAGCATCTGTATTAAAAGTCATCTTTTTGTCATAAATTGAATATTACTGTAGGATGTGCATATAGGTTAACTTGGTTTGCTATTATTGGTCAACTCTTTGAAGAAATATAAGGCAGAACTTTGATATGGGGGAGGGGGACGTGACGTCATAGGCTGGTCTATGTTATTTTGTCAGAGGTTTGGGGTTAGGGTTTGGGGTAGGGTTAGGGTTAGGTTTAGTTTATTAGGTACATTTGGGCAGTTGAGTGGAGCGAGCAGACGACAAATGCCGCGAGACATTTCTGTTATGGCCGTCGCGTCCCCCCCCCCCCACTCCTATATCAAAACTGTACCAAATATAAAAACACCCTTTTGCAAGAGTTAAACGGTGACCATTATTTACATTTACAAGATCAGTTATTTACATCAGACTAAATTCATCATCTACAGCCATTTATCGCAAAGCCAACCACGTACAAAACTAGCTTTTTAAAAGATAATGAAATGTGAATCTTGTGTAATGCGAAAACATGTTTTACAGCAGTTTAAGAACTTGGCTCTAAAGACATTTATTTTTATGCAAATACGGGTAGGAGAGGCATATATCCGTGCAATCTGACGTATTTCGTTGTAAACATTTTCCATGAAAAAAGGTAGTTTAAAAATTCATTGACGTCTAAGTTATTAAAAATACAGAATAATAATCGCTTCATGTCGTCTTTTGCTAACTTAGTTACAATACATACACTGTTTACTTCGTTTGTGCCTAGGAGAAAAATGTCGTTCACTAATAATGTTCACAAATCGCAGTCAACAGTGTTAAAGTGTGTTCAGTGTTCTGACATTTATAACGATATAAACTTCAAACTGTCAATGTTTTTTTATTAAGATAATGATCAGTACTAGAAGACCTTTTCACGAGCACAAAATAAAGCAGCGTTTACCCTTGCTTCCGTATTTTCCCGGCATGACTAGCGGAAGTATGGACAGAGTTCTTTTAACTCATTTGGTTGGTGAATAGGGATGAATCTATCCAATCAGAGTCGGTTTAACAAATAGTCTGTGGAGAGGTTGAGTGGAGCAGAAGACATCGCTGGCAGAACTCATACATTGAGAGAGAATGGCGTCCGAAGGAGCTACCGTTCTCGATGATGTTGCCGGTGCTGCTCAGCCGAAGGCTTCAGTACTACTAATTGTTGGCGAACCTTTCTCAGAGGAACAGAAGACATTGATCCTTGCAGAGATTACTAAAGGTAGGAATTGAACTTTTTTACAGTTTAAACATGATTAATTGATGTTTGTTAAATGCGGTTTGGACCGGCGAGGGTGTGTAACTGGGTGACTAATGCAGACGCCGTCTGCAGAAGTGAAATGGTATTGACAGCCTGACATAAGTATGTAGTTTTAAGGATACTGGATTCAAGAAA
This sequence comes from Marisa cornuarietis, assembly GCA_004794655.1. Lineage (NCBI taxonomy): Eukaryota > Metazoa > Mollusca > Gastropoda > Architaenioglossa > Ampullariidae > Marisa > Marisa cornuarietis. Next base: position 299,029 of record SMMW01000528.1, read on the forward strand.
GTTAGAAACTACTGAATACATTCTTTCCAGAGGGGTTTCAAGTTCTTGTTATCTTTTACCTAATTGCAGTTCAGAGATTGCAAGGATACTGCTTTGCCAAGTTTGTTCACCCCCTGCAAACCTTTTTTGGACGCAGATTTCTTTCGCACCGCTCTCATCAGAAAGTGAAATCGGGCTTAAGAACAATATCTTTAGATTTTACGTCATAATTTTAGCACTTGTTTAACACTTAGCTGCCGTAGGAGAAAGTGCAGACTGCGATTAACATAATTTATTCCAGACTGCAAAAATAATGTGGCAGCGCTAAAACTTGTAAGCAGTCAATTCGACAACAGTGTCCAGAGTTTCCATTAAAAATTTGCTTCAACAAGTATTTTAGACCCATTGACATGATGACATAGCATCGTTGTTGGGGAGAATTTATGATCTGCTAGATGGCTACCGTTTTGCGCAAAACGGGTAAGAAAGGCAATCTTCGTTGAAAGGAAAAGTAGCAGCCGACATGCTCAAACTCGAGTCAAAAACGACCTTTCAGTTGTACCTTCTTGCGCATTTGATTAAGCATCTTCTTCCAGAAAGTTTTTTTTTTATATAATTAACTATTTAAGCTGTTTACACGGGTACTCGTTGTTAAGCCTGCTTACATGTGTAATCCGCAGCCTCAAAATATCCTGATGTGTATGATTCAGGAGATAGGAATCCATATGGGTTATCCCAGATCGTTGTTGAGCGAGTGTTGTCTGAATTCTCTTGAAAAGGTGCAGCTTAGAATGATGCAGATTAACAAAGATCTTTGTTTTGGAGTGGTTAAAAGTGAATTGATAAAAGGTTGTGCAGTCGTATTATGCATCTTCATGACCGGTGCTGCAGCTGGGGGGAAGATAAATCAAAACAGATATTGACCTAATTGAGGAACAGTTATTTTCTTTTTTCCTGAGATTACAGCATTGAATATTTATAGTATGGAAAGGTTGGATTTTGCTTAACACATCTCAGTCATCTACATGAGAAATGCATGTGATTTATAAGACACCAGTATTGCATTCATGCATGGCTTTGACAGAATTGGTTAAATTAAGAGAGGAAGATGTATTCTCATCTCATGACCTTGTTTTAAAAGATTATGATATTAAAGGCAATGTACAGTTGCCAGAAGACCCTGTCATAACTCGGGAATGTACTTTGTAATCAGGTAATGAGCATCCCCACAAGCCTTTACCATGTCTTGTGTTATATTTTGTATTTTATTGCACAAACCTTGCATTTACTATTTAATCATACAAATACCTTTCAAGCAGCAGCAGCAGCTGCAGACAAACCCAGGGTGTTAGGAATCTGCTACAGTGCTTGCACCCTTATGCTGTTGTTAACTCCATGTGCCTCCCCCTCTCCTTCCTTTAGGGTTCTCCCACATAGGGTGCCATTCTGGCAAAAGCAGGGAAAGAAAGCCTGAGATTTGGGTCAGCAACTAGCGGGTGCTAGAGACTTGCAACTTCAGATTTTTTTCTCACTAGCCATCCTGCCCTGCTTTGTTTCTAGAATATAGTATATTTTTGTTATGAAATGTTGTTCTTGACCAATTAAAGAAAACAAATTGAAGAAAGAAAAAGAACAGGCGGTATATGATTGCCTAATTTTCAGCATCAACAAACATTTACATTCTTTATATTCTACCTTTGGAAGACTGCATGACTAGAATGTTTTGATGAATTCCAGGAAACATGGAACATGTAAACACGGCAACAGCCGAGTCAGTTTTGCAGTAGTTCATTGAGTTTCCATTGTTTGCAACGTTTCTCACCAGATGCATGAGTTTAGAACCTGCTGAAGATAGCATTAGGAGAAAAAAAATCGCTTATTGCGATGACTCATTCGCTACACGTGACGAATCGCGTAAAATTTGGTACGACGTTGGAGCAAAACCCACAACATGATTTTCGTAGTTTGAGGCGGACAGACCAAAACGCACAGCGTCACTGCCATCGTAAATCGCTTAACGGCATTCTCGGCTGATCTTGATCGTGCAGACAGGTCGAAGATCACAGAGGTTGAGGAAAGGGACAAGGCAGACAGACGACACATTATCGCCGCAGTCGATTAAGAAAGACGAGGGTGGACTACGCTGTGCACTAGACATCATCCTCAAATGACTTACATGTGCGGCTGTCTGGCAAAACACACAGACCATTCTACAGAGGTTAAAACTGGGCAGCTGGGGTATGTGGGATGTGTGTGTGTTGGGGAATTAGACTCAGACCACAGAGGTAGAAGAATTGTGCCTGTCTGAAAAGGTTAGCAAGGACACTAGATGCTGAAAGGAAGCCATTGATTTTTTTTCTTGTACTTTGAACAAGATGCCGCCATCGATCACAGCAGCGGTAGAACTCTAGGAGGAATATGTGCTGGCTCTGCGCCCCTCCACTTCCCCCGCCCCACTAACCCTCACGCCACCGCTTGCAAAAACTTGATAGTCCTCTTTGAAGTACCCTCATATCATCACTTCCAAAGTCTAAATTCTGTGAAGGTTAGAGATGTTTAACTCTTTATCTCATTGGCCTGTCGCATTTTATTTGTTACTGTCATGACTGTCATGGTGGCAGTAGGTGAGCGTCCACATCTTGCTGTAAGTAGTCATTTATGTATGTGAATAAGACAGCTGTGCATACAGCTTGTTTACCACCAAGCCAATACACCATTCCTATAGCCTGCATTCATTTAAGAAACATAAATAGCCGACCCATTGTACCTGGGACACAGCTGTTGTGATTTGTGGTAATATAAGGAATACATAACAATGACTAAAATTTTTCACATATCACTTTGAATTTCACAGTTCGTCGGATTTTAAAATGTATGAACAAATTACACTGCTTTCTCAGTGGAAATGCTTGCTTCATGGCTATCAGTGGCAAAAATGAGTCGATTGGAAGCGTTCAAAACATCTGGTGCCACCCAGACTTGGCATCAGGCCCAGTGCTTGAGGTTAGAGAGACCTCAGCCAGACAGGATTGGCCTATTCCTTTCAACTCTTGGAAGCTATTGATTTGGTCCTTTTTCTTCTCTTACAGTTGCTGTCTGTGGGTGTGTAGTGATTACTTAAAATGTCATGCTGATTTTGTTTTGTACTTTGAAAACCATTATCATGTCAGATGATGTACTTTTGTTCTTTTCATTTTCATTGGCTTACATTTGAGTAGCTCTGACGTCATGTTGTATGTTCTATCCATCCTTTGATTTTTCTCCAACTTTGCTACTCATGGAAGTCTGAGAAGCAGGAAGTTTACTCTGCCTTAGTATACATTTTGCTGTTATTATTGCACTTCAACCTTTAGGTGTTCTCTAAATCAGCATTCAGTCAGCTAGTAAATGTTTCTTTCTGTAAAAGCAGTGTGTTGTTTTTTGTAAGGTGTAAGAGGGGATTTAAAACTGTGGAACCAAATTCAAATAACAAAATGCACAGACCTGTGAGGTTAATGCGTGTTGTATGGAAAAGAGGTATCAATGCTTGTCAGACCTAACTGTAGGGTTTCTCAGTCGAGGTGAATATATATCGAATTTGCCTTTGCATATTGTTCTTATGTACTAGTGTATGAGGTTGTTGGTATGTGTAGTAGATTCTTCATACAGAGGTGTGAGTGTGCAGTTGGGAGCAGTGTACCCTTATTTGAGGCAGACAGCATCCTCTGATAGTCCAAGCTGAAGGCTGTGAGGACAGTGCCACCTGGTACAGCCAGAACTATTAAAGACCCATTTGGTTACAAAATTGGTTTAGTTCCTTACAAAATAATTCCCCAGTTATGAGCAAATAAGCATTCCTTTGTTGATAAATTACAAGACTTCAAGCATCCAGTAGGTGCAGGAAGGAGTCGGATCAGTGAAATATTAGATCATGAATGTGTTACATTATCTAGCTACAGCCAGCTGGAAAGCTAACCACATTCCACATTCCCCTTATACCTATTTGACATTTTTTGGCACATGGATGAGAACGCCAGGTATGAATGCATCTCACCTATGGAAGAGGGGTTCTTACCACTGACTGGCTGTTACTATATTTTCATTAACTTTAGGCAGTCATTTTAATCAAATTGCACGCATATGGGTCTTTAATAAAAGATATAGTGCTCCACTGCTTATAACAAGATTTCAGTGCATCAGAACAAGAGTGTTTTGTGTAAGGTACTTCAGAAAAGGTTCAGGGTTTCCCTCTTCCGCCAAACCCAGTCTTTACAGCTTGTTGGCGTGGAGGACAAGTGTCAGCACAACAGTTGATAACTGCTGATGGAAAGGAGTGGCGAGACAAGGTGCGACTTCATGTGCCGGTATAGGTCAAAGTTGACGGTGAGCATGGTGTCGAAAGCTCAGTAGCAGGAAATAAGGCGGGTCGATCTGCGAGGTCATGCATCGAGGGGGAAGAAGGATACTTTTTCAGTTTCGTGCATTTCATTTCACTTGCGTAATTAACAGGGGATAAAAAGGCTTTGTGCGTATTTTGTCGAAGGCTGGCCGGTCGCCAACTTCGTGTCCTCCACGAGGGAGTCAGGTGTCAGCCCTCCTCAGCCTCAACTCAGTTTTAGTAGTAAGCTTGCCATGCAACATGGATGCTTAATTTATTACATCAGAATGGATGTGGCTTGCCTTTTAAATGAAGTCTGATGACCATTGTCGTGCGCATGCTCCAGTGAGACTGTACAAGTACCAGCACCCTCCCTGCCCGTTCCTTGATGTAATGAGTGGCGTGACGTGGACACGGAGGAAAGGTGTACGGCCAACGTAGGTACAATTAATTAAGGTGAAGATTGCAAAAGGACTGGCCTTGTTTGCCCAACATTTGCACCATTTTTAGATTAACCCTTCCTGCCACACATCGTTACCATTTTCACGAACCTCGTCGGGTAGGCTGAGGCAGAAGGCTGGTCCATATCATATGCAAATGGCAGAAACACAAAGGCCCGCGCCCGACAGCTGTTTCCAGTTTCTTGGGTCCGTATCTCAAGAACAGGTTAATCATCCCGTCCAACGTAGAATGCAGCGCTCGAGTCTTATCCGCAGACATTTTTTATATACAAAACAAGTAAGAAAACCCAGTTTGAACCGATCTTTCTATAGTTACAGACCTCTTCTCTCCCCCCCCCCCCAACTTTTGTGAGGAAATTAAAAAATATAATTTAGAGTGAATGTAATTATCTTTATTTACATAGATTTCAGAAACCTATAGGATACTTCAGTTTGATATTGTTGAGCTGTGGAGTATTGTATGCGTCGGTAACAACAGATTTCTATTGATTTTGTTTGAAGCCTTGCCCGTTTGAATGCAGTGCCGACATCTGGATTGATAGATGGTGGACATCTCCTTATGGAGGTTTAATGACGCCTTCTCTAGAGACCTGCACGTTTTCTCTCCATCTGCTGCCGCACACAGCATGGCGGCCACCTTTGTCTGATGCAGATTTTGTCATCTTGTGCCAAGCAAGCAGCCGTCGGGCTGTTCATAATCTTGAGCTACTTGGAGAAGTGTGATAGTTCTCTATCTAGCCTCATGCTCCATCAACCTCGTGACTGAACAAGGGAAGAATATAACGGTTGCTCCTAGTTCAAGGCTGGTCTGTAAGAGGGTGTGAAGCTTTGAAGTACATTAAAAGCTACCATGAGAGAACTACTTCGACTTTCCGTTTGATGGGTTGCCTTCATTACTTGCCAGTGACTTGTGACTTATGCCTAATGTCACGCGTTTGTGGCTGGGTATTACACCACTACTCACCCACCCCCAACCCCATGGTAGACCTCCGCGTAATCCACCTCTGTTGTAGATTATTAATTATCTTTTAATAGACGTGGTTCCACCAGATGGAAGGCTTGTTAGTGACACGAGTTTGCAAGTAGTTAACATAAAAAGACTGTCTATTTACAGGTTAACTGCTCCCAGCTCAAGTCAGACACTTCCATTTTAACGCGGTGTTTATGCAGTATTACTGTTAGCAGGGTGAAGTATTTGAATTCACTGATTGTCGCGCTGAAGCAGATTTTTATTAATCTGTTCTGCGTGTCATCTTCACCTTCGCCCACTTGAATTCTCCTCCCCACCAACCTCCATCATTGAAGTCCATCAGTGATGCACACTATCACGAGTCAAGATATCATTGCATCAAGAGAGAGAAATTCAAAACGTCAATACTAGACGAGTATTTTGCAGAATGTTTTTTATATCGGGGTGACATTCTCGGGTGTCATGCAGGTTGCTGTTGATGACGCAGACCATTACTGCTTTCAGGTCGTTCCACCAGTCATGCTTAATGCCTTCGCACCAGAATCTTTCTGCTTACTCATCAGATAAACCGGGTTTCAATTTTTTTTTCTTAGTTGAGACTAAATGCCACCTCTACCCAAGCATATGCTGACAGAAGGGTAAGCTGCGGGCGCGCAGACACACGAATTAAAGACCAACCTGAATGGTTTGCGTTTTTTGCAGATATCGGTAGATATAGGCGATATAAAACTAGTAAATTTCAGCCTCCAAAACCCATCCGTTAATTATCCCCTACGATTCGCACCTGCGATCAACAGGCCCTGCTAACAGGGTACTACGTCACACTAGTGCACCATTAACAACATGACAGCCGTCAACATCAAACAGAGAGAGAGAATGAGCGAAATTTCGAGTTATTCGGACGCTTAAAGTCTGCATTTCTCGTGGTTCTGAAAAACTGCTACTTTAGCACGAGAAATGCAGACTTTTAACATCACACCGGGATTCATATAGTAGACCAGCATATTTCTTGCCTTCGGTATGTTATGTTTTAAGTTGGGAAGAGAGATGATCGGCATCATTACAAATATTCGAGTCACCCATGTTTTCCGGTGTATAAATCAGTTGTCATTATCCTAGCCCCAGACTCCACTCTACAAACGCTTAGCAAATATCGGTCTCGGAACGTCCGTTGTTCAGATGTCTGTCGCCCGCGACTAATTTTGCCAGAAAAGAGGTTGCTTTTACATAGTGTATAGATGGTGCGCCTGTGGCCGCGAATGTGGGATACTGCATCGCAGTTATCGCAACTGCTTCTGGTGAACTTGTGCTCCCCAGCAACACCCCCGGCCAACGAAAATTGCCGCCTTGTTGCAGTCAAATGGTACATTCCATCGCACAGCGAGAAGCAATGTATTTCCATGCAACAGATCTTGACTGGGCCAATTGAAAGGACTGGTCCCACTTCCTCTATTTTCCCCTCCCCCCCCCCCCCCACCTTCAAGTCCTCAACACTATTTACTGCGTCGCCGTGCATCTGTTAAGCGCGTGGCTAGACAAGTTGCTGCTATGTAGTCTGCCGTCTCCCTCACTCACACACACACACTAAAATACATTGCTAATTAGAAGATTCACATACTTGCATGCCTGCTGGGCATTCAGCTGAACAGTTTGAGCACTGTGCGCGCTTTCTTACCTGTACCTACACAGGAAGGTAATAAATAAGTAAAGGCACCGCAGTACCGTCCGTCGTCAGTGAGTCACGTAAAGAAGACAAAAGATAAAAATAAAAAATTTCGGGTGTTAAGGTGATTCTTCAAGAAGGTCGGGTCGATAGCAGATAACGGTGAGGTACTGGTGAATCATCACCTTGGGCTTTTTTAAGACGTTCCTGTTGTGAGTCCTCGCCAACATTACTGCTCTGTGTCGTGCTGAGACCGGTGAGGGGAGCGTGTTGCTCACTTTTTGCGTCTTGTATCTTCTGCACTCGTGTGAGTCTGTGTGAAAGAGAGAGGGTGAGGGATTGGTTGGCGAGTGTGTGTGAGAGAGAGAGAGAGAGAGGGACTAGGAGGAGAAATGCCAAGCGAGAGAATGAGCAAAAACTCAGTCGTCACATTCTCGTGGACATGCTTGTAAATTCTGAGGAGTGCGTTAACAATTCTCAGGTGATCGAATCTATGATAGCTTATAGCGAGATTTGAACTATGTGATGAGTCATGTCAGTGCGTGACTCAGTGTAAGTCGCTTGACAATAACGTCAAATAAGAGTAGGTGGAGGTGATCGCTTGGTTCAGATCACCACTACCTGCACTTAGTCATCAGTCTGTCCCTTCGGGGGGCCATCTGTCAGTGAATCGTTAAAGCTGTCTGCTGAAAAACAACGTAAGTCTGCCTGGAATGTGCCCTCGTGGCAATGCAGTGAAGGCCAAGTTGTGCGGATAATTGTTTTTTACCCCTCGCAAGCCTCGACAGTGATCACGCTTGCACGTGCGAAGAGTGGCGAAGATTTCTTTCGCCCGTGAAGCATCGTTCACTGCATACCAGTGTGAAAGACCGGTACTGATAGAGTGCCGACACTACCATTTCCGCTGCTTCCCCCACCTCAGTGTGACATTAAAGCTACGTGAAAGCCTCTCTAAAAGTATTACTGTTATTTCATGAAATAAAGTTAAAAAATAGTAAAACTCGTTTCATTATCTAATAAAAAAAATCATAGAAGTTTTCAGTGCAAAAATAATCAGGAAAGTGCTGTTCGTAATATTTGTGGGTGAATTGAAGAGATCGGTTGATTAGTCGTTTTTGTGCCCCTCCCCCCACCCCATATATCATCCTTGAAACTTTCCCCTCAGCAGTTATTCTCCAACAGGCTGAAACTGGTTAGTGTCCTTGGCACTTTTCGAATAGATCGATATTATTTTGAATTTTCTTTTGTTTGTTCTTTGCCAGCAGTAGGTGTCAAGATATGTTGCCTTGCCAGATACCTGTTGCGTTTCTTGCCGAACACGGACCAGTTGCCTTTAAATTTTCTTTTTTATAGGCTTTAACATCAACTCTTCAGGCTATTGTGTGCAGAGCTTAAGGCAGTTGCTTTGACGATTATTCAGCTTTCACAATTCTTTAGCTAGTCTTCCTGATTTCGAAGACTTCAGTTGCTTTATTATGGCAGATCGTTTGAGTCGGGATGAATTTCCATAGACGTTTTGCTGTCAGTCCTTAGGATCGAATCCTTTCAGTCACTGGCATAAAAAAAGTGTCGAGGAAAAGTTGTTAACGCTGCTCAGATTTAAAAAAAAATCCTTCCATTTGCACAACGCGCCTCGTTTTAGACAAAGAAATGCAGGTGCTGGGAACTGCCTTAAAGGAGGAGGGGTGGCAGTGGGATGCGTTCGAAGCTGTGCCCAGCACAACATGTCCCTTTCCTGGTTACTCGACACCGTATGACCTCACACTGGACTCGTGCGTGTCACTGCCCTAGTCCCATCAACAGGTTCTTGTGTGCCTCAGGGGCTGAATGAGGAGCTCATGTTTGTTGTTGTCGCTGACTTTGGGGGATGGGTGGCTTCCATGTGGCGGGAGAGGTGTGGTGAGATGAGCGGAGGGGGAAGACGTGTAATGCTTAGTTTTCAGAGGAGTTTATTGTTTTAGGAAAGGTGAAAAAAGATGAAGGCGTGTGAGTGGGAAATTCCTGTTTTACAGGAAAAGAGCTGGTTTTATCCTGCTAGGTGTTTTAAGGTGTAAAGACATAAAATCCTGACAGAATCGCCATGGTATGTGTCCAGGCTTCGGTTCCACTTTGCCGAGAGGAAAGCAGCTGAACTATGGGTAGCGGGAATTCTTACTGGCTGCTGATGGCTGCCTTTTAAGTCTCCAGTCTCCGTTCTTTATGCAGGCACACTCACGCTCGCTCACGTGCTCAAAACAGAACTCTGTTGTTGAAGGGGGGGGTATGCCGTATGTTTGTAAACAGGTATTGTGTAGTGAGACTTAATTAAGCGTCCCTTGTGCAGACTAAATCCTGTTTGGTAACAAGCACGTTTGCAAGTCCGCCTGTCCAAAAGACTAGTTAAGTGATGGCAACAACCACCCATAAGCAGGCCACTTGTAAAGGTCGTGGTGTTCATACTTATCCTGGTAGATCGAAAACTAACTGCTTAACCATTTCCTTTACCCTCCACTCGTCTATTCCCTCCACCCCAATGCATAGACATCTAAGCAGATGACCCCCCCCCCTCCCGTGGGATGCCTCTGTTGTTAACTGGTATGTATGTCTTGTGAGAGGAGTTGCCTTATTCACGCAGAGGGAGACTAACAATGAAGAGACAGAGTCCGTAACTGTCCTTTCTGTTTGCACATACGTGCGAACGCAACTATGTATCTTCACCAAGTGCTGCTTGATGTCACAATTGCGCACACCGTCTCGAGCGTCGGGCCTTGTGAGGTCAAGGTTAGCGGGGCAGCGTGTTGTGAATTAATACACTCGAGAGTTTTCATGTTGGAGTTAGGGGTGGGGGGGGGTGAACTGCCGAGGGAGCTTGGAAACTTCTGAGCTCTCTAGGAAACATGCGTCACCACGTATGTCCATGCACGCGGGGAGCGCACGCGAAGAGAGTTTATCTTATCCCTACGGGACTCGCTCTTGGCTCGCTTGACGATGCGGGTTTGTCGTTGCTGTATCGATTTTGCAATTTGGATGGACGCGGGACAAGGTTTCCATGGTGATCAGAACACCTGAACTTTCCTCGGTCTTTTTCTTTTGTTCGTCGTATCACTGATGCACGGACAGTACGTGCCATGAGTATTCTATAATGGTTAGTAGGGGTATACTGCCTGTAGTAGTATATAAGGGGTTATAAAGCAGCCCTGTGCATCGCAGTCAGCGATGTTTATCTGCGTTGTTATCAACAAAGATTACTGATTATTAATAGTCCATAAGGAAGCTGCCCCACTTGCCCTGCTTTTGAACAATACTTTCCTTGTAATTCACGCAAGAACAACAGGGGAGAGAGACGATGGTTTAGCGATGCCTGTCAGTATGCTTAGTCAGGCTTCCGTCTTATCCATTCTCGGTAGAACTTCCGATGGTATTCAAATGGGCATGTTTATTGTGGCTACATTGTTTAAAACAACAGTCTATCACAGTTCATGTTGTGGCTTACATTTTTATCGTACCATTTTGGTTTTTGCTTGCTCCATATTATCTGAGGACTGTGAGGCTTGTCGATGATATTGGCAACAGTAGCTAAACTGATGCTGGCAGAGGGGCGGGGGGTACTTTTTGCTCAGTATTGTGAGCATGGGTATGTGTGTACCTGTACGTGCGTACATGGTAAAAGCCCTGCGTGTACCCATCCGAAGGTGGAGACGGGAGAGTGTCTGTGGTCTGTGGCATGTTGTTTGTGGGTTAAATTCTATACAGGTTTGGGCCCTGACTACCAGGACTAAGTGGTTTAGGAGGAGGACAGGTGGTGTATTAAATCTTCGCTTTGTGTGTGTGTGTGTGTGTGTTCAGTGCACTTATGCACCAAACCAGGTGCGCTCCAGGTGGTGGCCCGTTCGAGGTTTCCCCGGGCCTGTAACGTGATAACTATTATGCTTACCAAATTAAGGGTAGCTATCTTTTATAAGTTTGCTAATGACATATTATTCTTAAAAAGCTCTCACCCTATTTAATTTTCCACAGCTGGGACTAATGCTCGAGCAGGTACTTATATGAGGTCTCATGGATGAGCAACAGTCTGCTATGCGTCTCTGTTTGCTTGTTGTGCAGTATATTGCTTCCCGTGTTGTGTGAGTGTGTGAGATGGAGGGGGGGATTGTATGCATGCCAGTCGCTGTCTGTGTAAGCGCTGCTTGTGTTTGCTGATTATCTATATGATGGTTGGTAAGCGCGTTGAGCCTGGATTGGAATGACGCTCTTTGAAGGAACTTCATCACCGTCATCATCATCATGGGAGTTAAACTGCGGTGGCATGAGAGAGGGTTGACCTCTACCTTTTTTATGCCGTGTTCTAGGTGTGGTGAACCACTTCCTGTATCTGCCTACCTTTTCTACGTAATCAGTTTAGTCATAACGAAAATAAAGCGTTAGTAGTGACTAGATATCCAAGTCTGTTGTAGACCAAATAACCTTCTGCTGCCAGTCTTTTTTTTATTAAATTTAGTGCCAAACCTACATGCTGGAAATTTTTAATCTGCATTATTAGTCAAGAATGCGGAGTAGCTTTTTCTCTAACGCGTCCATGACAGTTTAAAAATAAGAGCAGATTAGTTGGAGTTTTCGCACTGGCAGATGTGTAAAGAAAATAGTCCACGGCCGGCAGTCACAGACACGCGGGTTTTTTTACTTTTCTTTTCTTTAATAATGACCGTCTTGCTGTTATAAAGCAAGAAATCGATGTTCGCGTGCAGTTTGTCGATATTCGGTGATACACGAGAGAAATACTCTTCGGCGTGTTGCAGTGTTTCAAAGAGTCTAGTGACAGATCTTCTGCGGAAAGTCCCTCGATATTTGCACACAGCTTGGTGTGCCTTAATTAATCTGCAGTCCTTTAGGAGAATTTCTTTTGTGCCCATAAACCAAAGAGCAATAAAGGTAACAGAAGAATTCTAATCAAAACCGTGCAACCTTCATGTTCAACAGCCCTTGCCGTCTGTACAAGCGGCCCGAGTTCGAAGTTAAATCGCAAACTTTAAGTCTTATGCAAAAAATAAAAGAAAAAAAACTTCTGCGGGTGCGCCATTCCAGCGAAGGGAGATGGTGTGCTGCTCGCTTGGGTTTTTGGAGGGTCCGGGTTATGTCTGTCTTTGCTACTCTTCCATTCCTCTCCCCATCTTCCTTCGCCATCCCTCACGTGGCCGGGTCTGCGGGTAAGAGCAGATAACTTCTCATCTCCGCTCCCTTGTGCCCTCCCAACATTTCCCCATCCACCGTCTCGACCCACTTAAAAAAATGGAGGGGTGGGTAGGTGGGCAGCAAAAGGGAACTACAATGCAGGTTTTAAAAATGGTTTCTTACCTGGGCCAGACGGCACACAGCTTTGCAGATGTCTGTATCCCAGACCAAACATGGGTGGGGGTGGATGGTGGGGAGGGATTTGAGGTCTGCAAGCACCTGGGGAAAGATATAGTACTTGGCGAAAGCAAGGCGTGAAAGAAATAGGAGAAGAAGGCAAAGAGGGAAAAGGAATCAGCCAGCTGGGTACTTTTTTTGTTGGGGGAGGCTCTTCCCTGGTGTGTGAGGCCAGTCTCATCTCCATTTGCACTGTACGTAAGGGCTGAGCATAGGCTGCGAGTAATAAAATTATTTTATTCGTACTACATGTTGATGGCTAAGAGGGTTCGTTTTCACTTAAGAAGAAACGGGCTGCTGTGATGTATCCAAATACATACTTTGTTTGGAATATCCGTACACGAACACGCAGCAAAGTTACAAGAGACAGAACATGAGTAAAGGGGCACACGCGCAAATGAATGGACGTAATATTTTGCAGCCTTTATTACTACGCTTTACTGTTTAGCTCGTGCAACGGCAGCTGCTGTTGATCTGCGTACTTTTTCTGCAGAACATTATTTTTACAGTGTACTCCTCCTGTCACAACTCGCTTCCCTGCACCCTGCAGCCCTATAGTAGTTCCTTAGATAAGACCGTTAAGCAAGCGCAACGCCTCCCAGGGACATGATGAGAGTAGCTATAACGCCGGGCAATGTGCCTAATGAGTTAATAAATGCACGGCGATCTGAAAGTAGTCGACAGTATCAGAAGAAATTTTTTTTATTGCCTGGGGATCAATGTGACAGTGAATATTGTGAGACGTTTCTGACGATGAAATACAGGCCACAACGTTTATAGCTAAACACCCATCTTGGATGTAAGCTCTCTCTCTCTCTTCCTGGCCTCTACCCCACGCTGCGGGGCTGGGCCCTTTCGGAGATCAGTTTGATATACCGTGCTGTGGATATAAGCATGCTCCAGGTAAAATAAATTTAGGCGGGCGGGTGTGTGTGTGTGTGTGTGATGGCGTTGGGTATACGCACAAGTGACGTGCACTGTACGTTGCTGTAGAAGCTTATTTCGCCATCATCACTTTCTCGTCAGGCACGATTGGCCGCAGTCTTGCAAGGCCGACCGGGAGGCAAGGTAGATAATGAGCGAAGACGTCTGTACAATATTATCTGACCATGGGAACTGTGTTTCGGGGATGTCGCCCAAGTGCATGCGTGCGCGCGTGACTGAGTACGAAAAGCTGGTACTAGCCACGAGTTTGTGCGGCATAAAACAAAACATTGCTTACTCAAGGAGGCAGGATGCGGTTTGTCTATCGACCCTTTTTAAACGAACGTGTGCCTGCTTTTTTTTGGAACACATGCCTTTAAGAGTACGAATTGTGGAATAAGAGATTTTTCTTGTACATATTCTTCTTTTCCCACCTCCATACTTACAGAATGACAGAATGTCTTATCACTCGAAACAACAAGCAAGCAGGAAACGTCCTGTACATTTCGGGAAGGTGAGCGAGAATCGCAACTGGCGGTTCGTGAGGAAATAAACATGGACAGTGTTTGGTGTGCACTCAGACCGGGGATGCCCCGGCAAGTTCGAGCAAGTAGACACGCTTTCTCGTCGTTCTGGGTTGACTTGCCTCAGCCAGGCTGTTGACAGTCTATAACTGGCCATTGTTTGGAGATCACCTGGGTGCAACCCGTTTCTTCCAGGTAAATTTTAATGATAAAAAAAAAGGAGGCGAGAGGGAGCAATAGCAGCGAAAGGTGTTTCCCACCTCCCCGTCCCCAGTCACATCCTATTGTGTACCTCCCATATTATTCTTCCCCCCCCCACCTTCCACTCTCCCTTTCAGAGGAAAGGGCTTCGGGGGTTCCTTAGTTAATGCGAGGAGGGTTAGGTAGCGGGACAAGCAATGTAAGCTGAATCGACCCGAAGGAGCTTTTGTTACCTCCCGTGTTACTGTGTAGTCGAGGGGCTAATACCAGTTGGGCAGTGGGGAGGGGTGGATGATGCAGCAAAAATGTTGAGCGAAGTCCTTTTTCCGACCCCTGCAGGGAGATGTGATGTATTAACTCCCAGCAAATGCACTATTCGTGTCCCTTACCTACCCCTTCTGTCGTGGGTGTTGATGTAGAGTCACTTGTGGCATATCCTCTTTGCTTTCGAGTATCTAACCCAGCGTGCTTTTTCTGCTGGTAGTTAAATGCTACATATTCGTGCGTAGTAGCGTGTTTACTGTGCTGTTCCATGTACCTTTTAACCTGCATGTTCATGCGTATTACAGTGTGTACACTGTGCTGTTCCATGCGTCTTACAATATGCACAAGGTGCTCTTCCATGTTTTCGACCTGAGCTCAGGATATACAATGTGTTTATGCGTAACGTCAAAGTCTATGGAGGTTATTTTTAAAAGAAACGATTTTGGAAACAGTGGGAGGGTCGGCTTCTGTAGATGTTGGCAATGTGTATATAATGATAACTTGTGACGAGCTTTATTTCGGTCTAATGCGGCTGGCTTTACTTCTGTAATTGTTAACAGTGAGTACAGATCCATGATGTGCACTGCACCCCCGACCTTTGTATGGTTCTGGCACCTTTCACCGCTAGTTAATATTTAGGCTACTTTCTTTACCTTGGGGGTGGGGGGCGGTCCGGAGGCGCAACGATTAGTGCCTGTCACCATTACAGGAAGGGTTGTCTGTCCTTGGTTCAGCTCTTCTTTACGGGTACTTTTATAGGGTTGCCTATTTGGTCAGGAGGGAACAGACCCTCCTTGTGTTCGCTCAATCACCCTCTTACCCGGAATATACTACTTACTGCATATACTTATTGCTACTACCGATTGGTCAACAGGCTGGTATTGTCAACTTTTATGTTACAAAAAATAAATAATTGCTGTAAAAGCATCGGTGACCTTGAACTGAAAAGTCGGGTCTGAAGGAGGGGTGGTCCTTTGAGGTAACGTAAGTTGTTCTTTTTCTGTTGCTGGGCTTAATGTAATATTAATAGGCAGGTGCTTCATACTGAAAGCTGGTTTTTATTTGATATTTAATGCTATACAATAATGCATAAGGTCACTAACGCAGAGAAGAGCATGTAAGTACTTTGCACAATTGTGTGATTTGAATCTTTTCATCTAACAATGGAACCTGCGTTCACCTGCGTACAAGAGCGCGAGAAGGGTTTGGAGAGTGAAAGTTAAAGTTTTCTTGTGTTGTGGCATCCCGAGGCATATTGCAATGTACAGCTTTGACGTGCGGTTACTCCTTTCATTCACATCTCATGACTTCCTTATCAAACGTGTGAAGACTCGCTGCTGGTCGTCGGACTTACTGACTGAAACCGTACGTGTGTGTTGGGTGACCGACTTTGTTATACAATGGCGGGGAGGTGGGGATCGCGCGGGGCTGGCGGAGAGTGGGTGCGCGTAGGACGCTGATCTTAATGGCGTGCAAGCGGGGCCCATACATGCAAGTACTTCCTCCAACACTCGTCTTTAGCGCCAGTCTAGTTACAACTTCCGTGCTACCACACGTTACATGAAGAGCGCTGCCTCCTTCCTCTTCCATCTCCCTTGGACAAACAAGCCCCTAACCTCGAGCGTAGTCTTTTCTGTGTTGCCGTATCTCGAGCTACACGCAATGTCGAACATTTGTTGTGTGGCTCTCGAAAACGTATATGGGGGGGGTGGTGGTGAAGGGGGAGCATCGTGCACGAAACATATCGAATGTCGTTGCTGACTTACTGTGTGTAACCACTGTTGACTTCCGCTTTGTATTAGACCACCCTGGCATTCCCGAAGGACCGCGATACCAAAAGGCCATGTCTCCGGCTACTCTTGAGAAGTGAACATAGTCGTTTCCACGGCTTGCATCGTCCCTGATGTATGTCCTAAATACGCGTTGCCTTTACGAGTTGTTTCTAATGTCACTGTTTTGCCCGCCGATCAAGAGAATGGCCATGCCAGCACGAAGCTTCTCTGCATGTGACATCTGTTTACAGGGCTGGCTGCCTTGTCGTGATATAGCCTTAGTTGCTGACTTGGCGTAAAACACCAATTCTCCCCCCCCACCCCCCATTAGTGTTTCTTTGTTTGCATGCCGTAGAAAGGCTTTGTACAATTGCTAAGGGAAAGTCTAGATAGATGTCACCTAGGATGTATTTAGTTTTTTTCTGTTTTAGTTTCACTGTTGATAACGTGATAAATGTTACATTATACAGTGATGAAACCCGAGCACCTTAACACCAGTGCGCTTTTGATAAAGCGTGTACCTCTGACTTTGCAGAGTGTTTCTTATAATAATGTAGTTGTAAATTACACTTAAGTGGCACAGTACAGCTCAGGTAGTCCGCTACAGGAGCTCAGTTCTGTAGACGTATTTTTGCACACGTGGGCAAAATCTGTTGAAAGGTAAGTGGAAAATCATGTTCTTATCACAACGGGTGTGGGAATTTCTTATCCTGGCCCCTGCTGCAGGATATTACGCCTCTTCAAGCGACTAACCAGTATCAGTGATGCTGCTTGTCCATTGTTGTGACCTTGGATTTAAGAGAAATGATGGAACTGAAAGACCCTGCTATTAACCTAGTTGTTGAGAACTCGTTGATGTAGTGAGAATAATCGGAGAATTAGTTTTGTTGGATTGCGTGCGGCATTACAATCTCGTAAATTGAGGCTCCTCTTGCACATCCGCAGTTTCAGGAACCGTGTCTACAGACTATAGACCTTCCGAGGAGTCGAGACTTTTTATAGCTACAGCCCATAATTTGTTAAAAGTACAGTGTAAGTTATGGGTGTTCATTTGGCTTTTTTGTGGATTCGTGGGTGGGTGGGTGGGTAGGCAAACGGAGGATGAGGTTTGTGGACACCTGACATTAACTTGCAAGGCCCGTCACAGAAACTGAGTATTGGTAAATAAACAGTTTTAACGTGTAACCCTTGGACGATTATTCCTTTTTATTAATTTTTTAGGACATAATTGAAACGACCTTTTAATCGGGAGGCTATCAAATAAACATGGAAGAGCAAGAGAGTAGGGGGGATTCCACGCGGTGGCCTGCAGTTTACGTGAAGAACGTGAGCCCAGACTGCAGCATCTTCCACCAGTAGCGGGTACGGAAGTTGGGGCGGAGAGGTGAGGTTGGAATTATCTGCAAAACACTACATAGTTTACATGCAAATCCTCCACTGCAGAGAAACAGTCTGTTCTGTTGTAATTTTTTTTTAATATGGTCGACGCTGACGGCGTTTTTTTTTTTAAAGAGTTGATTTCCTGATACCCTTGTATAAGAGGCACGAGCGTTTGTTCTCCTACCTCCTCTGCGGGTCGGTCGGTTGCTGTCAGCGGAAAACATTTGCTTCCAACACCGCACGCCCCATGATCAAAGGTGATGGGACAGTCCCAAGGATTAGGCAGAGTCGCTAACATACAGTTGCGACTAGTGGAGTGGTAGTCGTAAACCCTTTTGTACCGTGCTCGTCTTGTCGGTGGCAGGCCTTAATGGAAAGTCTGTGTACTGAAATGTTTATAGCATGCCAAAACAGGACAGGACAGGAAATGCTGACTGGCATATAAAATGTTTACAGATCGAACCCGCTGTTGGTGTAAATGTTTTCTTGGTGGGACCAGAGTCGCCAGAGCAGCGTGGTAAGCGAAGAGAACTGTTTTGCTGACGATTCAACCGTCGCCTTTTGTGTACGTGTTTTCACGTTAGGAACACCGGAGTGCTCGCTGCGCTGTGACTGCAGTAAGTACAACGGCGAGTTTGTGACAACCTTGGCAGATAACACTGGATAAGTTTAGTGTTTACGAAACATTCCCATGGCCTGGCAGTAAGGCGCCAGCAGTGAGTGAGCCCGCTCAGTGTCATTCCCGGCGTGTTTTGGCAAGGGGATGGGGGGGGCATGCTGCCGTCGTCCACAGACATTTTGTTGGCACCGCAGCCGATGCGTAGAACGGCTCGCTTAATACGCCCGTGACTAACCCCCTGCTAGGTAAGCGCCGCTTGGACAACCCGACCCGTCCACGTCGCCCGTTGACTCACCGCTCGTTAATAAAACTCGAGTTATCGCCAGCTTCAGTGACGAGCGGTGGGGAAGTTTTCTGATTGCGTTCGAGCTCCTCTATCCCAGCGACGCCAAACAGCTTTTGCTGCAGGCTTGAGGTGGGCCGGCAATTGCACCCTACACCACTCCGCACCAGAGAGGGGGGGAAAAAGGCTTACACGCACAAACGCTGCAACCCCCCCTCTTATCTCTCTCTCTCTCTCATCTATCTTTTTTTCTGATCGTATGCTCCTTTGAGAGGTATAAGCTTTCCCGAGTGCAGACGCAGTCTCTTGTGCTGAGGCTTAACGATCTTCTCTCATAAAGCGCCAGTCGAAGTTGGTGCATCCCACATGGGACTTGCAGCAGACTTGCGGCGGAGACTGATAATGTTTGTTGGATTCGGTGGGGACCACTGCCCGTCGTCTGACAGTGTAATTAGAGTTGATGGAGTTTGTTTTGCAGTTTCGTACTGTTCACCAGTATTTTTCATTTATGAGGCTCCCTCGAGGTCAGACCACGTTACGATAGTCATCTATTTCGATATTAGCCAGCCTTGTTGGAAGGTCTTGCCATAGTAATTGCCTCCTCCTGCTACTTAAATCTTCGGTCCCCGTCGATGGTTCTGGATGAGGTTACCTACCAGGTTCTCTCTCGATGCTTGTCTGGTCAGCCCCAGAGCTAGTCTGCAGCATGTTTGTGGTTAATATATTGTGGGCGTGATTTTGCAAGTTGTGAAAACAGCATCCCACTCCACCCCCACAACACCAAACTACGCAGTCGCTTCGTTTGAAGCCCGGGCTTATTTCCTTAGTTTGATGAGACTTTGATGAGCGCTGCATCGGAAGGCAGCATCTCTTTCCTCTCACACACACACACACACGCTGCGCGCGCCCTCAGAGGGAGGTGGTGAAACAAGAGACACCCCGTTTGAGGGCAAACAGATTTAAATTTAAACTAAGGAGGTCAGTAGAGGTCCCCGCGGTTTTTTTTTCTCCTACCCAGACGTCTTCCCAGAAGTCACGTCGTGTAAAAAAAAAAAAGTGTTCCTCCTGTAAATATGAACTGGGGTTCCAAGGAGAGTGAAGCTGGGGCACGGCTGCTTAGGACTGTCACTCAGGGCGACATGACTTCAGCCATCTGTTACTTCTGCCATTCCTGGTGCCATCCAGTTGCCCCATCCGCATGTGAGGATGGCAGGCAGACTGGCCGTTGTCAGTGACAGCCACCTGCTGACGGCGCTAATTCACCTTTGACTTCGATCCGGCGCTGCGCACGGCGGGTGATTCACGCCATCGTCATTCTCCATTCTCTGTGTTGTGGCGACCTTTGCGGCGATATATCTCTTAAGCACACGCCGTCTGGTCATTATGCGAGCGGGTCGCAGCGGACCCAACGTTGGAGGTGGTGAAGGGGGAGCCATTTCCGAATGTTAAGGAAAAAAAGATGGGAAAGAGATGAAATGCATACACCCCCCTCCCTCCTAAAAACATTATGAATCGTGTGGATTGTGTTATCATCTCTCTGCAGCTCTATGAATTCTTGAGCTATGCTCAAATGATTGTCATGTGGTACAGTTCCATCAGGATGTTAATTATTTTTTTTCTACGACGATCAAGATTTGGTAGTCGCTAACTTTCCACGTAAGGGGATACAGAGAAGGCAATCATTGATCGGTGAAAAGCGATCTGTTTGATAGGAAAAATTAAACCTATTTACAGAGGCTTGAGCTGTAGTAGCTGGTGGTAATAGTGGTGAATATCGGCGACAGATCACATTCCTGAGGTATCGATTTACCGATCACATGTATGAGGAAAGACCGTTGTCTTCGTGTGAAGACTTGTTTTGCCACCGGCGAGACGAGAGCCTTCTGCTAAGTGATAAGTAATACGGCTACCCCTAGGTCCGGTGTTCAATGGATTTGTAGCGTCAGGTAACGTGTTTTGTAAATAGTTCATAGGCAGGACAAGGTGGGTAGTGTAAAGAGATTAAAAAATCTGAACAGTAATCTCGTGATGTTGAAGATAAAGTTAATAAATAATAACGGTTATGATGTAAACAAAGCCAGGCTGATAAACGCCAGACTTAACCATCTTTGTGTGCACTTCAAACTCGCAGGGTCTTTATTTTTCAAGCGAAAAAAAATCCTGTACCTCCTGCACCGTTAGTCATTTTTGCACATGAATTATTTCCGCACTGAATTATGTCCACGAAACTGAGTAAGTATGTAAAAAAGAACCGTTTAAATGTTTTCTGTACAAAGGGTCCTCCAAAGTCGGCGCATGACGTAACCGGCTGAGGTTGAGGACCGCTAACCCCAGACATGTTTTTGTCTTTACGCCTCTATGTATCACACATGTTTTGTCTCTACAATTCTACACTCTGTACCTTAATCATGTTTTGTCTCTTTTACACCCCTCTACACCTCAGACATGTTTCTGTCTTTTTATCTCTACACATCACATGTGTTTTTGTTTTTACGCCTCAGACATGTTTTTGTCTCTACACCTCTATACATAATTATGTGTTTTGTCTCTACACCCCTCTACATCTCATATGTTTTTGTCTTTAAACCTCTACACATTACATGTGTTTTGTCTCTACGCATCAAGTGTTTCGTCTCTACACCAATCTACACCTGTCTTTGTTTCTTCATTTCTACACCCGAGACATTTTTGTCTCTACGCATCAAGTGTTTCGTCTCTACACCACAAATATGTTTTTTGTTTCTACATCTTTGCACTCTACAGCTCAGACATGTTTTCATGGTCAGATTTTATCTGAAGATCCACGGAGGTGTCACAAGTTCTTGTGCTGAAGTCGTGCATGGCTGAAGTTTTGTGTTGACTAATTTTAAACACCCTGAATGTTTTGAAATCCACCACTACCACCTACCACTTTGCATGTATGTTGACGAAAGTGCCGCGGTGCACTGCAAAGACTGTCCACGAAAAACAGACACTGCATATACTTATTAGTCTTAAAAATACATGCATGTCCATTTCGTTGAGTAATTTTAGCATGAATAAGTCAATGTCCACAACAATAGCGTTCGCATCCCGCGGTGTTGTTTTTTTTTTTTTAAGGATATGAAATACTGTACAGGTTCACAGGAGAGTTTCTTTGCCTGCCGCTAAGGTGACGCGATCTGCTTGCTGTTTTTGCGAACTTCAGTTTGGCCAGCAGTTCGGATATATTGCGGGTTGTTTGTTTTGTTTTGTTTTGTTTTTTCGAACCACTTTGTGCATGACAAAGGGAAGTAAAGCAGCAGTATTTAGTCCCTCGCTTCTTCAAACAGTTATGCGGTAAAAAGGTTTTCTGTACGTAGGAAAAAAGGTATTTTTCGTGTTTCCTTCAGGTGTGTGACTTGAATATACTGATAAGTCGGCAGTGATAGCGGATTGGCTTGCAAAACTGACCTTTGACCTGAAGGAAAGCATCTCGCCAAGTTCTAGCCTGGACTGTCAGTAGTGGGACGTGCTACAGCGGTGATAGTGGGGAAGTCGAAGCGGACGCGGTATCAGCGTACCCAGGATCTTTGCCTCCCACAGAGCAAAGAATGCTGAAGTTCACTGAAAATATAGTCGACGGAGGGCTACCCAAGCGGACAACAGGCCCCAGCCCCTTCCCATACTCTGTGGCCCGACGCATGGCAGAGGCTTGAATGACGTCCGAGACGAGCGGAGTTTGCCTACTTTAAGGCCGGTTAATCGGAGACTTGCGCACATTCATTTGTGTATACAATGGAAACGCCATGCTAGCATAAAAACTCGTCTAACCATGCCTCGGGCTGAGAGATTAGGAGCAGAATTATTTGGGTGAAGTCACATTACTTCTTAATCCTGGGACTTCTTGTATAATGGTCTTTGTGTTCTCTTTACACAATTTTCTACCAAAATAACAAGAGGGTCCAAAATAACCCTCAATACTTTTATACCAAGAATGGACTTATTCGAGACGAGTCTGAATTATTCAGGTAGCATCCTCTGGAACAGCTTCTTTCACACCTCCAACAAACGAAATCCAGTCTATACCAGTTTAAAGCGTGACTTCTAAAACATCAATACCTTGGTGTAAAAAAAAATAGCTTATTCTGTTACCGTCGTAAATAAAGATTTGTCGTTGACGTAATGAGCTCTGCTCCGCACCACGTGTCATTCCCGTCGGCTGCCGTGCGCAGAGCTGATCCATCAACGATGTGCGTGCGGGAGATGTCCGTGGGGACAGCCGTTTCACTGTCAGCACAGGCAAGCTTTGTGTGAGGTGCAGTGACCCCCAGACAGACACCAGCCAGCTTAGCTTGCGCGATTTTTTATTATTTATTTAGTGTTGGGTCTAAACAAATTTTCGTTTTTCTCGTCGGGTGGGATGCTGTCTGAGATCTGTGGTCTGACAGGTCGCTGCAGGCTGTGGTCGTGGTCTCGGGCTTTTAGAAGAGTAGGGATGGTGGTGTTTGGTACAAGAAGGGGTGGTGGACGGGGGCAATTCCTTGCAGACTTAGCCATCCCCTTGTGTGAGTCATTCTGTGGAAACAATGGGCAGGCTCCCTAGCACCGGTGCTCGCCATTGCTGACGTGCTATTCCGTTTCCCCCAACAATGACACACAACCGGCTGCTGTGGGTGCGGGGTGAGGGTGGGGGCGGGTGGTGACACCAGCTCCACTGGCGATAGCTGAATGGCTCCAGTTACCGCCCTTACATTGTAGTTGCGGGTTCCCTGCACTGCCGAAAGCTAAATCCACCATTTTTGGTGCTGTTGGTGCCAGAAAAAGTGCTGGACATTTCCCTCCTGCAGTGTAATGCTGGAGGGTAGACTGTAATTAAGCCACATTATGTAGCTCAGTAGTGGTAGTGGAGGGTGAGTGAAGTGGGAGGGGCCTGTCAAGAGAGTGGTCTGTTTAGTGTTTACTGGCTTACTGATGACAGATGTTTAACATTCTTTCTGCTGTTGAGGTAGAGTGGTGGGGGAGGAATGCAAAGAGTGGTCGCTCTTGCAACTAGAGATGCTTGCTGTTCCAGAAGTACTTTGGCATATAAACAGGACCAAAGGGCAGACTATCAAGAGGAAATAGCATCACAGCTATAATGAAGTTCATTTTAGGAACATGTACTAACAGGAAGAATCCCCACTTAGATTGTACAGTAGTGTCACAGTTTTTCCTGCATTAAAATCTCTCAAAGCTAAGTAGTATTATAAATAAAACACTTGTCCATGCTTCCTCACAAAATCTTTGGCTGTATTATATATAATAGCATGCACATTATTTTCATACAAATGCCTGAAAACAGGATCCAGCATGATTATAAGAGCATTTTATTCGATTTCTACATGAGTATATGACATAGAGAAATTGTTGGTACAAATAAAAAAATACTGTTGTGATAAAAATGGAATTTGGTTTTGATTGTGGGATGATAGGTGAAAGGGTTGGATGTTTATGCTGGTCAGTCAGAGGCCTTGGCCAGAAATCCCAGCGGAAATGCTAGGAGGATCAGCTTGCATAAGATAATCAGATTTAGATATTGAATAATTGAGGCTAAACAGGCAGATCACTATTTTCCATAGCCATTTTGCTCTCATTCCCTCATTGAGAAATTTGACAGGCATGCATATCTGCACAGTGTCTGTTATGGATGTAAACAAGCACAGGCTTGTCTTACAGCTAGTAAAGATATACATCCAGACAACCTTGTAGCTTGGGATGGGCTTCATTGTTGTATTGCACACAACAGCCTTACTTTTAGCCACTCCCCTCACACAGTTCATCTCAGAGAACTTTGTAATATCACAGTTGTGAACACTTTGTTTTTGTGTGTATAAATATGGTGGTTTTAAGGAGTTATCTTTTATCCAAGCAAGATCATAGTGTGTCTATGAATTTCTAGAGTAACTTAGTAGGAAGTGACCAGCCAGAATTGTTTTGATGTAAGCTTTATTTTTGATGCATGGTAATTCTGTGGAATGGGAGAAACCAAAGGTTTTTTATCTGCTATTGCTGCCTGGTGGTTTAGCAGATTGACAGTATCATACACCATCATCTTGGCCTTGATTGTCCAGTGCATTTTGTTATATTTATACTCAGACTGTGTTTGTTCTTAAGTATTATAATCTTGTGATGTTAAAAAGTAAGTATTGTCAAGCAATCAGACTCAAAAGACATAAGGGTTATGCATAGCACGCATTCTGTTGGAAAGGTGAAAAGAAATGATGTTTTCACATTTCCATTCAGGTGGTATCGTTAATATTCATGTTATCTGTATGCATAAAATCAACAAGCTCTTTTTTTCTGTGACAGGGTTCCGAGGATGGGACAGTGAGTCTACAGGAATTGACATAAATGAGGAATTGGCTCAAATTGCCAACAAAGCAGTTCTAGGAGAGGAGGGACCTGGTGGTGGGTATTTTTTTTTTTTTTTTTTTTTTGGTCACACATGGACACATAAATTTAAGGAAACGATTAGCACCTAATTTCTTTGTTTATTACATTGGCAAATTCACTCCCTTTGGTTAATAGTAAACAAGAATACTTTGTTTTGGCATCTTTTCTCAAGTGCACAGTTATTTTGGAAGCATGGCTGTATGTTTGTGATTGTGTGTGTGTGTGCACAGAAGTACATTTGTGCATGCACGAGCATGTGTTCGAGTAAGTACTGAAGTAATAAGATGAGACTGAATCTTTTTCTTTTCACAAGTGCATGTGCGTACTCAGCTAAACTGAAAATGTGTATTTTCATCTGTACATCCAACACTGAGTTCATAATTTCAGCAGTGTTGCAGACACTATTCAGATTTCATTGGTTAAGCACCCTCATCATTGTCATGTCACAAGATAATAAGTAAAGCAGTTACAAACTGGGTCACCTCCCTGTACAGCGAAGTGGAGAATACAATTAAAAACTATAAACGAGAACATACACTTATGGCACTTGTGTCTGTCACTCTAGTCCACTTCATGCATAGACAAATCATTGGAAAGCAGAAATAATTTTGTTTTAGTTAACTTTTCATCCAGTAGGGCATAAAACAAAGCTGATATGCATTAGGCAAGGTGCGTGCTGTTCATAACATTGGGAATGAGCTTGTGGGGTGGGGAGCAGGGGGCAGAGAGATTGAGGGTTGAGGGAGTAAGAGACAAAGCAATTACTGTAAATTTCGGACTATAAGCCGAGACTTGACTTTTTCCCCAGCTTTAATCCCTGCGGCGTAAACAGTGATGCGGCTTGTTTGTGGATTTTTCAGATTCTGATTAATTTTTTTATGAGCTCTGTGTTAAAGTTTTAACTTTTAAAGTTGTTACAGTGTTAACTGTTCACATTTGAAATCATAGCCGCACACAATTGAAGCAGTCAGGTCAGTTTCTGAAGCACACACCCTCATGATGCCAAAAACGAGACGAAATGATTACGATGCAGCTTTCTTGTTGTATATATTTGTGGTTTATAAACCAGTGTGGCTTATTTGTGAAAAAAGAGATTTTAAAAAAAAATTGAGTGGGTGCGGCTTATATAGAGGCGTTTAGTAAACTGAAATTTACGGTACCTAAATGCCCAATGTACAAAGTTTAGAGAATTGATTTCTCTGTCACCTTGAAACAGGAAATCTATTACAATAGCATGTAAGTAAAAGCCATAGAGATGTGGCAAGTAAATTATTTCTGGACAAATGAAATTCCTTCAGATATAACAGCAGATATCATTTAATGAAAGCGTAGACATGACCCATTATACCTGCTCGATTCTCTGATCAGACTTTACATTTGAATGCCGGCTTAGTGCATGCTGAATGAAGCCTGAATGTTGCCTTACTGCAAGTTCCAATGTCTGAATGTTTAATTGCTCTAGAGAAACCTATGTAGTAAAGCATACTTGTCCATATGATCACAGGTATATGTTTAATAGTTTTATCTGCTTTTTTTAAGCATTTATTATCTACTTTTAACCTGTTGATTCTTTGTATGCCTGTTTGCCTGAACAGTTTAAACTGCTGATTTTTAATAGCATGTTTTGAAATCATCTTTACCCTATCATGAGTGTGCCCTTAAGTTTTCTGTCAGCACTATAAAATCTAGTTGTCTTAAAGAATATCTCCTGTTTATAGTTTTAGGCAGTTGTTTATGGTTTAGTAGAAAACATGTTCAAAACAGGCTCCCCTCTTTTTGGTCACTGATACAGACACATCAGGTGGGAAGAACGGTGGTAAGTCAGTTTTTCGGTCATCACTCAACTGCTGCAAAGATAACAGCGTTTGAGTTCCAACATTAGGTGTCTGTTGCAATGTGACTAGTTGTTGTGAACTGACATATATATATATAATAGGCACAGAAAGCCAGCATCGTATGGAGAGTGTGCCTCATTCTTCTCATACTGGACCCTATTTCAACACTGCATGCAGTTGATGTTTTGGAGTTGGTTGTTTTTTGGTTTCTTTTTTATTTTTTAGCATGAGTATTTTCAGTTGAGAATATGTAATAAGTAAAACAGATACCTATAAAATAGATGTGTAAAAAGGGTACTGCTCCTATGTCAAGGGAAGATTAAGATGTATATAATACAGTTGCTTGCCTCTGTTTATAAGACCAAAAAATAAAAACCCACAGAAATATTTGTGTTCTACACCTTTTGGGCTGTATTATGCTCAGACATGAATCGAACCTTGATGAAATTAAACAATACAGTAAAACCTTCCTATTAAGACTTGCTAAAATCCGATCAGGTTGTAACTTAAATCGACCAGTCTCCTTTCATTCCATTAACCATGACTCCACACATCAATTTAAGTTAATTTATTGAAATGATTAAAGCTTTTAAAACATATTCCACATAAGTCCACATCGTCCCAACACTAAAAGTCAAATTGACCCAGGCCTTGGCTAAATAACTGCCGGAGCAAGGACACATGTTTGATATTAACCAAACATTTGCATATGCATTTAATATGAACCTCCAAATTAAAGAATAAAGGATAAGAAATGCTTTAAAAAATGATTAAAGAGAAAATCACATTTATGCAGCTTTGTGAGATTTGTTGTCTGAATATGTGTTGCCAAGTAGCTATTTTTGTTTAGGAAGATGGCTGAACTTGTTGGAACAACACGTATGACTCTGTTGGTAATATTTGACATGACACTACTTGGTTTATCTTTTGGGCCTGGGTCAGTGTAGTCTTATGTGGAATGTTGTGGTCATGCCAGGGTCGGTTTGATTCAGACAGGTGGTCGATATAGTTTGGGGTCAAAATGACAATTAAGTGACCAAGTGAACAAAAATTCTCTTTCAAAATGTTTTTATTTGATATAATTTATGTAACAAAGTATGTCTGTGAAGTTGTTTGGATTGTATAGAGGGAATTTTGGTAGGGAAGGTCTTACTAAGGTTTTACTGCATAATTTTTGTTGTTGTTTTAGGGTTGGGGGAGTGGGAGGTTTGAATCTTGATCATTCTAAAGAATTCCATTCTGTTTGTGTTTGGTACTTTTCAACTTTGCTTTTCGCATTATTAGGGAAAAAAATCATTTGTAACTTCTCATCAGTCTACAGATGTACAGATCCAGTACTGTCTTTTCATAGCATTGCATTGCAAATACAAAAAGTTTTACTTAAGACTCCTGCTACTTAGGCATTGCGGAAATGTGCTGCTGCTACTTGTGCCAAAGAAATAAAAGCTGCAGATCAAGTAATGGAAAGCAGTATATAAATTTCGCAGTAAAATAATAAATCCATTAACATACATTTCATCCTTTTTTTCACAAAAACTTAGAATCATAATTTGGAACTAAGAGTGATGTCCCTTTGACTACTTCTGTGACTCCTCTCCACATTGCACTGTTTTTCCTACATCTGTCTCCCTGTTGTTTTGATATTCAGTCTGGTTCTGTCATCGGTCTGGTGGTTTTAACGTTTTATACCTTTTTTCCTATTCTGGACTACTGCATTGCTATGAAATGAGATCCTCAGTACCTTAATGCAGTTTTAGTATGTTCCTCAATGATCCTGGCTCTCTGTTTCTGGTACAGCTGTCTCCTCTTTGATGATATAATTGTTAACCTGTTTACCATTGATTTTAGTCTTCATCGATTGGCCAGAGTGACTGACTCATCACATTGTTACTCCACAGCTACAACAGTGCTTGATGGGTGTGGTTCTGGCTCAGGTTGACCAACCGACCTTTCACCCATTTCTAAGTTGTCTTTTCGCCTCTGCTTCCATGGTGGAGTCTTCTTGTAAGCTTTGTACTGAAGTGCTTATTGTTAATAAGACTGGCAGACTGTGGGGTTGTTCCTTGACCTGATATAATGAACTCTCTTTGGCACATTGGTAATGCAGTGGCAAAGCTGTCAGGGGGCCATGGTGATCCAGACGTGGTCAAAACTGATAGAGGAAACCTCCTAATGATCCTGTTGGTCACCTTTCATCTACATTGTGGAAGAGGATGCATGTTGATTGGAAGGAACTCATGGCTTATGAGGTTCTGCCTCTGTCTTCAACTTTGGCTGTCAACTTATTGTCCTTTACTGCACCAGATTTTGTGCATCATTGTTATCACCTTTCGCTCCATTTATTCGGGTACTTCTGTGTTCAACTGTGTCGTTAGAAGGCCAACAGCATTAATGAACTGCTCTTGGCTATGGTGCTGGAGAGCATCTTGCTATTCACAGGTACTGGAAGAGTCTGCTGTCAAAACTGCTGTTTGCTGTTAGCTTGGCCAAAAAAAGCATTTTGAGGATAAGCTGTCTCGTTCTCCCTCAAGCAAACTGCTTGTCCCTGTCATGCCACTTACTTTCCAACTAAAATCTCAAAATCTGAGTTCCCCGGTGGTTTCTGTCAGTTCTTCATGAGCCAAGTCATGAAGATTCGTGAATATTTTGATTCCTTTTTTGTGTCTACCAACATTCTGTGTTATGATGGTCCTAATCTGTGTTGGTTTTAAGCTGTGACAGGAAGAAATCCATATTATTGTCTTGATCCCTTCCCTGCCTCACCTGCTAGACAATGTATGATGAACCTTGTGTCCATGATCATCAGAATTATGAATCATTCACTTGGCATAGCACCTCATCACTTAAAGCAGGTCATTGTGACACTACACCTAAAAGTAGGCTTAGTGTCTGCCAGTAGTTTTTTTACAGCAAGCCTTTTTTGTTTTCTTTTTTTTAAGTCCCCTCCACTGACAGCTTTTTTTTTTTTTTCATTTTTTAAACAGGCTGAGCTCCCATCAGATTTAAGGTTTTAATTTAGTTCACGGCTTTGTTTTAATAACTGCGTTTTTTTATTCCTTTCCCCCTCTTTTTTGTTCTAATTTTCTATTAGTTATATTATTTGACCTGGAGGTCTTGTTTTAAATTTTAAGAATGTGACTCTCTCACCATGATGAATTAGTTGCTGGCATGGCATTAAAAAAACATCATACTTGTTACATGTGTTGAGCCCTGGTAGAAGTGCTCAGTTAATGTGAATGCCATTGTAATGTAATAATTTTGTGTTTTTATGCAATTGTTTATTTATAGTTGCTCATTATTTGTTTTGAATGAGATAGATTTTTTTTTTACAATTTTCCAGTTTTCTGTGATCAGTGCATGCTTTACATAATCCTTTCTATCTTTACTGTGGTAGCATTTTTTTTAATTTGGTAATCAAGAATTTGTGTTTGTACATGTGTGTTCACATGCATGGTTAAATATGCATATTACCATGAGTGTGAACATGGTAAATATGGTCTGTATGACATCTTTAATGAATGAGCTTGAGAAGTGTGCAAGAGTGATTTTGGTGCCAGTGAACATAGCAGTAGTTAATTAAAATTTTAGAAATGGTTATTATGAAATGCTCATGCATGATAAATGAACGTGATCCTAAACTCACGGATATTGGTGTTTTTTTGGTCATCACAAAGTTCACATTCCCTGAACCTAGTAAAGTCGCACCTTCTTAAAACTGTTTGTAATATTTGGTTTGAATGTGTAATATGACAACATTAATCAGGGCCATTCTTTCTCATTGTCAATGAATAGTGTGTTGACAATTTAGTCTGGTTTAAACACTTAGTAATTGCATCTGACTTTCCTAATAGGTGAGAGACTCATCCGACATCGGTCAGACAGCCTTGCGGTAGAAGTGCTGATTAATCCACAATCTCAGTCAGTCAAGAAATCCATACGTGGCATTCTTACACAGTTTTCTCCCATCAAGCTAGTCATCTTTGCTGGCTATGCGTTCCAGGGTACAGGAGCCTGGGTACTGCAAGATGATACATTCTCCTTCGCTACTTTTGCTCAGGTGTGTGACAGTTATCAACAGGAACATCTGTGTCATGTCATAGTTCTACAATTTTCAGTATTGTTTGCCAAAATCTAATGCAGGTTTTAAAAAGGCTGCCTATGTTCTGTTAACTCTTTGCAGTTCAGTCAAATAGGTATAGTTAACAAATCCTCAGTTAACGATTGATCAGACAACTTAAAATTATAATGAGTTAAAAGCTAGGTAAGTGCTAAATTATTTTTAAATGACCAGGCGTACTTTGTTACACTATACTAATCTCCCCTTTGTTTGAATGATTCCATTTCATTTAAAAATTGGTAGCCTTTGAAAAAAATAACATTATCATCTGTTTTTCTTAAAGAGATCAAAATCACAGTTTTTGTGAAATCTAGACTCGTCATAAGAATGCCTTAAAACAAAGATGTTTACGGTGTTAGGTTTGCTTTAGGATTTGTTTTTAATGTCTCCTTCCTTGAGTCTGAGTTGCCAGAAAGTTATGGTCAGGCTGATAACGATGGATATTGGGTTATTCGGTCAGAACTTCAGACAGATTGATTTAGTTTGCCTTGAAGAGATGCGAAGATGTTCAGATAACATGCACACAAAAAAAGAGGCAAGCATTAGGTCCAACATTTACAGGACCTGTGAAAAATTGTGGACTCCACATGAATACCAGCCAACATCTTTAGTTCTTTATTTATTTAAATGTTACACTCTTTCTTTCCTTTCTTGTCTTCTTTATAGTTTCAAAAATAGTTGTCTAATGATTTATCTACCTGACAGGTCATACAACTATGAAAGTTGATTTTCAGTCCTTTTACCACTCTTTTGGTTGTGTGTTAAAAGTTTGTGAAATGTGTAACATTGAGATATTGTTAATATTGTCATTTTATTATGTGCAGATTTTTAAAGATCCTGATGTGGAGAATGCAGCAAAACAGCTGGAGAATGCCTCCCTGACACTTCACACGGTTGGTTCTAGTGACTGGAGCAGTAACCTTAAGGGATCCGATGCTGCACGACTGCTGAAGGTGTCTGTCAATCCTGCCGACAAACTTGAACACATTCATGGTGTTTTGCAGTTTACTGCATACATCAGCAGTTTCATCAAGCCTCTGAATCTTGCCAGCGTTTTGCAGACCTCTGATGTTGTTGGCAACATTTCCTTTACACGTCCTGTGCTTTATGTGTTTCCAGCTTCCCAAGGTGATGCTGCTTTGTTTGGCATGAAAGGGTTTAACATGCTTGTCAACGGGGGGTTCAGTCGTAGATCCTGCTTTTGGGACTTTGCTCGTCATCTTGATGGTATTGATGCATTGCTGCTTACACACATAGGGCCAGACAATCTCTTTGGAGTCAAGTCTCTGTTGGAGAGAAAGAACGTGGAAACCATCCATCCTGACATTGGATTCATGTACATGAACCATGGCAAGCATTCCTTTGCCAATGAGGACGTCAAAGAAGAAAAAATGGTAGACCCTACTCTTCTTATTAATCTGACAGAGGAAGGTAATAAGATTGTGGAACTTGGAAAGCACCTGGGACATATTCCTCACCCTCTTTCTCGCTCAGTGTCTGGAAATCTAGAGCCCATAAATCTCTTCCACAAGGTGGGAATGGGTTCCCTTGATATGTATGTCTTGAATCCCGTGGCAGATTCTAAAGAGATGAAGGACTTCCTCCAAGGGTGGAGCAAGCAGGCACCCAATCTGGGTGCTGTAAATGGGATCCCCATACCCAACGTAACATCCATCTGTGCTCTGCTCGTTGTGCGCCCTGCAAAAGCTAATGAAAAGGTTACCAGGTTGCTGTTCCCTGGCAATGCTCCTCAGCACAAGATATTAGAGGGCTTGGAGCGAGTGAAAAATCTTGAGTTTCTGAAGCATCCTTCATTCTGTGATCGTGACACTCTCAAGCCCAAGAAACCTGTGGGCAATGGAAGAGCAGGATCTGCCACTAGAAGAGCACCAGCTGCTGCAGCCACTATCACTAAGACAGCAGTCGCTGCCACCAAGGCTGAGCCGCCCAAAAAACTGGAGACCAAAGCCCCGCCAGCCAAGCCTGCTGCAGCCACAGCCTCAAAAGCACCTAAATCAAAGAAAGATGATAACAACAAGAGAGCATTAAGTGCTAAAGATAAGGAGAAAGTCAAGCTAGATGAGAAGGAGAAGGAAGACAAATCCAAATCTTCTGCTTCATCCAGCCCCTCCAAAGCATCTGTCAAGACAGCCTCTCCCGTAAAGACTCCATCCTCTCCTGCAAAAACTCCTGCAGTGGTTACCCCTGATGAGACAATCCCTTCAGAACCCACATCAGAGGCACTTGTGGCTGCTGATCCCCTTGTGTCTGAAAGCAATCATTTTGAAGAAGAATCGTTCCCATTTGACAAAGCTAGCCCTGTGCCACAGGAAACAGGTGCAGGAGATGATAATCGCCAGGCCGACTCACCAGTAGCCCTTCCACAACCTGTTCAGCTTGGAGGACTGGAGTTAGATAGCTTTGGTCCAGATGCCAGTTCTGCTGCTTTGGACAGACAGAAACTTCAAGAACTAGGGATTTATGATGACGAGGAAGAAGAGGAGGAAGCAGAAGGCGTGAATGAAAGTAAAGAAAACGGCGACTATGAGCATGAATCGGGCTGTGATATTGAAGATGAAGAAATCCAGCCTCAGCCTCTGCCAGAACCTGTTGAAATGGCACAGTCACCCTGTGCCGAACCTGATCTTATCCAGGATACATTTAGCAAAACAGTTCCTGAAGTGTCAAGGGAGCAGCTGGAAGTAAGTGTGGACGAGGAAAAGCCCGTGCAAGAGCCTGATATTGAACCTAGGGTTGAAGAGGCTCAAGAATCTGCAGAGGAGCCCCAGCCTGAATTAGAAAAAGAGGAGATCGAAGAATCGAAGTTTGCGTGTCAGACCCAGGAACAAGTAGAACAAGAGCCCTCTGTGACAGATGAAAAGCTGGTGACTGATCTGGAACCATCTTTCCAGTCATCACTACTGGAGGAAGAGCAGGAGAGCGGTGTTGCTGAGCTAGACATTTGTCAGCAGTTGGCAACAGAACTTGAAGCATCCTCTGATATTGAGACTCAACAAGATGAGCCATCAGCTCTGCTCCCAGATGAAGAACCAGCAACAAGTCTGAGAGAAGAGGAGCTATCAACACAACCCCCAGAAGAGGAACTATCAACACAACCTTCAGAAGAAGAGCCATCCATTCGGCTTGCTGAATATGAACCATCTCCTCAGCTTCTGGAATATGAGCCATCAACAGAAGTCCCAGTGGAACCATCAGCACAAATCCCTGAAGATGAGTCAGTGCAATTTCCGGAAGATGAAACACCACAAACACCTGAAGAAGAATCACCTGAAATTGCAGAGGAAGAATCACCACAGATCCCACGAGATGAATCGCCACCTATTCCAGAGGCTGACTCGCCACAGATCCCAGAGGATGAGCCAGAAGCAGAGGGTGAGCCTGGCCTGTCATTTGAACAAGAAGAGGAAGAACAAGCAGAGCTTGCTCAGCAAGCAGCATCTCAGACTAAACATGTGGCAGAGGACTTTGGTGAAGAACAGTATACCCAGAAATCGGCATGCAGTGCAGAAATGTTGCCTACTGATTCTGCAGAAGATCTAGCTGAAGACATACCCTCTTCACCAGAACCAGAAGAACAAACAGATCTTGTTTATCCCGATGACCTGAAAGAAGAGATTCCTGAAGGAGAGCCCAGTTTCCTGCATGACCAAGATTTATCAAGAGGTGAAGAGAGCAGGGAGCAAAGCATTCAGTATGGAATCACCAATGAAGGGGCATATCAGATGGGAGGTATCCGTGAAGAGGAGGAAGAGGAGGCTGAACGGGAAGAGGATGAGGAGGAGGAAGAACTTGAAGAAGAACTTCAGCAGCAAGAAGATAAACAAGGTCTAAACAAGTTTGCAATGGAGGAACATGGCATCTATGATGATGAAGAGGAAGATGAAGAAGTTACAGCTGAAGAAGGTATTGACAATGACAAAGATGCTTATGTGTATGAAAAAGATGTCAATCTGGAGGATGAGGAAGTGTGCAGAGGGGGACCCACAGAGGCTTTTGATCAACATGCAGGACAAGGCGATGAAGGCTATTTCGCAAAGGCTGCTGCCCATGATGTTGAACAAGAACCTTCTACTGTTCCTGAAGCTTTTGAGAAGGATGAGACTCCAACACCAGTAGAAAGTGCATTGTCACCAGAGAAACCAGAGCAGGAGGCAGACCAAGCTGAGGAGTCTGAAAGTGCCCTGGCAGACACTGCAGAGGCTGACAGCGGGAGAGAAGATACTGATTCTATTGATGGGGGGACTCCTGATGATGACAAGGACATTGATGAATTCCTGGCCCAGCAGCAGCAACATTCTGAACCTTCACAAGAGGAAGAGGATATTGCAGATGACTTGCCACCTAGGGCAGGACAGAGTTTCAATCCATTCATTGGCCTTGACCAGCAGGAATCCAATGCCATGACCAGTTCTTTCATGGAAGATACACAGCAGCCCAATCCATTTGAGACAGATGATCTTCCAGTCGCTTACCAAAAGAACCAAGATACTGAAGAGTTTGACCCCTTGGTACAATGGGGACATCCCACAGGCCTTCCATCCCCAACACTTCCTCAAGAGGTACCCCAGAGTTTTGCACATGGGGTAGAAAGTGAGGAAGTTGATACTTTTGCTTCATCCTCAACAGATGAGAATGACCTGAAAGAATTCGACCCTGTTGCAGAATGGGGACACCCAATGGGCTTGCCATCACCACCACCAGAAGCAGAAGCTAAAGCCAACAATGCAACAAAGAAAGGGGATACCAAAAAAGCACCCCCAACAAAAACAACTAAATCACCTGACAAGCGACCAGCAGCTGCATCCAAAACACCCACCAAATCTACCAATGGTTCTGCAGAGCCACAAAAGTCAGCCCGCACAACAACAGAGAAAAAAGCAGAGCCTAAGAAACCGCCTTCCAGCTTAGACACATCTCGCACAGCCCGCCCATCAACAGCTCCTGCTCGTGGGTTAGATACATCAAAGGTTGAGTCAAAGCCTCGCACCATAGCTGCACCTGCTCGCAGGCCTACAACAGCCACTGCCAACAACCGAGCTTCTCCTGTCAGCAAGATGCCACCTCTGCCTCCCATGACCCCATTTTACGTGGATCTAACATATGTTCCTGCTCACGGAGACACAGCCTACAGCGATATCGAATTCTTCAAGAGGGTGAGAGCCCGCTATTATGTCTTGAGCTCTCTGACACCCAGTCCTGTCACGCTGCAGGCATTGATGGATGCCAAGGCCACGTGGGAAGCTGGATGTGATCAGGAAGTCACCATCATTCCCACCTATGAGACCGATGCCATGAGGCACTGGATGGCTTTGCACAAGGAACAGCTTGCTCAGCTTAAGATCGATGTTGCACCAGCTGCCAGCCGATGCACAGTTCGGCTGCAGGATCATGAAGATAGCTGCTATACTTACAGACTGGAATTTTAAGGTGGATCACTAAATGAAAAGAGAATAACCCAACCATTGTCATCTGCAATTTGTGGCTTCAGCCTACCATGTCTTAGCACAGATTCACATGTATGTCTAGGAAACCCACAAAATGTGTAAATGCTTTGCTGTCTTGCAGAGTACTGCTTTATTAACAGCTCATACACGTTTTGTTAAGCTTTCTTGCTTCTGCCTCCTAGCAGTTACTATTGAACTGCTTTCAGTGCATCTCATTAAAACCTAAATACTGTTCAGTATTTTCAAAGATATTTCACTGGTGCTTTGTAACATCATCAGAAACTGCTTTGCATGAGAATCTTCACATGTTGACTGGCTTTTTGCTTTATGTATCCTAGTTTGAATGAGGGCAATAAAGATCTCATGGGCAATTTCGGTGGATGTGTACTGAAGAACTGAAAAAGATTCATTTCACATTACGCATTTACAAAAGATCAAGTTTTTTTCAGCTTTTTTCCTGCCACTCATTTTTTAAGTGTTTATTATGACTGGCTGGTCACAAAGTTTTGAGGATTTTTGTGTTAGAATATAAAGTCATATCTTACTCTTGAAAGTATTTTGCAATACTTACACTACAACAATTCATGGGCTGATGATTATAACACATCTGTGATGAATTAAAGACTGCGTTGAGAGCAGCACTGTTTTTTTTGTAAATCATAATTTGTTGTGCTGTACGTGCTACTTTTCTTTGGTTACATGTATACTAGGAACCAGATATACATGATTGTTAACACACAAAAAATCATTTTTTACTGATTTCTTATAAGAACATAAAACTTTTGCATCTGAAACGAGACTTCCTTTGAAATAATCTAGATCTTATTTAGTTGCAAGTTTAGGCCAGATTACACATGTGCATGACAATATCCCTAGCAACGTAGGGCATCACGCAAGATAGCAGCTTTCTTGGATGCATTTTGTTTAAATAATTTATACACACGCAAAAAAACCATCGAAGTTGACCTGTCAGTGCAGTTCAAATACTACTGACAATATACAGCCAAAGAACATAATTACGAAAATTCCATATGCAAAAATGCCATGGTTGTTTTATGGTTTTGGTCATAAACTCTAACCCTTTACAAGACAGTCTTGTGCTGCTTTTTATTGGGGGACTTTTTTTTTTTTTAGCTGATTAATCTTTGGCTTTGTGTATACGTTTGTTGAAAAAGCTTGTGTGGCATGCTGATGATTTTTGCAGTTCATCTGCTTTTAATTTTTTTTTTCTACATTTCTACCACTCAATATTTTGAACAGTGTAGTCATTGTCAGATACTAGAGAGTAGTCTTGAGGGTTGGTTTTGGGGGGAGGTTGGTTAAGGCTGTGAAAGCACATCATGAAATCATGCTGAAATAACTACAAAATCATGTTTACCATTTATGTCTTGTGCATTTTCAAGTCCTGTCTCTTGGTTTTTGGACTTTTTGTGACAGTTCAGAACCACTTTAATTAAAGAAAAATAATGCTTACATTTTGTCAGTTTGGTGTGGAAACTGCAGGAAACAGTTGGCCATTATTTCTGTGAAGCACTAAACCCTAATTTTAAATGATGGGAAGTTGCGGCTTTCTACAATTTCTTTTTAAGTCACATACAATGGTACATGAACTGTTTGTTCTCCAAGAGCCTAGAAATTTCTTATCAGACATGTCTTGCCTTTTAATTGACCGGCTGCCACCAGTTTAAAACTGGTAACCTTATGATTTTTTTATGTATACAGAGAAAGAATGATATTTAGCTACAGTCGTGAATGCTGAATCCATTTGCTTTTGATGAAAATATGAAAAACAGTGAAATATGAAGGGAACCTTTTCATGTACAGCATTCTATAAATTTTGTGACTGTGATGATAGCTGATGAAAGGGTTTTTTTTCATCCCCCCAAAGGACTTGTGAAAAGTATAGTCAATTATTAATATTTTAAATTATTATTGAGGGGGCAAGTGACTACTTGCTGTTGCCTAGGCATTTAGTATCCTGAAAATTTCAAAACATAGTCAAAAGGAATAACATTTTTCATGAATTATGTGAATACTTTTATTGCAAAGTTATTGAGTGCTAAGCATCGTGTGTGGGTTTATGTTAGCAAAACCTTTTTTTCCAAAATATGAAGGTCTTTTCACTTTTACTTCATGTTTTTCTAAAAGGTTGGCATAGTACCGTTTAATTCATCCTTGTTTATTAAAGTGATTAGCAGAAATATTACAGTATGCAAATGATCAGTTAATTCTTATTGTTACTTTTTGTGTGGTTTTTAGGTGGGTTTATATTTATATGTTTCATCCTGTTGTTGTCCTTTGGGTAAGCTAACTGCTGTGTGACTGCTTTTTGTATGCCACGGTTAGGTGTGTCATTTTCCTGTGATCTGAGTATATATTAACCAAAACTTAAGAAATATGGGGGTCATTGAATGATTGGGGATTTTCTTTTACGGATGCACAAAAGTAAGGACATAGGATTTGTCTTAACTGGCAATTTGTCTGTTAAAATACAACTGCATCATGCCTTCATTCATACTGCTTGCCTGTGATCGTTGGAAATAGGCAGTCATAAGAAGCATCTCAGATGACGATGTACTGCATTTTTGCACTTTTCGCCTTTGCTAATCTCAAATTTGCATTGTATTCATGCAGTTCTGTACATTGGTATGTGCATGTCACTGATTTTTCTGCATTGATTTTTCACCAGTCCAGACTTTGTTTTATGCTTAAGCACAAGAATTATGAATTATGGAGCCTTTATTTAAAAGGCTGACCTGAAGGGACGCAAGAAATTCATCAAAAATGCATTCGGTATCAATATATGTTTGTAATTATATTTTTTGGCAATCAAGTACTACATTTGATGCTAACTTCTTTTCATAAGACAACCATTTTTGCTCTGTTTACATTTTTGTGCCACTGCAGAATCAAGAAAACATGAACGATTATACTTGATGATCTTGTGTGGGTTCTCCATAATGTTTCTGCTGGTAGTCATGGAGCTTGAATTCGAAGAATGCAAATGATGGGCTTGACAATGTATTGTGTGAGAGATCTTGAACATAAATGTGTATCTGAGATTTAAATGATGTGAGTGCATAGCAAGGGTTTAGAGACTAACAAATCATGTCCTTCCATGTGCTTTTAATTCTGAATTTTTGTGATATTCTCCATAGATCCTTATGCTTCATCTTTCTCCCGTACCCATCTTGCAACCAA
Organism: Marisa cornuarietis; assembly: GCA_004794655.1. Lineage (NCBI taxonomy): Eukaryota > Metazoa > Mollusca > Gastropoda > Architaenioglossa > Ampullariidae > Marisa > Marisa cornuarietis. Next base: position 338,822 of record SMMW01000528.1, read on the forward strand.
GCCTTACACAGTGCATGTATCATGATCATTTTGTTTAGACCCATGCCTCTAACCTTTCATTCCACCTCTGAGGCATCCAACATTTATTGGCTTTTATTGGTTGTTTCCCTGTTTTCAATGCTTTCAGCTATTAATCATCTTTTCAACAGTCATAACGAGCTTCCATACATCCTTTTTTTGTTTTTCATGGTGACAGTCATGTTGGTGTGTGTATACTAGTGCTGCAAATGTCATTTCCATTTTAAAAACAGTAACAGGACTAACAATAGAAAGGATTAGGATTTTGTCCTCGATTCCTCTGACATTGCACCAATGTTTGAAACTTGTGTGCCAGTTATGTTAATTTTCTTTTGGTTTAAATATTTTGTGTTCTAAATCTTGTGTTGTTCTGATGATGTACAGCTTCTCCTGCATTGATGTTCAGTGGATTTGTTTTTGGTTTTTTTGTTGTTGTTTTTTTTTCGCATTGTTGTGGTCATTCATGCCCAATAAATTGCTGTGAAAAAGTAACTAACGGGCTTGAGTTAGATTTTGTACATAAATTTATTTATGCAGATGTGTGAGCTTTCTCCCTTCTGTGCGCGGAATGGAGAGGGGAGTGTTGCAAGACACGCACTATGCTTCTTGCCCAGCAAATGGTTTCAAACCACAGTATTAAATTCTCTTTTGTACCTACAGACCCATATTTGGATAATTCCTTATTCTCTCCCCCTATCTTGACACACGCATACACATAAAGGCATTCATGCACGCATACACATAAAGGCATTCTTAATCTTAGGTAACCAAATATAAGTACTGGAAGTTTAGGATAGGAAATCACGATCTTTTTTGTGGTGACAGTGGTTTTTTACCTTATAGTGACGGGGTGGGGGGGGTGACCATTACTATAAATAATTGATATCAATTCTAATAATATTACTGTTACAGCTACTTTAACTGACAGAATGGTGAGAATACAGAACAGCAATAATGAAACGTTCTTATAAACTGCTGCACCCTAAACAGTCACGGCACCTTACCCATTCTAGCAAAAATACAGATTGCATAAAACATAGAGACCAAGGCTCATCTGCAGTCAAACCAATGCTTATGTCATCGCCAGTACACAGGTCAAGGCTTATCATCATCCATACCCAGATCAAGGCTTGTTATCACCCATATGCAGTCAAGGCTTATTAACAGCCATACATACAAGAAGACGAAGCGTGCCACAACATAAGCATCAAAATGGTATTGTCTTTCAGGCAAAGGTGAGGCAATAACATTAAGTTTAAAATGACTTCAAAAAGACATTGTATTTCTCACCTGAGTTCCCATGCGGTGCCTTTCACAGGAGGCAGCAAAAACGCTGATCAAACTAAAGTTCACTCGGGACTTCCTACAGCTTTTCTGAGATTGGGTGTTCTGAAACAACAGCTGTAGCTATTATATGTTGGCGACAGTTGCAGCATGGAACATAGCAACAGCACTAGAAAATCTCACTATGCAAGAAGGTGGGTGAGTGGGGGGATAATCTTGTACTAAACACAACAATTAATTAGCAGCCAGTGTAGTTCCTTGTGCAACGTGTGTCTCTTACGGTACTATGGTCTCTCTCTGGTGGTGGTGGTGGGGGGGGGAATGAGTGTAGGGGGAAAAAAAGTAACCATGACATTGATAGTTCTTTTGTCGGCTGCCACACGCCACTGGCTTTCTACTGCGAGTATTGTAAGCAGCTCTGATGAGTATGCATGTTAATTTTACAGTGTACATAATTGTCATGTCATTGGTCGAGGATAGTTACCGTTTATAAAAACCTGTGCGAACTGGTGGTACTCTTAAACAAGTTATAGGTATATTTGTGCCAGAGACTGGCTTAGAAGCCAGCTGAAGGTCGATTGGTCATCTTTGACTGGTACCACTTGACGAATGGTTATGCTGGTCGTCGGGGGGTGAGGGGACAGGTGGATGGACGCAGCAGTTGACAAAGCTCGCCACTAAAGCTAGTCTTCAGCGGCGGTCCTGCGTGGAACGACCATCCACTCCGTCACCCTTGCAAGCCAGTTCACATGCATGTCCTCTGTCCACCTCGCGGTCGACGTCTCTCATCCATGGTACCCTGAAGGACGGTAATAAAATTAAAGAGTGTCGTGCTGGGTCACGTGGCTTACGCTGCTTGATTGTTGCGATGAAGGGTTCCTTAATTGTGTCCTACACTTTCTACCGATTAAAGTCATTTGTTTTATGTTCCCTGTACGCGATCCAGATCAGTCTCTTCAGGTACTTGATCTCGAATGTCTGGATTCTCTTAATTCTTTGTATCGGTAAACAGACTCCACATCTCACATCAAGATTGGAACTTTATACGAGTGAACTTTACGTACAGTCTCTATACTTGGAGCAAATTTCTGGTTGCGCCTGTCGTCAACTGAAAGTCGTATAAATCATTGAGTACTCAGTTAAGTATAGCAGTGCTTTCTGTGAGAATGTGGCCATTGCTGTCTTTGATGACTGAAGTCTTGTGTTGACCTGCCATGAAGTTATTTGGAGTTATTTCATCCTGGAGTTTTGAGGGCCCATTTACCTAAGAAGAAAAAGCTTGCTACCCAAGAATACCAAGACAGAAAGAAGTGTTGGTCACTCATATGATAGAAGCAGCACCATTGTATTGACGTCTGTTCCCTAGAGGCAGCGTCTGAAAGGATGAGAGTCGCTCGGCCTCAAGAGCCAACGCTGATTTGTGTTTCAACGTGTCACTGAGAGCAGGCGTCTATACGGTTTGAGATATTTGTGTGTGTAGAAGATATATATTTTTTTTATTCTTGGACATCAGTCCCCAGTGACTGTTTCTTAGAGTATCGTGACTACAGTGGATCGTCAGTACCTATAGTGACTGTTATAATTAAGAGTATCGTCTGAATAATGATTAGTGTAAGCAGTGTTAACGTTGACTGTAAGCTGCAATATATATAAACTCGAGTACATTCTTAAGTTTTATTATCAACCAGGAAAAGGAACTTTCTTCTATGATTGGGTGAACAATTGTAGTCGTTAGGTAATAGTAAGAAGTAACTATATATTAAATGTATTATGATATATTGTTTCTACATTTAACATGTATTTTTAGTGTGTTGTTTGTGATGAAAAAGAACGTGCAAATGTCCAGGTGACTGTGAACGTGAGTGTCTGTGACACTCACCGCCCCATTTCCTAAAATCTGTCTATGTACCCAACAAGTATCAGAAGCCCAAAGCCGTAATATTGTAGGTGTTACAATATGTCTCAGTCCCAACATATCCTAGCTATAAACAAAACTATAGCACAGTAAACCTTTCTCAAGAATAACACGGCCCGGTGGTGCAACGGTTTGTGCCTGTCACCAATACAGTGAAGGTTGGCTGTCCTGGGTTCAGTTCTCGTCTCTGGCATGCTGTTAATTCTTTCTTGGAATGTGGCATGTGTTTACAGGGCTGGCTGCCTTGGGACTCTGCTAGCGGTTCAAAATAATAAGAGGATATCTCAAGCTCAACACTCCAATACAGAGAATTGTTCTATTCAAGACAAGCCTGAAATATTCTGATGGTGTTTTTTGGAACAAACTTCCCTCAGTCTGTATATATATATATATGAGTTCTAAGTGGGACTCCTACAACACCTTTTCCAAACCCTTTGATTACCTACAGAGGCATACTACCCAGCTTAATTATCTATTACTCGTACGACAAAGCAAACATGTACCACATGTTGCCAGTGCTCCATCCAATTAAAACAAACTGTCAAAACCGCTCTGGCTCCCAGTCAGGCTTCTGTCTCCCTGCAGTGGAAGACACAAACAAGAAGCGCACTGGAGCCAGGGCCTTCAAAAACGTGGCACCTAAGCTGTGGAATGTTCTGCCATCGTCACTGACCACCATCACCTCACCAACCACGTTTCGAAAAAGACTGAAGACCCATCTGTTTATTTAAGACGGACTTAAACTTAAACAACCAAGCAACACTTCTGTCTTTATTTTTACTTTCCTGGTGTTTATCTATTTATTTACTTTATTTTTTTTACTTATTTTTTATTTATTTTGTTTTTGCTGCGCAATGAGCATTCTTCTGAATGGATACCTGCGCATTACAAATGGACATCATCATCATCATCAATTCAGATATCAACCACCATATATGTTTGTACATATAATAATTGCTCTCTATGGTTTATTACTTTATCCTGAATGAATGCTATATTTTCATTTCTACTACTTGGTCCGAGGGCTAGATGTAAAAAACATAACTTTTGCTTATTCTGTTACCCTGGTAAATAAAGATTTGCCATGTCATTTGTCACAGGGGCTCTAACTTCGTCAAACTAGCGTCGCTGTACCCTGAATAGTTACCTCCCATCTGCTCCCCCCCCCCACACACACACATACAGGTGCACAAAGATCTCTGTGCAACATATCCAATACATATAAAAACACCACCAATGACTTTCCAACATATTAAATATGAACAGTAACTTTATTTCTGTAGAGAGGATTCTTTGGGGTGGTTCTCATTATATCTAAGGTTAAAAACAATAGATACAGTATATCCAGTAAATAATAATAATATCCCTATGGGCAGGCTCATGGCGCTTTACAGAAAAAAGACACAGACAAGGAAGCACACAACATGCAAAATTGTTGTCTATAGAATGCAGCATACCTTGTAGCATGAATGATATCAAATCAATTCAAAAAATGTCAAATGAAGTGGTATATAGCATCTTTTCACAGACTAAAGGATTTGCAAGAGTTACAGATCTAAAGCTCGTAGTTCAGGGACCAGTTGCTTAACACATTTCTAATTTTAAACACTTTTAGGCCTTAAATCTATTTAGATAATCAGTTTAAAGTGAACACCACACTTTTAGAATTTTTTAAACTAAAACTGCTTTAAGTAAGATAAAGTTGTTTATGTCTGACTTTCCATCCTGTCAGTACAATTTTTTGTAAGTTTTTCTGCAATGGGTAAGAAGAGATTTTGCTTCTTTAGAACAGTTTTAAGGCTTAGAAACGTGTTGTGCAACTGGCCCCAGAATTTTAGGATTTTTAAAACTAAACCAAACCTGTGACAAAAGCAGATTAATATATAACCGGAAACAGTTCCTGCCCATGGAGCAAATCATCGTAAATAAGCTAGGATCTACATGACCACGAAGCAGAGAGGGGAAAGCCCACAGCATCGACCGTGTGAACTCAGCGGCGAACGGCATGAAGAAACCGTTATGGCGAGATAAAGAAGGCAGGCAGGCGGTAGTGGGAAGTCTATGATAAGACGTTGATGTTTTAACCGCGGACTATCCGCATCCCAGCATAGTATTGCTCAAACCACTGACTTATTTCTTTAAATCTGACATTAGTCTATAGTTCGTTTTTTTTTTTAATTTTTGTTTCCAGCTGCATGTGATTTCGCATAATATAAATGCGTGGCAGGGATAAAATTGTAGCAACAGGTATAAGGATAAAGAAGCTTCAACCGGAGGACACGCAATCCCCTCGTTAGTCATCCCTGCAGCGAGGTTCTGAGTTCAGATCTCGTGCCGGGACACTATGTGACACAGGGTCGGCCGTCAAGAATTTTCTCCGCATACTTAGGTTTCCAACCCCTCCCTCTCTCCTCATAGTGTGAAGGGTGTATATGCACTTTCCCGCCCAAGCAAGGAACCACTCCCCCGCGACCGCCTGCAATCGTCGCATCCACAGAACATGTCTGGTACATCTAAACACAGGACCTTATTATCCTTGCTGCGTTTGTGACATGCGCCATCGAATCCTAAATCACCTACGAAAACTCGCAAAAATCACATTTTCTAATGCTGTCTTGTTGGCCACGAACCTCCCGTGATAAACAAAATTACCTCCCTTAGTTGAAAGTTAACAAAGAAATGTCATTTATTCAAAGACTATTAAAAGTAAATGCAATCCATATTGTATGAAGATGCATTTTGCGCTTTATTAAAATGTTTATACTCTGTTAATACGACTCATTTCAGCTCCATAATATTTTTCTTAAAAAGCAATTAATTTGAGCGCCATCTAGAATGGTAAAATTATGGATCGGAGAATCCCAAATTAACATTTAGGGGAAGTCAGTTGTATTTACAAACTGAAATCAGTAAAATTTATTAACTTAGATTTTTCTAAGGTAGTTCAGATAAAGTGATTTCGACTCTTTTGTATATAACTTAGATACTATTTCTTCTGCGAATATTATATGGCGGCGCGAATTCTGGCTTAGTCACGTGACTCACACTTCTCCCTTAACGCAAGACGCAGGTAAAGACGAGAGCTTATAATAATTGTGTTTACCTCTCTGTTTACTAAAAAATTCGTATGTTTTGAATGTATATGATTTATTGTTATGTTAAATATCTCATCCGTGCAGCTGGTGACGTAAAACTAAAATGAAAGATGGGATTTTCTGGAATCAAACAATGTGAAAAAATCCAGCATGGCGTCACATGTAGCACGCTAGGTTATGTTTTGTCTAACAACGGTGATCGGTATAGATTATTGAATGCGTGATCATTAAACCAGAGTTCTGTCGATATTAAAAAGTTTGTAGTCTGTTCTTTTTTAATCTCTTACCAGAATGTAGAGTGCACTTTAGCATTTGTTCGATATGTAGCTTTCTATCAAATGTGTTTCATCATGTGGAATTTAGGCGCGACGGAATGCTTCGTCGACCATCTTTTGTTGTCACTAGCACAATCCGAAGTTTCTTTCTTTTCAGACATTAGCCTCACTAAACTTTTAACTGTACATTACCAGAGATAACAAGCTAGATGTATACAATCGGAATGTCATTAAACATGAAATCTTCACTCCTGTCTATCGAAAGTTATGTGTAGTACATTATTTTGTATGGGAGGCAAGAATACTCCAATAGTTACATGCTTATGTGTATTTAAACATGTAACAACATTGTTGCTGAATAATTTAATACATATCTTGTAAATATTTCTCAGGAGTAAGACACTTTCTTTTTTCTGTACTTATCAACTTGTTTGGTGTAGTAATTTACACTGGACCCAAGGAAAAGATTAAACTAGTAGTCTGGAAAGATCTCATCTTTGAGTTTCTGGAAAAAGGGCTGTTCAAAGTAAATAAGTGTGTGCTTTTATAATATTGCAACAGGATTTTGTTGAAGAAAAAAATGTAAACCTTGTTTGTTATAAAACGGACCAGGTTGACAGCTGCATTGATTTGTAAGCTTGCATTAACCCACTTAGTACTACATTAAAATATAACATTACAATAACTGGCCTATAACTGAATACTTTGAAGATGACAGTGGGTGAAGTTTGTTTGTTTTTTTTATTATTGCTGCACTGAGATAAACATTAGACCAAAAAACCCCACACTGTTCTTGAAAAGGAAAAAAAAAACTTAGCAATATAAATGATGAAAATCACCTTCCCCATGCTACCCAGAAAAGTCACGTACTAAGAGGGTTAAAACAGGGTGCTTCTTTAGGTTGTTTGCCAAATTTTTTTCTGTTGTGATAACATTCTGTAAACAAGTCTGTGCTTCTGAGATAAGGTTTGATCAGGAGTTAACAATAAAGGTAAGAAGTAGGAATTGCTGCTTCATTTGGAGTAGAGTGGAAAACGGTTTTTGAAAAATGGTTTTTGAACTATACTGCTTTCACATAAACTTAACATCTGACAAAGACTACATAGCTAAGTGGATTGTGTTCCAGAACCCATTTTAATGAAAGCTTGATGCTGACTGAAATGCATTAATGAATTTTGGCTATTTGGAACTTGATATTTGGTGTGGAAACCTAGCAGTTGATTGATTTAGTGGAAGAAGATTCAGGCTTAAGAGACAAATGTTCATGTTCCTTTTTGATTCTTATTTGATAGCCATTGAATGGCAGTGGAAATGCATTAACATCATTAATGAGTTTGGTTGAAAGCTGTGGTCATTTGGTGTGGACATACTGGTACACACTTTATAGGCCTACTAGAAATCTATAAATTATAGATATCATACTTGTTGTTGTTAAGTAGTCAAGCTGCCTACAGACTAGCTATCTAAGAGGGGTTATGTTCAAGGCCAGGCTTGACAGAAAGAGTGGCAGCACTAGTAATGCAATACAAAATATAGAGCATAAAGCAAGGTCAGTTTGGAACATTAAAACATTTTTAAAAATTATTGTACCTCTTGAAGCCAAATTTTTCTATTTTCTCAAACTGTTGAATAGGAAAATGTTCTAGTTAAAAAAAATTTGTATTCATTTCATGGAACCGCTTACGCTAGACACATTGTCTTAGTCATGTTCATTTATTTATTTATTTTTAATCGAATCTGTCCTGCTAGAAATCAAGCTAGTTTTCTCTTTTAGCAGAATGGGTTTGTTCATTGGTGCAAGTGTTTGTTTTGCAGATAAATTTAATGCGTAGCCATGTTTACTATGGTGGTCATTAAAAAATGCATCATCCATGTGGACGGTTATTCTAATATGTTAAAACTGTTCCTGTAATTTAAAGTTCCTAGAGTGACAATTCTCTTTTATCTTGTAGTCATGATTGTGATCATATATCAGAACAAGGTTGAGGGTGTATGTGGTTTAGTACTCAAAGTAAACCATCAATAAAATATATATTTTTTAGCAAGTTGTGAGTAATCAGTTTTAAATAGGAATGTGCAAGATACATATATTAAAACAGGTATGCAGTGGAAAAATGGCTGTGTTTTTGAATAGAATGCATGGACAAAGTTAAATTGGTCTTTTTGTGCTAATATGAGTCATCACAGTGGTTTTGCTAGCACATGCTTTGGTGATATCACTTGTGAATAGCGAATCAGCATCATAATTTGCAAACTCGAATGTGGTGCAGTTCCTGTTTGTTACTGATATGTTCAGCAGACTAATTAATGTGCACACAGACAATCTCTCTTAATGAGCTAGTATACAAATACTGGTTAGAAAATTGATTTAGAAAATCAAGTATAAAGCAACAGAATTTATTTTTAAAGAAAAGGGAATATTAATTGTTTCCCACATCTTTCACAAATGCTCGAGTTCTGGCTAATGTACTTTTCACTAGCTTCAATGGTATTTCTGACCCTTTGAACCCACTATGCAAAACACTGATCCATTACAACTTGGAGGTAGAAATGGTTTTATGAGTTTACAAAAAATTGTAACAGCTGCCTCTGACAATTTTAAATATACAACTAAAATTTCTGACCTACCATCACAATTACTAGACTTTGTAGGAAATTTTTCTGCACTTTTACTTTCTACTGCAGCTCATATATGGTATAGACATGCTGCTTGTTGCAGGACTTTGTACATACACATTGTACATACTGTAAATCATGAGCGCATTGGTGGGCACTCAACGTGCCAATAGGACTAACAAGGACAAGAATGCCAAATCCACATCTATGCTGGGGAACCAGACGCCTTCAGCCACATATAAGACAGATAAACAGCCTGCCAAGATCCAGGTAAATTTTTACACAGCTGTTAATTTATGTATGCAGCCTTGAAATAAAAGCTAAACACAGTTCAAAGCTGTGCAACATTCTTCCTCACAGTTTCATCAACATTTGAAATGTTCACGGGTTCCACTCCCCCTTTCTAAATTTTAACACCTGGTTTTGGTGTGGGTGTCCTTTAGTCAGTGTGGCTTCATGGAAACAGATAATTGAGTGGTTAGAGCTCTGGTGTACAAACCAAAAGATATAACGCTTCGATGCCTGTGTAACATCGCTTACTTCCCCTAGTTGACCCAAGTGGTGTGAAGGGGTACCTGATTCCAAAGAGGGTTTGGGAAGGTAAGGTAGTGAGGTAGAAGAGATGGGCACTGCCCTCGCTTAAAAGCTGGCCCAAAGAAAACACCTCGCTAGCTAATGACCTAGAAAAGGTCATCAGGCAGTCTTTGCCTTTAGCATAAAAAACTGAGAGTAATATAGGCTAGAGCTGAGTCAGAGTGTCTCAACCCCTTGGGGGAGCATGATGGGGGGGGTGGGCACGAAGGCAGTCGTTTTCTCATATCGGTATTAGTAGCTAAGGGGGACACGCAGGCGTTCCTTTTTTCGTCATTGGGGGAGTAGGGGTGTCACAAGTAAAAGGTTGAGAAACGCTGGACTAAAGAGTATAAGGACGCTGTTGCATTGTAATATTTTCTCATACTTTATCTGGGAACGGTGTTTATAGCTGGTCATTTAAAGATTTGCAAGTGTGCTGTTGATAGCTTTCAATAAGCATGTTAACTATACTACACTTTTACATATTAAATTTTAAAAAATTTACTTCTTTGGCATTAGAATATGTCTTTTATATATAAAAAATTCACATGGAAAAATTAATGTCTGAGGTCACTGCCCCACACTGCCCAACACACACATATTCCACAAACATCGAAACAGTCTAATTTTAATTTTTTTCATAAGGGGGTGTGTGTTTCTGTTTCTTCTATCTAAGAATCATTTTACCATGTGTTTATTGCAGGTTTTTGAGGATCAGTTGCGCTTAGCCCAGATCCTTGACAATGGCAGGGACACTACAAACATGGCTACTGTCAAACAGGTATGTATGTTAGTAAGTTAGGAGAGCACTGTCTTCTGCCATTTCACCATCTGATGTCGTGCCCTGCAGTGCAGTTATAAATATAGAGTAGGCATTGGTGCACATGCATTCAACATGTTTTTTTTTTTTAACCAGAATCAAGAAAAAACATTTTCTTACCAGAAAGCTGCAATGTTTTGTTTGTATGCAGGAACAAAATAATGCTAAAACAACATTTCAAATGCTTTGGTGAATGTTTTTTGACAGAATATATACATGTAAGTTTGCTGCTGTTTGAAAAGATTTTTTTAAAGACATCACAGTTTGTTTTTTTGTTAAAGGCATTTTGAATGCCTTGTATATTTTTATTGCATGATTTGCGAGAAACTGGAATAAAGTTTTAATTGCCATTGTTGCAGTTATCAGAGATGACAGGCCGCTCAGAAGAGGATGTTGTTGTTGCACTTCATGATGCAAAAGATGACCCTCACCGAGCTGTTGAGATTCTTCTTGAAGGGGAAGGGGAACAGGTATTGGCATACATAAACCCAGACAAATATCTTTATTTAAATTTGAAACTATTTTATTTCTTCATGACTGCAGCTAACAAAATATGTTGATAACAAACATTCACAAAAGCCAACCTTTATTACTGTTTCAGGGTGAGTGGGTTGAGCAAGGGAAAAAAAAGAAACGATCTAACACCCTCAAGAGTGACAAAGAAACCCACAGCAACCACCAAGATGCTGAGAGGATTGATGAAAGACCAGATCGTTTACACGAACGTCCTGAGCATGACAGATTTGAAGCCCCCTCACGGTAAGTCAGGTTGTCTATTAAGCTGGTGTGATTATCTTTGCTGTGAGCTCTTATCATATTCAGAGAGTGGGAGTGGTGGCAGCTAGTCATTTACATATTGATCAATAGGCAGCCAGTACTTATGTCTTACCCATCTGTAGGAAACAGGTGTTGTAGCAATCAACTGTAGAATAAGCAATGCAAGGGCACCAACCAGCAAATAGTGTAAAATTTAGGGTTTGTGTAAGTGACTGGGTAAGACAGCTAGCTTATGTAGTTTTTCGTGTTAAGGGCTTGATTTAGAACGTATGACTTGACCCTTCTTGAGTCACATTTTTTATTTGTATCCAGACGTGGGCGAGATCGGCGCAGTGGAGGCCCCATTCCACGTTTAGTCCGAATACGAGGTCGTGGTACAAACAATTTCAGTGGTAATCGTGATCGCGAAGGTGGTCGCATTAATCGTGACAACCGTGATCGCAGCAGTTACAGTGGTGAGCGAGAGTCACAAGAGAAGGAAGCAGACTGGGATACAGATACAGTGGACACTAGAGAGAAACGGGGCGATAACGAACGAAGTGCTGGCAGAGAAAGAGGTCGAGGGCGTGGAAGAGGAATGGGTGAGGTTACATCTGATTTTGTTTGTTTTCTTTTGACATGCCACTTAACTGCTGCAGTAGGGTTTAATAATTTTCAGAATTCTTATTTCTATAATGTACTGAAAGTTGCCTGTAATTTGGCTGCTATGATAATGAAATGCAGAAAGTCAATCTTTAAAGAAGAAAAGAAATGTTTATGTTACGATGTGGATCTGTTTTGTGAACTTGAGGTGTCATTGATTTAGTAAGGTCATCTCCCTTTCAGACAAGATGTTTCCATTAGTTGCCACATTTTTGGCTAATAAACAGAATTATAGAAAAAATAACCAAATTGTGCTAAAATATTTTTAGAAGTTTTAATATTGACATTTATCATATTTTTAAAAATAGAAAATTCACAAGTATTAGCTTATTTTGTAACTGCCTTTTAAAGTTGTATTTCTAAAGTAGAGCCACAGTAAAAACTTGGTGTGCACTTTAATTAAATATTCCTGTTATTAATTCATTTAAGCCAAAGAAAGTAACTTGTAGATATGGCTTTCAAACACATTTTATTTTTGTTCCTGTATTGTTAACCGTTAATGAGAAAACATAAGCACTTTACACAACTGTACAGAGCAAAATTTAATTAAACAAGATAAGCCTTTGGAAGCAGCTGGCCAGTGAAAATACAATGAACATTTATTTTAAATGGTTCACCTTGATTTCATTCCCAAGAAAAAGTTTTGTTTTATTTATTATTTTATAGATCAGTTGCGAAAAGCATTAGTGGGCCTTTCAACTGAAAGTCAGGCTGCAGTTTAAAGTGACAGTCTTTGGGGAATATTGAGATATGTTTGCTACAAAGATTGAAATGCCAAACAATGAGGATACTGTGGTCTCACATACTAGCTAGCATATGTTGTGTTTTTGTGTTCTTGCCACTTTCTGCTGTCCACATTTTAAGTGATACGTTTCATGTCATGCTTTTCACAGGCGGTGGGTTTGGCAGACGAGGAGGAAGGGGCAGGTAAGTTACAAGCAACAAGGGCTATCCACACATCACATAAATGTTAAATGGCTGTGTACATCATAGGAAGACTAATAGTTTTCTTGAGGAAAATTAGTTAAAGGGATTCTCACCTCTATATTCAGACTCAAAAGTAGCATTAATTACGACAACAATATCACTAAGTTTTGCGATTTCTACTTTTATTTCACCTTTGCCGACGAGCTTCTATTCAAAAACTTCGATTGAAATGCGTAACCTCTGGCTCGCTAGCTGACGAGGCCGCCGAAGCCTCCATTTTGATTTGTGAGGCGTTTCCCTGACTGATGATGCTGTTGTGCTAACAACAGGCTATGGTACAGCCACGCCGTTACCCTGTGTATGCAATCATGGGTTGCATGTGTGTTATGTTTGGTTGTGGTATGTTTTCAGGCCATAAATTGGGTGTAAGTATGCATGGTTTTCCGCTAGCAGACAGTCCTTACAGGCGATTTATGGATAAATTTTGTAATAATTTCAAAATAATACCGAAGAAAAAGAAATTTCTTTGTTCGATGCTGGTGGTATTGAATTGTATGGCTGTCTGCTGGGTCAAGAGGTTCAATCTGGTATGGCTGAACATCATATACTTTATCTGATTCTGTGGCGTTATCCACAGCTTGCAAATCTGCCGTTATTTTTACCAGAACAGTGTCACACTTCCGGAATTCCGTGCGCTTGGGTCTCTTCATCGAGTGCTCGTTAATCTCCGGAAACCAGCAAAATTCCTCGTCTTCAACTACGAATTACATTTGAACAAGTCTGTTGTGGCTTGAATGTCCGATATTTTTAGGGTCTTCAACACTTAAACGAATCCTAAAAGTTTGTATACAGAGGTGAGAATCCCTTTAATGATAACTCTACCTAACGAGTACTTAACAGATTTTTTAAATGTGAAGATAGGAAGATAGAGATTGTCATAAGATGTCAATTACTACTGTAAAGTTTTAGCTGTGCACATGCATCATTATTAAGGAGTTGAGGTTACTGGCCATTATCTTTCAAGTGGATGATGTCAGCATGCCACAAAAACTTTCTTATGATTAATTTTTGTGAGTAATGGGGTCAGATGTTTGACTAGTCTTTCCCTTGTGCTCTTTTTCCTATTTGGGTTCTGCTATGGCTTCCTGGAGAGAGGTGAAAGGGGATAGCTGAGTGACAAATTAGTAATTAATCAGGGGTAAAAGGTGTGTGCCTTAATCTGAGAAAAAAACTATAATTATAAATTTGGCTATTAGATTATCTTTTAAAAGGATAAGTACAAAACGCTGTGTTTATACCTTAAATCTTTAACTTTGTTTCTAACTGTATTTAGTGCATAAAAGGGTTGCTGCACAGGATTGTCCCAAAATGAAGGCATACTTGTAATGCAGTACATAATTAGGTCCAGAATCTGTCTAAGGCTGATTGCTGCTTTCAGATGAAAAATTATTGCTAATGTTGCTTTATGATGCTGTAGACTAAGTTTGAGCATCAAGCTATAGACTACATAATTGTTTGCATCTCACCTCAGCTCAAAACTAGAAATTACAGTACTTGGTTTTGTTTCTTTTGCACCATTTGCTTAAATAAAAAAAATTCTCGCAAAGAAACTTTAGAAAATTGAACAGATTTAAAATGTAGTGGTTTCTTTCCCTCTGACTTGCAGAAGAAAATCCAAATTATTTTTATCAATATTGCGTGGCACCATTGTAACGGAGTTAAAGGGTGTCACTGCAATGTTAGATAAAAGCCCTCATTCATAGAAATAAGATTTCATTAAAAAAATTTCAGAACTATTTAGGGCTCAACCTGTTTGTTTTTTTTTTTTAGAAGTCACAACAGTGACATTTTATTGGAGATGGCAGTGGATAGTACTTCTGACAGCCTGCTTTACAGACAAATTAAATCCCTGGTTAATAGCAGTTTTGGTAAATAGTGAGTGCACACAATTATTGTGTCTCGTTTTTCCAGCAGGCAGCAGAGATTCGAACGGCAGAATGAGTCAGGGGATGTCTCCTTTGGCACTTGGACAAATGAAACAGCTGAAAGTGCAGAAAAGGAAAACAGTAGTAAGTCTGTTTCAGCGTTTGCTGGACTTTTGATTATGAGCACCACATTTACATTACCAACATTTCTTTACCAGCAACTGTAAAAAGACTGAGATTGCAAAGTCTGATGGTTGTCACAGATGGCCACTGCTTATTTTAGCACACAGTTTTAGCTGCTTTGAGCAGATAAAATAATCCTCAGCAGAGAAGGCGGCAAGTGGCTGCCTTTGCTGAGCATGTTTAGATGATGCAAAGCTTTATTGGTTCCACTGAACTTGTTTTCTTTAGATGTCAAGAACAGCAAAGGGAGCACGGTAACAGTTAGTGGTATGTGGGCTAATTTCTATACGACCATGTCGTCTTGTGTTTCAGCCTTGAAAGTCTACCTTTTTGATGACTAGAGACTTGGTGGCTGTGTATAATTGTAAAAATGGTAGCTAAAAAAAAAGTTTTGCTGCAGAGTAAGGAGCCCTTTGCAGAAGCTCTGGAAAGTCAGATTATCCACTATAGCAGTCGGGAGAATTTTTCCTTTGTCCATGCTAGCAGACTAGTATGGCCAACATAGTGCCCAAAATCATTTTACATTCAGGGCTGTCTTAAGGTCATGTGTTTTCTTAAAAAAAAAATTATTTATTAACTTCAGAGGCTTTTGGATTAACAGTGGCTGGCTTCAATTTTTTTGTTTTGGATTTTTCCCTCCCATCCTTCAACCACCCAAAAAATGTTAATTGGTTATTATTTCTGTTACAGAATGCTTGTACTTTTTTCCTGTTTTGGGCATATTTTCTTCAAGGCAAATATATATGGTGTTTTTCATGTTTATAAAAAAAACACCACAGAAGTAGCTCTTAGGTAATCACTAATGAATTGATAACAAGAGTTGATAAAGCTGTTTGTGAAGCTTGTATTTAGCAAGATGTCTGTCTGACAAGCTGATGCCATTTTCATTTTTTTTAAATGAAGTCACAAAAAATTCCTTGTCTGATTTTGGCGTCATATCTTTTTCATTTGCAATGAAGCAGCTTTGTGTTTTTGTTTGTTTAGATTGGGGTGGTGAGTCATTTGATGAGACATGGAAAGAAGATTGGAATGAAGACACATGGACAGGAACTGTAAGTTATATTTTTGTACATGGTATATTATACCATGTCAAAGATGCATGTTAGCATTGATAGACTGCTTTTAGGTCTGTTTCCAGATCAGTCTGTCCCATAGTCTAACAAGATTGTTCTTGCTTAGAAGCAAATGGTCAGATGTGCCATAGTTTGCGGTGTGAACAACTTGCACTTGAACTAATAGAAGCATGTGAGTAAAGGAAAAAGAACAGAGTTTTCCCCCTAATTTTACTGCATTTTTTTAAACTAAAATATCAAATTTTTTTCAGCAGGCAATTAACTGTTTTTTATTGTGTATTCGAACCAAATTGTAAAAAGTTAACCATCAGGGAATGAGATGAGAAGTTTTTCCTCAGTCTCATTTTGCCACTAGGTTATGACTTATCTTTGCTTCAAGAATATAGCCCCAGCTGCTTTTGATTATTTCCATGATTCTAATTCCCCATCTCCCCCCAAAAACAGACAACAAAAAAGCTACAAACCTTTATGAACGGTTTTGTATAGTGAAGCAGAAGCAGCTTGGCTTCCAAGATACTGCTGATTTTAAGTAAGGCATAAATGCCTATCGTTTTACTGTGGTTGTAGTAATGAGCTGTTCTGTTTTCAGTTAGAAGAGTCAAAGGTATTTACTCCATCTCAGACAAAATCCCAGATGGAATCAGATCTAACATCAGCTTTAAGTGATACAACAAATACCATTGGACAGAGGTAATAATCTTTACTTTTTTTTTAACCTACAACTCTTTTGCCTGTTTTAATGTTAAAAAAACGCATTCCTTGACATACATGGAATTTTCCTTTTCAACAAAAGACCTAATGACAACATAACATTAATTCAAAATTGTCTGAGTTAAAATGTAAATTATATTTACCCAACTTTAACCATAATTCTCAACCCTCTTTTTTTTTTTTTTGTAGCTCCTTGTGAATTTGGGTAGCTGAAATTGAATTTAGACAGCAGTTTGCATATCGGGTGGATTGCTTATTCCTTTTTCATCAGATAATGTCTTCTGTGTCCAGTTTACTATCTTCATCACACTTTTAGTCAGGTGCTTTGAAATAAAGAGATCTGGATTTATCAGACACATTACAGTATGCTTTGTTCTTGCAGTTCAAAACTTTTAATTGGCCTGATGCTTTAGATTCATTGAAAAACTAATTACTTCTAAAGTTCTGTTTGTTTGCACATGTAGCGGTGAAGTGTACTGTTATGCGTCTGTTTATCCCCCAAAATTAAAAATTATAAGTTTTCAGATTTGGTCCTTTGCAAATTTCATTTAAAAGTCACTTGTATGTAGTGCTGGGGAGGAAAGTACATGGTCATTTCAGCCAAACTCTAAATAATTCAGTGTCTCCAGATTGTTTATGGTTTATCACTTATCTGTATTTTCTAGGCTCCTAATTGTGAACGTCCATGAGTGTATGCATGTGTGTGTGTGTGTACATAAGGACAGACATGAACATATTTTTAATTTAGCTGTTTGTCCTTGAGTTGCATTTACTCAGTTTATGTGCAGACTACTTTTCTATTTGTCATATTTGTCTCTTGCCTCACGTGATGCACATGCGATGTCAGTGTATCTGTGATGCCTCCTGTATGGCACAGGCTTGATGTTGGGAGTTTATTCTCCAAGTCAGCTGAGTTCGCTAAGGCTCCAGACTTTACTAAAAGCAGTGAGTCAGCTGGAGATTCCTTCATTTCTCAGTACAATCAGCAAGCAACAGAGTCCATCAAAAACTCAATTGGGGTGAGCTCTTTTAAAAATTTTATTTACTTTTTTGCCTGCTCTTGCAGCTTTACTATCACTAGTGCTTGCTTTGTAAATGCTATTGGCAGAACGACCAGAAAATTACAGATTTATGGTGCTTTAGTGTTCAATGGGTTTAATATTTAAACTTTATAAACAATTTCAGATTGGATCATCTTCTCGTCAGAACCTGCCAAACCTCTCGACTGTTACGCATTCTCAGCCTCAGCATCCAACACAGCCTCTTAGCCCACTTCCCTTACCACAGCGAGAGATAGGTCAGTCTGTGCGCAGCTCCCTATCATCTCCAATCCCTTCTTCAATATTGCCTTCAGCTTCTGTGTCCTCTCTTGGGCAGCAGGCACAGCAACAGCAGCAGCAGAGGCAGCGGTCTCAGAGGTCGAAGCTTCCTCCACCGTCCAAGGTATGAAAAATGTTGTGTCTCGTGATATGATCGTGACTTGTGGTTGTTTTACAAGTTTTTTTCACTTTATTTGTTTCAGCTTATTTTTTTCCCTCAAAAATGTTAGGATTCACATACCATATTCATATTTTATGACTGCTTTATGTGATTTATGTACTTCTGAAAGACTAAGTTGAAAGTGTCTTAAACTTCATTGATTATTTAGTTAAAAAACATTTACTTCTTAAGCCAAAAAAATAAGATCCATAGCAATAATCAGAAAATGTAGGGGTTTGTGTTAAACCTGATGTGTGCAGATTCCATCCTCTGCAGTTGAGATGCCTGGTCATATGATGCCTCAGCTAGATGTACAGTTTGGAGTAGATTTTGGCACAGACTCGCGGGAGTTTGGCTTTGGAGCTGGTGGTGGGGGAGGAGATAATACAGTAGTAACTACCTCCTTCTCCAGTGTTACAACTGCCAACAGGTCAGTTAAAAGAGTCACTTTGAGCTTCATTAAGGCCCAATGCTGCCCGAAAAAAAATTTACGTTTTACTTGGTATCACTAATTTTTTTTATATCAACTAGTTAACTGCGCATCACACTTTTGGTTGCCATGGAAACAATCTAAACTGGTTCCAAAACAAACATTTTTAAAAGCTTATAACTTCATTCATTTTGTAAGTAGACACAAAATTCATTTTGAAATGGTTTACTGAAGGAAAGATCTACAATTGTAAAGAGAGAAATTAGCAAAATCAACTTAGTTATTTTTTTTATGATTTTTTTTTTGGTAAAACAATGTGATAAAAAAATTAAGAAATTTTGATTGAAAGCAGTGCAGCTACTAAACTAATAAATATTTCTTTAAAAGCCTGTCAATATAATGTTCTAAGGTTTTGAAACAAACTACTGTCGGACCTTGCTTAGTCGAACTCAAAGGGACCCGAAAAAAATTTGACTTACGGAGTTTTCGAGTTAGGGAAAATGGCGTAATAGGCGCAGGTTAATCAAGGACAATGTTTTTCCAGCTTCATTACTGTATTATAACCGTTTATTATACGGTATTATCGTTTTATACGGATGCATGTACTGCCATTTCCGTGGCATGTACCGCACGGGAAAAACAACACCGACACGAACTCTGTTCAGTGCTCGTCCCGATAAGAGACTGAGAAAGTGTAGACAACGTATTTTTCACAGCAAGTTTGCGTGTGAACCACCAACGGTCCACTGGTCAAGTTACCACCGCCACCGCCTGAAAGGATGGTCAAGGCGGGTGGCCCGCCGACTTGAAGCGGCCGTGTGAAAAGTCTAGTATCGGCTAGTTCCCCTGAATCGGTCAACTTCAAAGGGGGGACTGGTGTGAGAGTCAGTTAGTTGTCCCCTGCGCAACAGAGCACGAACCTTTTACACTAAGATGAAAGGAAAATGGGATAAAAGTGTCTTTCTTCAGACAGTTTGGAACATAGTTTAGAACAGTTTAAGACATAGTTGCGTCTGGTTGGTGATGACTCAAAATTCGACTAATGGAGGTTGGAAGCCAAAAAATCTTCAAGTTAAGGAGATCTAAAATACATTGTTCTTATGGAATTTGGCCGGGAACTAACAATTAATTCGATATAGGGAGGTTTTCGACTTAGGGAAGGTCGACTTAGCAAGGTCCGACTGTATAACAAAAACAATAAACAGAAAAAGAGAGAAATTAAAGCGAAAGCTTAGTAACTTTGTTTTATCTAAGTCTTTCATGTAATTTATGTGTTGAATGGAAAATAGTGATATTTTAATGGGTTCCTACATATAATTAATATAAACATAAAATTAATTATTTATTAAACTTTTTGTCAACAAGGTTGTGTCCCAAATGTGGACCAGGATGTAAAGAAGTACACAGTTATTGAAAAAAATGATGTTTGTCAAACTTTGTACTATGCAGTTATAGGTTTAGTTAGTTATCAAGAGGCTGAGTGTCCACCAGCTTTATAAGTACTGCCATCTTTGGTCTCTTTGTTGCCTCGCATACTCCTTGTGAGTTTTACGAGCATCAGCAGAAGTAGCAACATCAGCAGCAGACACTTTGTGCTCATGTTTCTTAGCAGTGTCAGGGTAATTGTATGAACGTCAATATATAACTTTTTCATCAAAGAAATTAATTCAAAAGCACCTTCATTAAAAGCACAAACTGAACGAGCAGCTGAGCCTTTTACCCTTCTCAAGCTCATCAAAGCAGTCTTGGGGCATCTGGGCTATATCACTTGATTTAAACCTTTATTATTATTTTGTGTGCCCCCATGATGCGTCATGCCATTCTTCGATATACTGGGATCAGATAGGTCGAAAAAGGATTTTCTTTGTGACTAAGTACTTTCTGATTATACGCCAGTGCTCTTTGGTAAAAGCACCAGCTGTTTTTCCCTTTTGGGCACTAACAATGTTGGGGTTCATTGTCTGTAAACATTGAATACCACAAACCTGCCCAGATTGCATTCCTCATTTTGTCAGTGTTAGGAATATTCTCCGCAACTGCCAATCTGTAAAAAGTCTGTAATTTATCACATTTCGCCTCAGGTGACCCAAGCCTTTCTTCCTTAGCCAGTTTGCACAAAGCTGTCCCCAGTCTCTTATGTGCATGATTGACAGTCTAGCTTCTCTACTTTTTGTTGATAATCAGGGTATGGGTTTAAAGCACAAACTGCCTTATATGCTGAGGAGGCGCCATCAGAAAGCATTTCCATATAGCTAAAACCAAGTCTATCTACAGACCTCCCCCACAAAATTTTTGCTGCCTCTGACTCCATAGCCTTGCTTGATAAAAAATGAGTTTGACAGCAATCTGGAGCATGCTCCTCTCCAAGCATCTAGTTCAGCTGCTGATAGCTCTCTTCTGCAAGTTTACATGCATAACAATATTTTGACAAAAAAAATCTATAACAGGACCTGTTTGAAGATCTATACAAATACCAACACCAGCAAGAGAGGTATATCTCTCGTTTGCCATGTTCAATCAAAGGATATGCTAATGTTGATGACAGGGTTTTCTCCTTTCTCCAGTGGCCCCTTGAGATCTTCATCAGTTTCAACATACGCTTCTCCAATCACAGCTGCAGACCAATCAAGCAAAGCAGATCCTGCACTAATTTCAGCTAAATGGATAGAAACATGCTTTTACTAAAGATATCCATAGTAAAAATCATTTTTCAACCATAAGCATCATGGTGATTATTGTTTATATTGCTTTCCCCATTATCTTTGCACAGTTCGCATAAGAATTGTCATACCCAATTATCATACTAACCTCCCTGTTTTACCAAAAAATAAATGGTAAAAATGTAAAAGCTATTGTACAGAAATTGAGAAGTCATTAACAGATTGCATTGATGCATGAAAAATCACATGCCTGTCATTTTTGTCCTGCTTCTTGAAAAGTCTTTAGGGTCATGCCTGTTATGCCCGTTACAGTGGAGGTTTGCAACATAGCATGGCTTCTTCCCTTTTCATGACTAAAAAGTGTCATTCGTTTGTGCTCTCACTGCCTTGGACGCGCGATGATGCATGCCAAACTTTTTGTAGGCAGAATGATCGCACTTTAATACAAACTTTGAAGAGAAGCCCAAATTCTCACCTACACAAACACTGTAAGAAAGCCAATTCTCCCTTCATTCCAGACAAAACAAATTGCTTAGAGCTTTTGTTGGTTCACACACATTTACAAGGATCAGCACCTGCTGGTGACCATCATCAATATTGCCAGTTTTTTCCTTGCACTTTTTTTTCAGGATCACTAGTGGTGTTGACAGGAGTGTCAAGTTTCTTAATTTTCTTTTTAAACTTATATTCTGTGTATGCAATTGTCGTTTTCCTCCTTTTGTAAAAAGCATCTTAAGAAAAAATAACCATCTGATACGTACAGTGAACGTCTAACAGGTACAAGGTAGGTCTCAGAAAGGAAAGATCCTCTAGTTCTCTGTGAGTTCTCATCTACATTTTTTTTACAACCAGAAAACATGCTCTGTGGGTTATGGGACAGCCGCAAATCTCCGAAGCGCACTCGCGTCACCTGTATGACGGCCAAGGCCGGTAGTGAATAATTTTGACTGTATGCAAAGCATGTGTACACATCATTCTATATGGAATTTTCCATTTCTTTGTCTTGCCTAGAAAAGAGCAGAAGTCAGCTCATGGAAATTTCCACTGGCATTGAGCATGGCTTTGTTTGAATCTTCTTTCTGCTGATAAACAGGTTGACCCAGTTTTTCAAAAGGGTGACCGAGTTGCTATGTGTCAAACATTCCCATGAAATCTGAACAAAATGAGGAGGATTATGAAATCAGTGACCGTGTTTATTGAGAAAATTTACATATTTCTAGATGCTTTGATGAAAAATCACTTTGAGGGTGGATGAAAGCTTTCTTGAAATTTCATAATATGCTAATATCTCAAAATAGCCGAAAATTAAGATTTTTGTCAAATCTGGGGGGCCATGTCTGGCCTTAAAGGTATGACATGAAACTTGTAAAGAGTAACGTTTCATGAGTGAAACTTTGATGTTAATTAATGTCTATATTTTTTCCGCAGTGCTGGCATTGTCAACCACCTAAGCCAGGTCTCAAAACCTTCAGCAGATGACACTCTTCAGACCTCATCTTCAGCTGGTTCAAAATCTCAGCAAGCATCTATCCCAGTTATAGATGTCT
This sequence comes from Marisa cornuarietis, assembly GCA_004794655.1. Taxonomy (NCBI): domain Eukaryota; kingdom Metazoa; phylum Mollusca; class Gastropoda; order Architaenioglossa; family Ampullariidae; genus Marisa; species Marisa cornuarietis. The sequence continues at coordinate 361,772 of SMMW01000528.1, forward strand.
CACCATCACGACCAGCTGTTTACCCTAACTCTGTGTATACCACACCTACTAAGTCAGACTCACAGTCCCTTGTACAGTCAGCCAATAAGGTAGGAATTAAGGTCTTCCCCACTCTACCCTCTTTATCTCCTCACCCCTTTCTCTCAAAATATTTTTTTATTATTTTAGTAACTGGAAAAATAGTGGGTATCATCATTTGTCTTGTATAGCAGTTCCCTCTTTTTCTTTTTATTGACATAGAAATCTTATCAGTCTTTGTTATATTTGTTGTTTGTTTTGTTTTTTTAATGCAACTAATTTTCTTTAAGGTTTCGGGAGATGCGGTTGCATTTCCATCACCGTCCCCAGACCACAAGTCAAGTGGTTTAATCAGCTCACAACGAACAACACAAAGTCCCTCAACCTTAGCACAAGGTGGGTTAAACTTGTTGTGAGTTGTCTTTATGAAAGCCTTCCTCTTTTAACTATTCTCTACTTTTTGCAGTGGTTTTTAGTGTTGTACCAAGTCAACAAAGTTTCTTTGTTCTAATGCTTTAAAACTTTATTATAATATAATAATATAATATTATAATCAGAATTTAAAGAGCTCTGTTCCCCAACCAAGGCCAGGCTGACTGCACTTTACAAATTAAGAAATGTCACATGCACATGCTGTTGATGATTTCATTTGTTCTCAGTCTCGGTCTTTAATTCCTGTATGCAGCTAGATTCATTGATATACATATATTTAAAAAAAAAAAGAACACATCAAGAAAGCCTGACTCTTCAAATTTACCAAACTTTTCAGCCACCAATGGTTATGCTGCTGGTACCTACTCATCTCATGCTGGGCACAAATCTACAGGCCTTGCTACAGTATCCTCGGCTTCACAGACTTTCCCACACACTGCTGCACCAACACAATCAACAGCCTCCACATACCAAAACCAGTATGCTAGCCAGAACCAGTTCACTGGTTCCCAGGGATCGCATGGTGCACACAGTCAGTTTTCATCAGCTGGACAGTCCCAGTTCCCTAGCAGTCAGTCACAATATCCGTCTGCGGTTTCTGCTGGCTCATCCTCTGCTCAGAACCAATACATGGCCTCACAGGCTCCATTCCAGAGCAGCCAGGGCCAGTTTGCTGCAGTACAGTCTGGCCAGAACCAGTTCCAGGGTGCTGGTAGCCAGTATGGCACTTACCAATCTTCGTCCTCTTCATTCCAATCTCAAACAGGCATATCATCATCAAGTGCTACCCCATCAGTCCAAAGTTCCTTGTATCAGACTTCAAATCAACAATCTGGAAGCTCCTACCCAAGTACATCTGGTTCGTTCCATGTGAGGGATTCTCAGTCATCATCAAGCTTACAGCAGTCTTCAGGTAGTCAGTCTGCCAGTGCGTATCAGTCACAGCCAGCAGCCGTTGCTCCAGGTTTGAAGGCGCCAAGCACCCAGACTAACAGCAGCTACAACTCTCAGACATACAGCAGCACCCAGCACCCGCAGAATTTGCAGACCTCTCCTCTTAGCAACAAGCTGGGGGATAGCCTGTCCAAGATGTCCTTGAAGGATTCAGCACTAGACACAAGACCATCAACCCATGTAAGTGTTATGATACAAAAAGCAGCCCCTTTAAATATTTCGACCTGTCAATTGTGAGTTCTAAGAACTGCCAGCTCTAAGTCTTTTACTTTATTTGCACTTTTTGAATCTCTTCTAGAAGACAGACTGTTACTTGCCTGTGCTTCATGTGGTATATAATTTGGAGAACTATTACAACTGCCAGGTTTCTTATCAGGAACTGGTCTTGTGGTATTGTGTGTTGTGAAAAGCTCAAAGTAGTCATTAAGGTAACATTAATGTTGTATGCAGTATGATCACGGGAGCACCGCAACAACAACAGCCAGCATGACTTCATCAATCAGCACATCATCCATATCAGCAGTGACATCAACCGTATCAGCCATGACCACACCTGTGGCAACAAGTTCCACACTGAATTCAAGAGTTTCATCAACTCTTCCCGTCACCAGTGAGTGTATGTGCTTTTATTTGTTGTCTTTTGTTTTAACTGCATTTTTATCTTTAATTTCCATATTGATTTTAGTTGTTTTTTTTTTATCTTGCTTAATCTTAATTTTGTTTTAATGTAGTTTACTGATTAGATTTTAGAGAAAAGTGTGGTTGGTGCTCACCCTTCTCAGTATAAAGCTACAGACAAGCACAGTATACAGAGTACTTGTAGGTACAAATGATTGTATGTACACTTTGTCATACACCATCTTAAAGCCATTTCAACACTTGTTCACACGATAATAGACCTGGGTACAAAAATGCTTTGCAATCTGAGTTGAGAGGGGTGGGTGGAGTATAGAGGGAGAACAGGTGTGTGCATGTAAAATTTTTTTTTTTTTTTGGCACAGTTTTCAGTCTGGAGTTCTACTATTTAAAGCAAACTTTTAATGTTCCCAAGGAAAATTTGAGCAGAAGAAAAAGGGGAAAAGGCTAGTTTTGTAGTAATATTTAAGATTTTTTTAACTCTCTTAGTTTTTCTTCTTTCAGCTAAAGCTCCCCCAAATCCTCCACCTGGTGTTCCATTGATCAATCCTCAGCCCTACATCATGGGCCAGGGCATTCCACCTTACTATGTAAGTTGTAGTTGCTGGGGATGCTGCATGTCATGATTTTTTTCTTTACATACATTAATGCCTTGAAATTTTATTTAACGAAATAAAAATTGTTAAAACCAATGACAACTGAAAAAAATTGCTGAGAAATATTAACCGCTGCTTATCCCAATCTAGACTCACTTTTTTTTTATTTGCAGTTGTTTTGCTTACATGGGTTGACTTAATAATTCTTTTGTTCTGGCAGCCTTTTTATGGGTTTGAAGAGATGCAGATGCTGCAACAGAGATTGCCTCTGGTAAGTAGATATTTCTGTATGCATCCTTAGTATACTCACAAAAAGTGAACATTTCTACATTATGCATTCTTTACAGGAACTGTTATGAATTTGATACCAGAATTGTGAGCCCCATCTATTCATGAAGTCTAAAAGTTATTTGAAGCAGGAGTTGAAGGATTATTGCAGCTAGCATGAGAGGCCAGCAGAAAGCAGTTTTTCACTTCCTCATTTTAGTTTTGTTTTCTTCACTGGAAACATTTACCCATATCAAGTACTCAGGGTCTTAAGGTCAGAGCTGCCTATAGAAAATAAGAGTCTCAAATTTTCAACAGAATGAGTTACTAAAAGTCAGTATAATTATCGGGATTATCCGATAGGATTTTTAACTCAATCTTTACTGAACACTACGGAAGTCTAAGCGTCAGTTCCAACCCCCTTGGACGGATGTATTTACCCCTATTTCAAAAAATCATAAAAAAATAGGTAGAAGAGGTAGAAGAAAAAACTCAAATTGATGAGGATAGATCAAAATGTAGAGAAGAGGAACAGCCTAACCTTGTGTTTGCTTGAAGACACACTTTTATAGTATTCCCAACAGAAAATGCCATGATAATGAGCTAAAAAAAACTCCCGCAACATAAATGAAAATAACATAAGGGAAGAAACTACTGAAACCGTTAGGGAATAGTCCACCATGATTCCCTCCCTTTAAAAACTGGTCCAGCCAATCAAAAAATTTCGTTTGTAAGAGGGAAAGATGTAAACAAATGGTCGAGTGCCGTTTTGAATTATCGAAAAGTGCTTTGCAGTTTACTCAATTTGATATGGATTTGTATTTCAAAAACCACAAAGGAGAAGAAAATAGTAATATTTAAATTCTAATGTATATTCTTATAAAACATATGTTTGTTTGGTACTTTATGTCTGTATATATTGTGTAAATAATTTTTTTGTTAATTTTTGAAATTTACGTTCAAGTGTTCTAAACACGTACAGTTCATTTGATTTTAGTACTCGAAGACAAAACCTATGTATCTTAAAATTTACACCTAGTGGATGTTTTAAAAAAGCTCTTTAAAAAGGTGTATTACCGATGGTTATCTTTACTGTAGGTTAATAAATATAAATTTTCAAAGCTGCTGGTTGAAATTTCAATACCGGGAATTTGCTAGCCATTTTCCAAACAGAAAGACAGGTAGCATGGGAAAATGCAAAGACTTCCTGTTAAAACTTACTTCCTACATTTTTTAAGAAAGACAGTTGTGTTCAGAAATGAATAAGCTATCTTATTTATTAAGTTTTTCTTCTTTAAAAAAAAAACCGATGTTTAACAGTAACATTTAAAAACTGCATCACACCATAGGATGTGAACCGGGTTCAGGCAAAGATCACATGATCGCCCTCATAGGGTGAGGAAAGAGGTAAAAGCACAATTTTCATGATTACATGTAAATTTTCATAAGTAGTAACTGCACTTTCCCCTACCTCCCAAAAATATAGGCATTTCAAAGAATCATTAAAGATAAACAGGGTGACATCCAAGTTCATTTTACTGGACTTGCTGAGTGCATCAGCTGAAACTGGATACAATTTATCCATACTCTAATGTAGTAGTACAGACATGTTAAAAGTAATCATAAAACATCTTTGGTATGCTTGAAATGCTATTTTTGGGTCTTAACCCAGAAATAATTAATCTATACTTGTCAGCATTAGTTTGTTGATCTAAGCATTACTTGGCTATAAGTGGCTATTGAAATTTATTTTATGTTGCCTGGTGCTTTTGTTGGGGGTGTCCACTTTGCGTAGTTTTCCAAAATTTAAAGATACCTAAAAGAGCATGCTTGCAAAGTTAGATAATAGTGATCGATGATACAGGGTATTGTCTAAAATGAATATTGAACTAGTATATGGTTTAATAAAATCGTTGATTAAAAGCCAGTGTTGTCATTGTAGCCACCTAAAAAACATATTCATGCTAGGTTTTTAATATTTTTCTGTAACAAAAACATAAATCTTTGAAACAAAGATTTCTGGAGGAGTACTCTGACCTTAAGCCATACAGCTTGTAGTTTTATTCAAATTGCCTTCAGGCCCTTAATGCTGAGCTTGCAATTTGTGCTGTCTCTGTCCTCTGTTTCCCCCCTATTTTTAGCAGATTCCTTTTAAAATGTGCAGATGACACTTGCTTTTGCTGGCTTAAACTAAAATAATGTTGATCTTGAGTATTTCTGTATGTGCAGCAAACAGGCAGTTACTATGACATGAGTGCGTTCCCCCCTGTTCCCTCTACAATAGCTGGTAGAGATCAGGCAGCTCTTGGCAGCACACCATTCACAGGTACGAGAAAAATGGTGGCTTGCAGCTAGAATGATTGTAAGCCTGCCCATTTTTCTCATAGCAAACACTGAATGTTTTAGTGCGAAAAGGTATTGGAGAAAGAGAAAAATTCTTTGGTGAATGATGCAAGGACTGCCACTAAATGTTTACATTTGGTCAAAGACCTTTCAAAAACATCAGTTATAGTAATGAAAACTCTATAGCATGCCTTCATTTTTCTCTCTTTTTTGATTATAGAATACAGAAACAGTAGGTACCATGCTTCTAGCATTTGTTTTTCTATTATTTTATCTGCCTCTTTATTTGGGGAGGTGATCGGTTATAAAATTCTCATGAAGTTTCTGAAATGTTCATCTTACCTGTTTTCAGTTTGTATAATTTATGGTTGAATCAAGGCATTGGATATATTTTATTTATTTTGTAACGACATACCCACTCATTACTATTCTTCCTTCGACTGCTTTTTAATTTGTCCTCAGTGTGTACCCTTCTGTTGCTAGGGGCTGGCTCTGACAACAAGCAGATGAACCGTGTGGATGCTCAGTCGCCCAACTCATCATCTCAGCAGCAGTCTAGTCACACTGCCCCTCAGCAAACATTGCCTTTCAACATTCATTATGGCTATTACCTCCCAGGTGCTGCTGTCCTGCCTGGGGCTGCAGGCTTTCAGTTCCCTCCCATGTACCCGGTAGGTGCCTGTGTTTGGTGTGAAGTTTTTTAGAGTGCACATTTTTTTCTGATGCATATATAGAGCATTAAATGTACATTTTTTCCATCAGCATTACTTTAATAATATTATGAGTAGTGCCAGCTTATTTATGAACCTGTTCTTTCATTTTTTTATGACTTGCAGCAATTCTTCTGTCCCAAACTATTCATTTAGATTAATTTTTGTTATGTGTCTGTACTGTTAGTGTGTGTACATGTTACCTTTAATTATATTCTGTCTCTTTGTCTTCACTGTTTGTGTTTAGGATTTTGTCCAGATTGTCGCCTTCATTTTTTTACATACTGCACATCTCTAATGTATAAATGTGATTCTGCACAATATTATTCTTTCCGAGAGTACTTAAGGCTTTATACAAATGAAATGCAAATATGTACCCAAAAAATTATTTATTTGAAGAAAGTGAAATTAATTGCGCTGTTGATCGCAGATGCCACCAGTGACCAACGCCCCAGCTCCACATGTTCCTGGGACCCCAGCGGCTAATCAGCTGCCAAAAACATATGGGGCACATCAGGCATATACTTCTAAAGGTAAAAACAGAAGTATTGATTGTATTTTTTGGCTCATGGGTGGTGTCATGGTGAGCACACCAAATAGGTCAGCGATAAAAATATTAAAATATAGAATGACAGAGCCAAACTAAAACAGATTATTTAATTTTTATTGTATTGGTCAACTTTGTAGAATACATTTAGGTTGTAAGTCTCAATTAAAACAGAAGCAAACTGCATAATAATAGTACTGAGTTAGTAATGGATAGCTGCATATTGTTACCTCACACATGTAGGATATACAGCTGTTGTGTCAAAACAGGAGATTTTAATTATTATTTTTTAACCATTTGACTAGTTTTTTTACTTGAGGCAGAGTGCATTGTTCTAGCTAGAATTGATGCAGAAGGTTTTGCAGATGAGATTTTTCAAGCTTGGTAGTTAGAGGCATTTTTATTTTCCTCCTCTACCTTTTGCCTGGCTTTTGAATCACAATCACATTCTGTGACCCTTCTACAGCACTTCATTGTTCAGATTTTCTGTGCCTGTTCTGTTTGGACTTGTGGGAGAGGACCTTTTACAGAAAAGAACGTTACCATGTACTTTTTTTCCTCTCTCTTTGCATGGAAAGGGGAGCTTCAAGAGATATGTGCTTCTCATTTTACACATGCAGGCAATATAAACTGCAACACTAATGCTTTATTATTTTTTTATTTTTGGTAAGGTTGAAGGAAACCATTTTGCTCAATTATCAGCAAACTGTAAATCCTTGTCTTGTGTCCAATGCTGCATGTGGAGTCCCCTTAAGGCAAGACATAGCTTCGACATTTGAAGTAAAATCACATGTTTTTCTGTTATTTTTAGGGACCCTGCTGAAAAAGTCTTTTTACAAAATAAATTAAGTAATCGATTGACATGGATGAGATTTTAAATGACACGAAATAAAGCTTTTAACATGATAGTATATTAAAACTTAATTTCTATATATCTAATGAACATCAAAGTTGGTAGGCTCTGTAGTTTATAGACTACTAAGAGGAGCAGACGGCTGCTGTTATGAAGACCATTAAGGTCAGTGACTTGAAAACTCCCGCCCTCACCTTACCCCCATACACAACATGATCACCTTAGAAGGTGTACCTGGTGAGGAAATATAGAAAGTTAACTCTGCCTGCCATATGTAGTGCTATCACCAAGTTTCGCTGTCAGGACCCCTTACCTCTGCTTATTCAGCATAGGTCGATGGCATTACACTGTTCTTGGAATAATGAACTAAAAGTATCTCAAAAGTATTATTTTCAAAAATTACGAGAATGTGATGCAGATCACTATATATATATAAAGTTTATTCATATTTGTAAATGGTTTTGGGGAAAAGAGGGTGGAGAAGGCAAAACATATATCTATGTTAAGCTGTCACAATATGCCGATGTCTAAATGGCTAAAAATTATAGGTTTTTTTTTTTTAGATCTTACTGCAATGTCTTGCCTTTATCTTGGTCATGTTTTCTTTCCTTTGTCACATGGAGGAGTTGCAGTTGGCTATAAAGAGTTTGCTGATTTTTTATTTCTGAGCAAAATGTTGCACATTTCAGTAGGAACTGACAATGTAAAAGTATTACAGGACTTGCTCAGATCTTTTTGGGAAATGTTAAGCTTTGTTTGTTCATGTCTGTCCTGGAGAGCCGGTTGCTGTCTCATGCTTCATTATTTTGGAAGTGTGGGATTTTATTCCTAGACTTGTTTCGGGTGGCCAGGAGACAAACGTATACCATTATATCAAGGTTGTGCAAAGCCATGGTTTTCAACTTGCAGGGTTTGTTGTTGTTGTTTTTTAAGTGGAAAAAGAAAATCACAGGTAGAAAAATCAATTTAGGTAAATTATTCAAATTTGTAATTAAATTTATGACAGTTACGATGAGAGAGAACATTAGAATATTGTTTCAACAGCCTGCTCAGTTTCAATAATCTCTAGTGTTCATTAACATCTAAACATTTAACGGTCGCAAAACGTCGCAAAACATAATAGTTTAGGCAGTGTGTAGAAGTAAGGTGTGTGTGGGGGTGGTTTTTTTTTTTTAAGGGTGGGTTGGTTAAAAGAAAGACGTGGCCAACAAGACTTGATATGCAAGTGTTCGTTTGTCTTTCCTTCCCTCCTGCTTTCACTCTTCTCTCTCCCTCCATCCTCGGATATGCACATTGTGTGTGAATGAGCGCCTGGCTTGAGTGAGTCAGTGTGGTGTGTCTGCGGTGCAGGCTATGAGGAGATAAGTGGCACACAGGACCTGCCCAAGCCGTCCTATGGCGGAGTTCAGCAGCAGGCCAAGGTGGCTGGTGGTTCACGTATGTCCACTCGTTAGTCATCCCGTTTTCTCAACTAACTCTTGTGTTTGTGTCTTGTTGCATGCCTGCTTCTTTGCATAATGCTTCTTATTGTGTCCCCCATTATTTGTTTGCATGCCGTATTATGCCATACTTTAGGGTTGCAAATTGTCTGTAAGCAGGGTTTTTTTTTGTTTTTGTTTTTTCTTCAACTGAAAAATCCTTTTGAAATGGCTGTAGACAGATCCACAGATTATAATTTGTCCTGTGTGGATGGCATGGTAACCACAGCAGACTGTTCTTTACACAAACTGAGAAATCCTGTTTGAACATGCCAGTTGAAATGGGTGTAAACAACTCAAAGATAATATACCATAAATTGTCCTGTGAAGTAGAAAGCATGGTAGCCACAGCAGGTTGTGTGCTTAGATTTTAAGTGATGATGAGAGCTAGCATGTTAAAGTAAAACTAAGGTGATAAAGCTACTTCTGAAAGTGTAATCCCCAACCATTTCTTCCTAATTGGTTTTAAAATATGCTTTGGCAGAAACAAAAATGAAAAATGATGTGTACCTTCCAGACTAGTGTATTTAATGTAACAAAGGTTTGTTTTGTGGGTTTTTTAACAGGCATTCTGGTGGTTTTTCAAAATAAAATTTCATTACTAACCTTTTAATTATTTTGGTAAACTTAATTTTGTGTAACAACAGCATTTTAGCATGATCACTGCCTTTGGAAGAATGTCTAGCTGTACATGTATTACTAAGTTTTTCATAACATCAGAAGCTTAATCCTTGGTAAGTGTGTGTTCTCAAGGTTTCCATCCCCTGCTGTATCATACGTTTAAAAATAAAAATTTGTGACACATAAAGTAGGGTGTATAATGGTACAATTTCTTAACTTGAAAGTTCTTTGCTAAATTTGTTTTTAAATTGCTAGTTTTTTTTTAGACGGAACTTACAGGAATAAGTGATTTTGCCTTCTGTGTCCTCATCAGCAACTGGGAAATGTTCATGAAAAAGCTTAATGAACTTTATTCACCTACCACCACCACTCCTATTCCATGTATGCACATGATACACACAAAACCTTCATAAATTTTATTTTCCCTTCACATTTCGTTCTTTTTTGCAATTTTTTAAAACCTTGACTTGGGAATTGAAGATAAAAGTTTTAAGATAAGAGTTTTGAATGAATCTTTTTACATGAAAACTTCCCTAAAACTATAATTTCTGGGTAAGCCTGAAATGTTATTCTTTCAGTCTTTCTGTATCATTACCTTGCCCCAGAAGCGGTTCCACCCTGAGACTTTATTTTTGATGTTTGTTGATGCCTCTAACAGCATGCTTTTAATTAAGTTATTGCTGAAAATTGCTCAACACCATCACCAGCATCGACTGCAGTTTATGTCCTCGTTCAGTCTGCATGATGATAATGGATGCATGTTTGTAGAATGTAAGGGCCAGGTCTGGGACCGCTTGGCAGTGCAGCCTAAGAAATAAGTTGATTTGCATCAGCACTTCAGAATAGCCAGCTAATCGATCAGTTTGGTTTACTGTTGAAGACACTTTAATCATTTGCTTTTAAATGTACACCCATGCTCCAAAATCACTCTTCTATCACAGCCAAAAAAGAAATATTTTGCAACACATTAATCTGAAGGATCTGGTCCCACTATTCATTTTGAGCATCAGAGGAATGGAGTTTGCTGTTTGGCTGTTTTTATGAACATGATATCTGTTTGCTCCTGGATGTTGACTGCTCATCACTTCTGTTCTTGATCGATGAATTCATGATTTCAGAAATGTTCCCATAAGACTTGCATGGGGACTACTGATGTTGCCATTCAGCTAGTTGTCCCCCTGGATGACTGCAGCTTTCTTTTTCACTGGCCTCTCTCCACACCCTTTAAAGACCAACCTAAATAGTTTTCGAAATTTTCCTATATCGGTAGATACAGGTGATATAAACCTAACCTGTAAATTTTAGCCTCCAAAACCCATTGTTGATTAATTATCCGCTACGATTCGTACTTATGATCAACAAGTGTCGCTAACAGTGTACTACGTCACACTAGTGCACCATTCACAACACTGGCAGCAGTCAACACCAAACACAGAGAGAGAATGAGCAACAGCTCGGGTTATTCGGACGCTGAAAGTCTTATTTCTCATGGTTTTGAAAAACTGCTACTTTAGCACGAGAAAAGCAGACTTTAACGTCTGAATAATCCCAACTGTCGTTCACTCACTCACTCTCTCTCTCTCTGTTTGGTGTTGGCGGCTGCCAATGTTGTGAATGGTGCATTACTGTGACGTAGTACACTGTTAAAGGCGCTGTTTGATTGCAGGTGCAAATCACGTACTTTGCTAGTGGATAATTAATTAACGGATGGGTTTTGGAGGCTGCATTTTACAGGTTAGGTTTATATCGCCTATATCTACCGATATCTGCAAAAAACGCAAACCATTCAGGTTGGTCTTTAACATGTTCAGGGCACTGGTAGGTACCCTTGGTGCTCGGTGCATAGAACTGATCATGCCACCCCTTTGCTTTGCTTACTTTACCGGCAGCCTATCGCCGATTACGTCACTTATCATCTAAACTTTCATTGCTACAAATGTCACCAGTACCGTGCTCTTTTTGTTCATGCCTCACAATCCAGACTTAATGTTACCCACTTCATTCAGCAACTGATTCTTTCCTGGTTCACATTCCCACACCATACTTGGCTCTGCTAGCCAATGAGCATACGCTAATCCCTTTGCTTGAAATACTCTTCTCATACTCCTTTCCAGGCTGCTTCTTAAACTGCCTTTCAAGCAGCAGCTTCAGGCTGATCTCAGGCACCCTCCTCCCTTCCAATGCCTTAAATTGTTTCATTGGATCAGCCCACTCTACAAGTCTCCTAAATTTAGTCTGATGGGTGAGTTATTCTTTGGGTTAAGTGAGTACTGCTGCTGGTTGTGGTGTTTGGGATAACCCTTGTGGCTTTAACCCTGTGGTCTCAGGCATTTGGCCTCATGTACCCACACAGAACCTTGTCCAGTGGTGTGTTGCTCCCCATGTATCAGAAGCAGCCACTTAGGTCTCTAAGTGGTGATTCTTTTCTTTGATATCTTTGCTAATGCTATTTGTCATTGGTCTTCTGTTTAGTCTTTTTCTGTGCCATAGAATATAAAAATTTTGGATATTCATTGTTACACTATTTAAAACAAACCTCAAACTTTGGAAGGTCTTGGCAAACATAAATCAATTTAAACAACAAATATCTAACACTTTTGCCATATTTCTTAATGGACTGGCTGTTAAAAAATGGCAGTGTACACTCACAGTTGGATCATGCAGAGAAAAGAGTTTGTTGAAGTTGTGTCTATTTAGTTATATACAGGAATATGCAAAGGTCACAAAGATATAACCACAGTGCATCTAGCTCGGCACTCACCGACAGGACTGCAGGTGGCTGTTAAGTGGATCAATCTAGAGAAAGTTCTCTTATTTACAGAAAGAAGCTATATTAATCAACCAGTTACGACACAAGACTATTCTCCCACATTACCGTAGCTTCATCCATCGCCATCAACTGTGGACAGTCATGCCTCTTGCTTCTTGCTTTGACCTGCTTCATGCCTGTTTCACAGCGATCTGCTGGAGCTATTGGTCACAGATCTTTGGGATGTACTGCATGCTCTGGAATACTTGCATAGCAGAGGTGCTCAGCACAGGGGCGTGAAGGCTAGCCATGCTAAGAGACAGACTGAGCTATAACCATTTGATCCACTGCACTTGGAACTGAAAAGTGGTATTAACTTGTGGCAGTTGCACCTGGAAAGACAGCTGCCATATACCTTCATACATTTTCTAAATATCCCAATGCATTGTGCAGACTTTGATTGTAATTAACAAATATTGTCAGCTTCAGTGCATCATTGTTAAGGCGCATTGAGCTCTGTTGTGTGTGGAGGAGTGCCTGGCCTGGCTGGTACTGTTAATGTACTGCTTTGGTCCCTCTCTCGTGTGATCTTGTCGTGGAAAATGTGTACACATAGCTTTTCGTCTGCACTTGATGTTGCACAAATTTTATAATATTCATAGTGTAGACCAAAGAAATGTATAAATTACTCACATATCAGGTACAAAAAAATTCAGGGTATTTTGTGGTGAGCTGTTTTGTCTCCACCACCACCCACCCACCCAATCTGTACCCATAGGTCCTTATTTCCAGCTCCACCAGATCTCTTCCTTCTCTTGATTGTGTCCCATGAAATGTAAAAGTAGGAACTTACATGTTGAGGTGTGATCTGTGTTTGTTTTGGCTCTAAATACCCTCAGACATTTACTTGTGCATGCTTGCATGCAGATGTGGCTGTACAAGTCTTGTTTGAAAACTGTTACAATTTGACATTATTTTAAACATGCACATGTCTTCTTACCTAGAGGTAATTTTACGTGTGGCGAACATTGGCAAAAATGTGCTGGGGTGGGAAGCAGTGTGTGGAACATTTTTACATTTCGAGAATAATTGCCTGCTTGTTGTTACCCACTCTTCTCATTACTCTTGCTGTGGTTACAGCACAGATCCTTATTATATAGGCTGTTAACATTATGTGCTATCTCATCCCTTTGAGCAGGAATCATTTTTCAGAAGTATGAGATACTACCAAAAAAAGGAAATGTGATCTTGTTTCAAGCTGTTTTGATTATTTGTGTTTGAAACAAGAAATTGAAGGGTGGGACAGGTCACATTGCTGGCTATTTCTAGGTATTACAGTGTTTCAGTCTTCATTTGCTGGCTTAGTTGTGTTCTCAGTTCTCACTGTGTCTGTAATATTTCATTTGACCTGTAGTATTCTTAGCATGAGAAAAATAGCTCTTGGGTTGACATTTGATGCAGAAAAATAAGCAAGGTGTGATGCATGCTTGTATACTACAGGAAAAATATGGTAGGTGCATCACTGTAATTGTTGTCCTGTATATGGTCCACTGCAAGTGAATATGCAGTTTTGAACTAGAGCAGGGTATTATTTAGATATTAAAAGTTTATTATTAGGATCCAAAATACAATAATATAATAGAAACAAAATATAAAGGCATGTTTTGAGGTTTCATTTCCACTCCCAGCCCTTTTGGAAATTTGGGAGTTGTCGCTCTCTCCCACCATTTGGAAGTTTTCGAAAAGAAAAATTGTTAGAAAGCACAGCCTTAGTTAAAGGCTTTATGCACAGAAATGTGAGAAGCACAACTGCTTGTGAGCTCAAGCATCAAGTCACTGGCAAGGTCACATACCACAGATATGTGGTCTCTCCCCCCCCCTCTCTTATACTCTGGCTTTTTTGAGGGGATCAAAACGCATACACACACATACACATGCCCATTCTGTACTCACATGAGATTAAACACATTTGTTCAGTGCTGTCTGAGAGTAACGCATTTGAGGTAATAGTTGTATTGAGAAACAGACTATGAGATGCTGCTGAAAGGAAATGGCATAGATGAGTGTTACAGCCCATTGTTGTACAGAAGACTGTTAGTTGATAACATAACACAGACTCCACTTAACTCTCTGCTGACTTTTTGAGAAAATAAAACATTTGTTTTTGTATTTAGGCCACTGCACTATTTAATCCTTTCCAGAGAATATGTTTATCTTAGCAAACAAGATAAAAGAGCATCTCGTTTTGGTTAATGGCTATGTTTGGTTGTAAGGATTTCTGACGTTGTAAAACTTCTTTTTAAAGTGTAGAGATCAAATCAGCTTAAAGTAATCTTGGTCCTCTGTTCATTTGTCTTAGTAAGCAGAAAGGACAGACCTGTGTGTTTGTAAATGTAGACATTGTAGCCTTGTGCTGCTATTTAATCTGACTAAAAGTTGAGATTTCATACATTTGAGGACAAAGGTCCTTGTGATGAAAGCTGAAGAAAAGAAAGTCTGAATGAAGCTGGAAATTTTATTACCCTGTATCTACCGTATTGCTGTAAGAATGAGGCTGTTAATACTAATACATCTCCCAGTTTCCTTAGCTACTAGGGCTGTGCAGTAGGGCAGTGAATTCCAAGGTTTGGGCAAGCATTAGGCGGTGCATTAGACCTGAATAGGGGCTAGCTCCGATATGGGCTGTGGTCAGTCTTTGTACAAAAATGTATGGGTATGTTACATATCAGGATTTTGTGGTTAGAAAGTAGATTGTTAGCATCAAATGCTATATCGTGGCAAGTTACCAGTTCGAGAATATTATGGGAATTAATGTTGTACCTTCAGAAATATTACTGGTAATGTTAATGGTCTTTAAGAAGCATTTATGCAGAACAGAAACATTTGAAACTTTGTTTTAGGAAACATGTTTTGACATGCTTTGTATATGTATAAAAACCTTTATGTAAACTCAAAGCTCTGTGTGTTTGCGTGTGAACGTGCGTGTTTGCGTGTGAACATGTGTGTGTGTGTGTGCTTTGTTTACAGGGACAGGAAGCGCTGCTGACATGAATACAGGAGGCTACACCAAATCTCACACTCAGGTGTGTTTGGGAGGAATTTTTAAAATTAATTTGTTAATGGGGTTAGTGTTAAAATAATTGCAGGATGCTGTGTTTTATGGCCTTGTTGGAATGATGCATTTTGTACTTTCGTTCTGCTGATCAACATGAACGACACTTTAAAAACTGACCAGCAGTTGGCCAGAAGTGAACTGGAGCTGTGACTGTGAGAATGTGTACCTGACTTGGGTTTTTTTTGCTCAGTGGTTTTTGTACAAACAGGGCTTTGACAAGCAAGGATTTCCTGGCGGCACACCCCCACCGTTCGGTTTGCCGCTGACTTCTGCCACCCAGGCAGGTCCCCTTGGTGCTCCTGCTGCACCATATGGAACCCCATTTCTGCCAATGATGCCACCGCAGCCACACAACCAAGCCATCCTGCATCACCAGTTGCAACAGGTGGGTGCCGTGTCAGGTAAACTTTTGCTGCAGAGTGTTCATCGATCTGTATTAGAACTGCTGATCTCAACAACAGTAGTACACAGTGGTAAACATGTACGCATTTATTGTGCGGTGAGCAGGTCGGAATGCATGAACAGACTAGGCCGGGATTCTAACCATAGTCTGACCATTTGCTAACTGTGCATTAATGCAAAAGTGTCCAGAACTGCACAGGAAACTGCCTGGGTTTATTGAGGAAATTAGGGGAAATTGTGTTGAGTTCAAATGTTATTTAAAAACAACAAGAAATGGGTATTTTGGCAGGGTAACTGAAGTGTTGAGAGTATACATATTTTTATAATATACAACTTTTGGGGGGCAATTTAGCATTTTTGTTCCCTGCTTCATTCTAGTAGACAAAATTCTCACGACCTTTTTGTATTTCTATTAAAGGACTCAGGTGCAAGCTCTGGCCGTGGCTTGCAGCAGCCAGCAAACCAAGGAAAGAGCGGTGGAACCAAGACCTATAATGCCTACTGGGCCAATTGAGTCGTACGCTTGCCTAATCCACTGAAGCCTCCACCAGTCTGCAGAGCGGTGCAGAGCTTGGCTGACAGTGGTTGGGAGTAGGTCTCTGGCCCAGCACAAAATGTCGTGGATTGGTATCACGTCTGACCACAAAGGCAAAAAAGTCACGTGAAGAATCTGTTGTACTTGTTAGTCCTCAGAGTACCACAGAATAATGTGTATGTATCAAAGTCCTATTTGCGTTGGCTTTTTTTTTTTTAAATTAAAAAAAAACAAGTTCCATTACTCCGCCTGTCTTTAAACATCCTACTTCTTCCTTAAACCATCTGTCTTCATCATGTTAATTGCTGTGTATGCTGATTGGCCGTATCAAGTTGCCCATAACTTTGAAAGAGTTCTTCAGTAAACCCAGCTTTATCTGCTGGGCCTTTTGTATAAAGATTTCTCCCTTTAACAATGTTTGTGACGTTGGACATTCATTACAATTTATTTCTGTGTATAGATTTTGGTCTATGTAAACTGCTTGTCCTTCAGTTTAATCTTAGGAACCTTCCCCACACAAAGTCATCTGGACAGCGGAGGTTCCATGATTCTGCTTTGTACAGATTTGCACATTTATTATTACAGGGCAACTCCATTCGTAGGTGGCCCAGTGTGTTTGTTTTGGCCCCCAGAGAAAGTTTGTAGATATTGTGAGATATGGTGCCTTACTGTTGTCACTTGTGTGGTCGCCATTTATCAAGCTGGCCTGACGAGTGATGCTCGTGTTTGCTGCCATTGTCTGGCAGCTGCGAATTTTCATGGACTATTACTATCACTAGGTTATTTCTGGAACAATGGAAAGCCCCTTCATTTGCATGCACACTTGTCAGATGACTGTGATTGTGAAAACGAAGAAGTACAGTGAGTAATCTGAAATATTTGCGACAATCATCCTCCGTCAGGCCAGCTCTGCCCTCACACCCATATTTCAGTGCAAGTACACATGGTTGGCATCCAACAAAGAAAATGATTCCCTTGAAGAAAACCGAGAAAAAAATATGATTCCGAGCATTAAAAGCATGCTCTGGCAAGCTTTGTTGTTTTTCCTGATCAAGCATTCTCAGTATGAGCGAGTGTGCCATCTGCATTTCCCCCTCCTTTCTCCCCGCCCCCTCCACCCTCTTTGTTCTAGTGCGTCCGTGTTCGTATGACTTTTATTAGCATTGGTACATACATGGTCTCAGTGCATTGTAATCTTTCTTGTGTTGAAAGACGTTGGCTTTTTTAAGAACAGAGAAATTAATGTACAAACAATATTAAACATTTTGCTTGTCACAATGATTATGGAGATTTTTTATTTGTTTTTATAATTATTGACTGCTTAAAACTGTGGTTTGAAAGTTGGCTTTCTGTGTGTGCCCCTGCAGGTAAACACTGAACACCTGCTTGGTCCCCATGGTTAGATAATATGTCCAGAATAACTGCTTCTCAAGTAGACGGTTTCACTTGAGTTTACATAGAGTTTATTTTGTCTTTCCATTTTTTCTTTTTTGAAGTGAAAGATAAGAGTCCCACATAAATAAGTAATGTCTACTTGTCACTCGTGCTAGATGACCACCCCTAGACACACATGGAGTGTGCTTTTGGACGTGAATTTTTTTTTTAAGACGAAATGTGTCTTGCTGTAGGGTACAGCACTGAAAAATAAATGCACCTTGAAAAAGATATAAAGACCATGCAGTGCAGATACAGAGGCATCCTTCGTGATCGTCTTTTTTTCAGTGTTTATGTCGTGATAACTGGATTAACTGTTCATAAGCTGTTCGACATCGGTACATACAATGCTGTGCAGACAATAGTATTACCTGCCCACTGTCAGGTTCATGATGTGTAATTACCATAAATACATTCTCCTGGTGGACAGCCTTTTTTTCCCAAGTGTTCAGTGATCTGTACCTTGTTGCTAAATGGAGACATGGTTGTCCGCTGTCTTCCCATGGTTTCCGGTCATTTTAGTCGGCGTGCAGTAACACCAGAGGCTTCCCTCCTTTTCAGAAACCTGTCGGCACTGATAACATGGGCAGCAGGTCTTCAAAAATAAAAGCGTTCGTAGTTGGAAAAAAAAAACACCCTCGCCCTCACTAGTCTGTGGATTGACCTAAATTCTAACTTCTGTCGTCACTGGAGGCTGCAGCCAATGGAATACTGAGTAGAGGGTAATGAGGCCTCATCAGTGAGTCGGTCTTTTTGACATTGCGGGTAGTGACCTCTTTTCAGAATCCAGGAGAGATGAGAACTGCGGTGTTCAAATGCTTGTATTTCACGGAATGGTATTCCGTGTGTGTATAAATGAAACATGAAATAATTGTGAACTCAGGCTAACCAACAACTCAAAACTTATTGAAATTGCATCTTCATTCCACCAAAATACCTACAGAGGAATACACGGAAAATATCACAGCCATGGTAAGATACACCTGTACAAAGAATAAAGAGACGGTGTGCAAATATTCAATAAAATTTGCAAAACTTAGTGAACATTGCAAAAAAACCTTCCAATACTTAAAATGGACAACAGGTAAATATAGTTTTCAACAACTAAACTTTAAGATATACGCAGGTTAATGAAAATACGTTGCACATTAAATGGACGAGAAAAGTCAAGCTTACACCTACAGATGACTAATTGGGGTTCACAAATTACAGTCTAATGCACTGCACAACTCAAATTTCCATCGTCCAGAGCAAAACAGACCCCCCCCCCTCATTTCCTAGAAAAGCGATGGTTTCTCAAGACCTTGTCTTGACAGCGGTACACAGAGGTTAGATATCACGCCTTTAAAGTCTTCGGGGTAGATGTCAGCAGTTATAGTTTAAGTGTTCAATTGTGATCATTACAAATATTTGTTTAAATGAAAATTATTAAATCTTAGCAATTACAGCTGTCGTAAAATAATTTTAAGACATGTACAAAAGCACTGATATCAAGTGACGCAGCGAACTCCCCACCCCAACTACTTCGGTGGACCCAGTTACGGGGATGGGGCGAGGGAAATGTGTTTTATGCCAAGCCAGCAACCAAGGCTACATTACGGTAAAGCAGCCGGTCCCTTAAACGGGTGCCAAATGCAAAAAAAAACAACAAACAAACAAACAGCGTGTCCGAAATCGGAACCCAGTGCAGTCAGTCCTCACGAGCGTTAACCGTTGCGTCCACTCAATTATCTGGAATAGGTACCCGATTCCATAAACTATAAAGGGTTGGCGAAAACGCATCGAGAGGGGAGGGTAAGTGGGCACCACCCTCGCTAAAAGCTGTCTCCCGAGAAAAGTGTAAACACCTCACCTTCACTTTTCGTGAATAGGTTACAGGAAGACCGTTACCCGATTTTAAATCACATTAGACTGCTGTCAAATGAACGGGTAAACTTCATTAA
Organism: Marisa cornuarietis; assembly: GCA_004794655.1. Taxonomy (NCBI): domain Eukaryota; kingdom Metazoa; phylum Mollusca; class Gastropoda; order Architaenioglossa; family Ampullariidae; genus Marisa; species Marisa cornuarietis. The sequence continues at coordinate 381,405 of SMMW01000528.1, forward strand.
AATGTCACATTATGTGTGACAAGTGTGTTGCAATTAATCCTTCCCTCACCCGTATTGTCGATGGTAAATGTTAATTTTTCTCATTCCAGATCAATTTTAAGCTGCATTCCTCCAGGAGTGTAATCATGCGACAGACAATTTATTACCGCAGTCAGAAATAGTGTCGGTAATGGAGGATGTGTTTAGCCACCACTGATAGAGTAACCAGAATACAAAATTTCAACTCAGTGTCTAGGAACACGGACAAATGTGTGTAAGCAGGTTGTATTCTGTGCATTTTTAAACTTCATTCGTTCCATACAGAAGCAAATATATTTTCAGAAACAGTATTTTTTTGAACCTGTCTTGCCACAACCCTGACACCCAGGAGAAGCAAAACTGTCATGACTAAAAGCTTGAATTTTTGGAAAGATGTGTCATACAAAAAGAACAATGCCTAAAATGCAAGATTTTTGGTAGTGCGAATGAAAAGGTTTAAACAAATTGAAGACGGTTGGTGCTGGTATTTTGTTTCTGTTTGTGGCGGGAGGTGGAGGATAAGTCGCTTCACCACCAGCAGCGCGTTTCCAAGATGCGAGGAATCAAGTCTAGTTCTTCTATTCACTGATCTACGGCAACGTGTAAAAAAGAAGTATATTGCAGTAGTTTTTCTTGGAAATTGGTAACAATTGTCTTGAAAGAAAAGTGCAGTAAATTATTCTGGGGGGAGGCGAGGGTATCGATGCATCCGCGCGCTTTTTCGCTGTTAGTTTCGTTCAAGCGTTCTGTTCCGCGCCACTGAATCTTTAAACAAAAAATATGGCCACCTCGAAAATGGATGAAATAAATATAAGGAAAACACTTTTATAGCGCATTACCGCCAGGAAGGGAGCTCAATGAAAGAGCAGGAGGAGTTCACAAATCTAACAAGACAGACAAACATGAGGATGAGGTGCGAGAGGGAAGGGAAAAGTGAAAGAAGGATTAAGTGGATTCCAACTAAGTTTACTCCAATGTGTCTAAGTCTTAAACTGCTTAAATGTGCATTTAAAGCTTTCAACACACCAATCAAAATTACAAAGTTATCACAATCCAAAACAGTACGAGAAACCTATGATCCTAGTATGAAAAATAATTGGCGATGGTTGGGTTTGTTTTACAGAGATTGAAGCCAGTATAATCCTGTAAGCTGTAGAACTTATGTGTTGGCCCATATCACAAAAATTAATATAAAGTAGTAAGAATGCTTCATAAATTACATAAATATCGATTGTGTAACGAGAAAGTTAATCAGGAATACCGAATGCACCAAAAGTCACGGAGTGGTTTGAAAATGCAATAATGTTTTGATTATCAATTATTTTATTTCTTGACAAAGTAAGGTTGACAAAATGAAAATCTTTTCCCTGTTAGTAAGGAGAATAGTTCTGCATAAATGCCCCTCTCACATTTTTAGCTTCGTACAGACGGTCAATATTTGGTGATCACGACCGTTCTTTCTATTCCATGTCCTGTAAGAAGTGTATGTGGTTCTAGAGATCATGGGAGGTCGATCGTATGTTGAACCGTCTTCTGTACACGTTCAAAAATGCGACGATCCGTCTATTTCTAAGATAATTTTTGTTTCAATCAAAGTACTGACGAAATGTTCCTAGAGTGAGGATAATGACTATTTAAGAAAGATCCATCGTTTGATGCTTTTACCTTTATCTTCATTAAGTTATGAGGACCTGCACCAGGAATTGTTTGAATACAATTCTAAATTCTTCATGACTTTTGACCCTAAGGAAGGAAGGAAACTGCGTGTATAATAAAGAGATATTCATTGAAGCGTCTTTTTTGGCTTATCTTAAAAAGGAAATAGTTTTTTTAAACATTGCCCCCCCCCCTCTCTCTCTCACACACACACACACACACACACGCACGCACGCAAACACACACAGGAGCATAAAAAGAGAACAAGAATTGCATACTCTCCCACCACCCGGCACCTTTGCTCCCCAAGCTCAGCAAACTAAAGTTAACTACATGTTACCAAAAATTTGATACGTTAACAATCTTAACGCTGACAGTATACAAAAATGTGAATTTGTAACAGATATATATATATATATATGAATGATCAACTTATCAATAATATCAATGTTTTGTAATCAGTAACAAGAGGATATTCTTGAAAAGCTACGGAAACGTAGCCTTTGCAAATAATATTTATTTACTCATAGTTAGAATGGGAATAAATATAAACAGGAACCAGAGAGTGCAGACAAATGCTCACAACGACATCTCTGCAGGCCAGTGGAATGACAGTTTGAAGCACCAAGTAACATGGGTGATGGGACAGACTTATTCCTCTTGTGTCTGGACATTAACAATTATTTTTTTAGAAAGGTTTTGTGGTTTAATCCCCAGTAACGCCAGTCAATCTTGTTGTGTCTCCTGCACCTGCTGATGTGTGTTACAGAAATAAAACTGATTATGTCTGTTGTCTATCTCAAAGAACAAGGTTAGTGCTGTATGTTATGTGCTGGTGTGCACAGCTTGAGGAGCATTTCATGTTCAACTTCTCCTGCCTGCGATGTATATTTTTTCTTGTTGTAGAGATGGTTTCTTGGTAACCAGTTCCCCGTCTTGAGTCACAACTTGAACACTTTGGTGACTCATACTGACTTATAGTGTGTGCACATTCATTGCTTGGCTTTGTTTTAGTTTACTTTGTTGGTTAGTGCACTTGATTTCATCGGACTATGTCCGAGTGACATAGAAATGTTGAATGTCAGTGCTCAAGACAGTTAGGAGAAAGAATAATGAGAGACCGGCAACGATCAAGAACGAAAGAACTCTTCCCGTTCCCTGGGTAAAGGCACGGGTGCCATGGAAATAACCACGAAGGTAATAACAACATCCGAGCCAAAGCAACAATGCCAGGGGTGATGGGTGACTTCTTATTGTGCATGTCATTCATGTTGCTAACAGTCTGAGGTCACCTAGATAAACGATTCAATTTTAACAACTTGACAAACAAGCTCTGGACTATGTATACCACATGTACCGTGCAATACCACAACGACAAAATCATGTACATTATATCACATGTTGCCTTCATATAGCAGCTGGTACCTGCTGACATGTATTTGTCAGTACAGCAGCATCTTTTGTCAGTACAGCAGCATCTCAATACTTCTACTAAGTGGAAACATGGACGGAAACGTAATCAGCGAAGGATAAAATATATTGTAAAATAGACACTGTGGACAAAATAAGGCAGTCCCTTTTAGCTTGTCTTAGCCTGTGGGGATTTCAGTGGTAAAGGGCTGTTCTAAATGGACACTTACTGTCGAATGTGTGACTGTGTTTGACTAATTGTTGTACATTACTTCCATATGAACATCTGGCGAGCAAAGTCACATATTTGACAATGTGTGGGCGGTTAGGAAGGCCCTGAAAGGCAGTTGCGGCTTGGACAAACTAGCTGTGACAATCAAGATTGGCTTGGTCAGGACGGACCGTTGACAAAGCAGTTTGGGGCACTTGAATGGGACAACGGAACTCTCTGGCAGTTCTGTCGACTTGTGTTGGTCACAACACACTTGTCCCAGTGCCAGCTGTGGACGGAGAAGAAAGCCCTTTAGCCAGACAGATGCCAGGTCAGCTATGGTGATCTTAGACAGGATAATTATAACCAATGACTCACAATACATATTCAACTGTGGAAAAATATTTTTAGACTTTTGGTTAAACGTGAGATACTGTTTGCATGGGATGTGATTCACGGTGCACAGAATACTTATTCCTTCCTTTTGTTTAGGAAGTGACGAGACTGCTACACAATACGCTCAACTTCAGACCTGGAAAACTCTACCATCTCACCCAGTAGATGTGCACCCGAGTCATCAGGAAAGGTGAACGACGACAAAGGAGAGTGCTGGCCTTCCACATGACCTGTGTTAGACACGATGAGCCACTTACAGTTCACTGATTCTACTGCTCTAGACAATAGGACCCATCGATTTCGTTCCATAAATAATAGGAGTAAGACCCATGATGGTCGCAGCATTTTCATGGCAAATCGCTAGAACAGAGGAATGGTTACAAGCTGAGCATAGCAGGGTTATCCTCCCCTGTCCTTGCACCTGCTTTTCCGAAGAAGAGGCAATGATGATCATGATGATGATCAGTGAAAAAGTCCACGAGATTGACAAAATTTACACAATGTCTAGTTCTACAGACGACTTTTCAGTGCATTGTGCATAATAATACAAACAAATATAATTTAAGGAATAAAAATGCCTTATCTGGCGAAACGAAGTCGAAATGAGCCTACTGCAGTCAAAGTTTAGTTGAAGGTGCATACAGAACGTTCCGGAAAAAAGCATTAAGGAGTGAAAATGGAAGAAAAAAATCTTAAAAGATCAAGCAGAGCTGTGACAGGAGTCGACGGACCATTCGTGAGGTCACCAAGTGCTCTATCAGCAGCGAACACCCGCATATCGTCCTGGTGGTGCTCCACGCAAATCAGACTTCTCACTGACCGTCTCTCACTGCCCCTCCCTGCTGATATAGTCGTGAATGTTCGCATATGTCAGAGTCTCTTTTTTGTCTCTCTCTCTCTTTTCCTCCAGAAAAACTCACCTCAAACGATACGCCACTGAGACTGAACTAAGCAACATTTTTGGACGGTATATCTCTGGCGTTTCAAGTCTTCTGCCCAGTGTTGCTAATCAGAAGGTCTAGCAAAGTCTAGTTGTCCCTCATGTCCAGAATGTTCAGCTTCTGCTGAATGTTTCATGATCAGAATGCTCAGCGTCTGCTGACTGTTTCTGACGATAGGAATGACAAGAGTCCTAGTCGTCCGTTCTGTCCAGAATGCCCAGCTTCTGTCCGATCCAGCGGCACTTGCTGACGATCTCCTCCTGCATGAGAGAGAAGCACATGGACAGGATGGCCATGCCGAACAGCACGTAGACGGAGCCCAGCAGCAGCTGCGCCTGCGCCGTGGGGTTCTCGAAATCCGTACCGGGCACCACGTCACCAAACCCGATGGTTGCCAGGGTGATGAAGCAGAAGTAGGCCGACTGCAACCAGTCCCACCCCTCCCACAGGCCGAACAGCACGGCGCCGGCGAAGATATAGCTGCCGATGACGATCATAGTGATGGTCAAGGGCACGGTGATCTTCTTGTCGTCCAAGTCGTACTCGTCATCATCTTCGTCGCTGCTGTCGTCGTCCACGATGACGGGAGGTTCGTTCTTGGTCGGGCGGTTGTGAGTCAGCGTCTTGACGTCCAGCGGCACGATCTTGATGGAGCGGGTGGGCGGGGTCACTGGCCGCAGCTTCGTGGTGGAGGAGGCAGACGACGGCCGCGACTGCTTGTCGCCCTGCAGCGACTCGGAGGGGGACTTGCTCTGCAGGCGGGAGAACTCTGTGTTGGCGGGCGGCACGTTGTTGGTGATGATGGTGGATTTGTCACCCTTTATGATCTCGCCGTCTGCGGAGGGAAAAGAACAACGTGACGGTTTGGTTAGAGTTGCTGATGAGGGTTGTATGTGGGCAACCGCAGTCAGTCAAAAGACACGAATGATTTCATCATTATGCTGCAGACTCTACTATAGTAATGACCAAGAGAGTGGGTGGGGGGGTGATTGGTGGGTTATTGTAGTGAGGTTTTCTTCCCTCCTTCCCTTCCCCTATCCCTCTTACCCAACTGGGTGTGATTGTGTCAGGTATGCTTCATGTCAACAGCCCGCTCATACACCTGTAATCTCACCGACTGCGTCACCAGCGTCACTTAGGAACCCTTGTCAAATCTCGTGTCACTCTTGATCTGATTAAATTTTCTTTATTTTGTGGCTCATCTAGTTTCTGCTAGCCTGCTAGTCCACTATTACAAATCTGTCTGTCTTAATGCGTACCTCTGTGTGTGTGTGTGTGTGTGTGTGAGAGAGAGAGAGAGAGAGAATGTTATACTAGCTATCCCAAAAACAAAAGAAAGACAAGCTGATACAGGGCAAGGGGAAAAAACGACAGACGAAGAAAGACATTCAGAGAAACAGGAGGGAGGAGGAGGCAGAGATGACAAACTACTCCGAAGGTATAATAAAGCTTCTCGCCTCCCAAGCTTTCACTGTTCTTGGGGATGATCTGGCCCTGCTGGTTCTGCTCCTGCTGTTGCTTCAGCGCCTGCAGGCGTCTCTCCCGGGACTTGCGCTTGCGGCAGCAGGCGCAGCAGCAGATCTTGGCGTAGATGAAGCGGAAAATGTCGGCGAGGACATCACCGATGTTGGCGAGACAGAGCAGCATGAGGGGAATCCCCAGCACTGCGTAGGCGATGCACACCAGGCGACCCCAGATGGTCTTGGGCGCGATGTGACCATATCCTACAGACACACACACACAAACAAACATAATCATACAGATATACACACATACACGCAGATACAGAATGAGGTATTGCTTATTTAATTAGAATCTTTCTGCTTACTTTACGTGTTTTGAAATGATTCAATGTATGACACTTCAAGAAATCTTTGGTCACATAGAATAGTGTGTCACGAATATTAAAGAAGACAAAGGTTTCCAGTGACAAAACATTTCTTTGTTTTTAAAACTCGTTTTATCTATAAAGACACCCACTATCCAAAAAATGCAAAAAGAACTTTCTTTTCAGTGGCAGCAGACATGACAGAGTACATGATGAATCTGAATATCAAGCTTTTCTTATTTTCTGTCCAGAAACGCATGTTGCAAAAGAATATACACGTATAAGCAAAAAACCACACGCACGCACGTACACATTTCTCTCTCTCTCTCTCCCCTCCGTATGCTTAGTTTCATTCAGCACCACTTTTCTTTTCCCAGTATTAAGCTGTTGTGTGTACAAGGTAGTAACAAACCCAATATTACTATTATTAAAACTGTTGTGTGTACAAGGTAGTAACAAACCCAATATTACTATTATTAAAGCTGTTGTTTGTACAAGGTAGTAACAAACCCAATATTACTATTATTAAAGCTGTTGTTTATACAACGTAGTAACAAATCCAATATTACTATTATTAAAGCTGTTGTTTGTACAAGGTAGTAACAAACCCAATATTACTATTATTAAAACTGTTGTGTACAAGGTAGTAACAAACCCAATATTACTATTATTAAATTGTTGTTTATACAACGTAGTAACAAATCCAATATTACTATTATTAAAACTGTTGTGTGTACAAGGTAGTAACAAACCCAATATTACTATTATTAAATTGTTGTTTATACAACGTAGTAACAAATCCAATATTACTATTATTAAAGCTGTTGTTTGTACAAGGTAGTAACAAACCCAATATTACTATTATTAAAGCTGTTGTGTGTACAAGGTAGTAACAAACCCAATATTACTATTATTAAAACTGTTGTTTATACAACGTAGTAACAAACCCAAAATTACTATTATTAAAACTGTTGTGTGTACAAGGTAGTAACAAACCCAATATTACTATTATTAAAACTGTTGTGTGTACAAGGTAGTAACAAACCCAATATTACTATTATTAAAGCTGTTGTGTGTACAAGGTAGTAACAAACCCAATATTACTATTATTAAAACTGTTGTTTATACAACGTAGTAACAAACCCAAAATTACTATTATTAAAACTGTTGTGTGTACAAGGTAGTAACAAACCCAATATTACTATTATTAAAACTGTTGTGTGTACAAGGTAGTAACAAACCCAATATTACTATTATTAAAGCTGTTGTGTGTACAAGGTAGTAACAAACCCAATATTACTATTATTAAAACTGTTGTGTGTACAAGGTAGTAACAAACCCAATATTACTATTATTAAAACTGTTGTGTGTACAAGGTAGTAACAAACCCAATATTACTATTATTAAAGCTGTTGTGTGTACAAGGTAGTAACAAACCCAATATTACTATTATTAAAGCTGTTGTGTGTACAAGGTAGTAACAAACCCAATATTACTATTATTAAAACTGTTGTGTGTACAAGGTAGTAACAAACCCAATATTACTATTATTAAATTGTTGTGTGTACAAGGTAGTAACAAACCCAATATTACTATTATTAAAGCTGTTGTGTGTACAAGGTAGTAACAAACCCAATATTACTATTATTAAAGCTGTTGTGTGTACAAGGTAGTAACAAACCCAATATTACTATTATTAAAGCTGTTGTTTGTACAAGGTAGTAACAAACCCAATATTACTATTATTAAAGCTGTTGTGTGTACAAGGTAGTAACAAACCCAATATTACTATTATTAAAGCTGTTGTGTGTACAAGGTAGTAACAAACCCAATATTACTATTATTAAAACTGTTGTGTGTACAAGGTAGTAACAAACCCAATATTACTATTATTAAAGCTGTTGTGTGTACAAGGTAGTAACAAACCCAATATTACTATTATTAAATTGTTGTTTATACAACGTAGTAACAAATCCAATATTACTATTATTAAAGCTGTTGTGTGTACAAGGTAGTAACAAACCCAATATTACTATTATTAAAGCTGTTGTGTGTACAAGGTAGTAACAAACCCAATATTACTATTATTAAAACTGTTGTGTGTACAAGGTAGTAACAAACCCAAAATTACTATTATTAAAACTGTTGTGTGTACAAGGTAGTAACAAACCCAATATTACTATTATTAAAACTGTTGTGTGTACAAGGTAGTAACAAACCCAATATTACTATTATTAAAGCTGTTGTGTGTACAAGGTAGTCACAAACCCAATATTACTATTATTAAAACTGTTGTGTGTACAAGGTAGTAACAAACCCAATATTACTATTATTAAAACTGTTGTGTGTACAAGGTAGTAACAAACCCAATATTACTATTATTAAAACTGTTGTGTGTACAAGGTAGTAACAAACCCAATATTACTATTATTAAAACTGTTGTGTGTACAAGATAGTAACAAACCCAATATTACTATTATTAAAACTGTTGTGTGTACAAGGTAGTAACAAACCCAATATTACTATTATTAAAACTGTTGTGTGTACAAGGTAGTAACAAACCCAATATTAATATTTAATAAAACTGTTGTTACAAGGTAGTTACGCAATCCACTGTTGAAAAGTAGTTTGAGTACAGACACCACAGACACAGACACAGTGAGGACACTCGGGTGGAGAGGGTGAGTCTGTTTTTGACAAGTTAAAAACTCTCCGCGTTAACATCGATTTTTTTCGTTGCTGCGCATTTTGAAATCCGATCGTAAACTCGACGTAAAGGAAATGTTTTTGTGTTGTGAACTGCATTGTTCAGAAGACACTGTGCTTGATGGCAACATTTCCGCTGCCGGGTCTCAGGCACCGAAGGAGGCTTTGTTTTCTGCCGTGGAAGCCGTGAAAAAGAAAATCCAGCTACCTGGGTTGCACTTGTTTTCCCTCGCAAGCGCGCGCGCACACACACACACACACTCTCCCTCCACCCCTTCTTGTGATGTAGACATTGTTCGGAGGTAAAACTAAGTTTTGGTTCGTAACCACGGGGGGTGGATATATAGCGACATAATAATAATTGTTAGACGCATGGGGTGAAGTGGACGAAAAAAAAAAATCCAAGACGTTTTAGCTGCGGTTTGTTTTTGCTTTCAAAGGTGAAGTGTCATGTCCCGAAGTTATGAGCCAAATGGGAAAGAGTTCAGGTTAGCTTGTGTTTGCTCTGGGTTCACGTCAAACGTGAACCGCTAAAACAATAACACTTTGATACAGTAGTAGAAGAAGGGCTGGGGGGGGGGCTTTGGGAGGAGAGATGCAGACAGAAAAACGAGGATACACTCGATTATGGAGGCAGTTGATAAAGTACAAGATGGTGGACATGACAGATTGCTTTGCCAATATTACCGGAAGTCCAATCAGGCCCGTCAAAAGCCAGAATCGATGGCTTCTGATCTGTGGCACCCAGTAAATGGGAAAAGAATGGTAGCGTTTGCATTGTCCGCTCCCTGCCGGGGCGCCGCCATAAATCTAGAGAACTCTCTGCTGCAGGAGACATTTTCCTTCGGTCTGTGTCGCCATATTGGGCTGAGCAGACGATAGGGATTCTGGGCTCTGCAGGGCAACCATAAATGATCGCAAAAACTTGCCGAAAGGAAGACAAAATGGAAAAAATAAAATAGCAGATTTCCTCTTCTGGAACGAGCAACTAACGTGTTAGAATTTCTTGTATCACAAAGCTTTTGGAAATTGTTAGGTCGGTTGTAGGAACTCGTGCTACAGAGATGTGTGTGTATATATATATATACTCGCACGTGAGCAACCAGATTCATACAGAGGAAGACGAGGAACCTGCAAGAATGAAAACAGTCTGACTACTTCAAAGGCTTGAAGTTAATTCCTGCCTTGAATTAGCACTTTATTTTCATTTCCTATGCACTAGCTCCACCTGTGAAAACTCGTCGCTCTGTTCGAGTGGTTAGTTGTGCAAGCCAATGCCTTGGCCACCTAGGAAATTATCTCCTTTCCCCACCAGCAAAAGACCTCATTACGAAAGTGGAAGCAAGCGTTGTCCCCGCTGTCACCGAATAACCCCCGAGGCCCAGGAAACCCAAGATCCGGGACAAACATTGGCGCTGGTGTTGATTGCTGAGCCGCGATGTGAAGCAGGTACCGCCAGGTAGTGTGACAAACCTCGGGTGGTGACACGGGACTGGGCCAGGTACTGGTGTGCTGGCAGTTCCGTGTCTCGAAAAGGCGGATTACTGGGTAGATTACGGGGTGGATTACTGTGTAGTTTATGGGACGTATTACCGGGCACGTGGGTACAGTAAACTCGAGTACAGAGACTGAAGTGAGGAAGTCACAGCACGCGCCAGTTTTTGTTGGTGACCGAAGCAGAGACGAACCTGGTACTCCTCCTGACCCTAAATGAAAATGACCTCAAGCAAAACCTTATTTCTACCAGCAGATTTAAAGGGCCTATGGATTTAAAACATGTTTATGATCTATTCCTCAGCCTAGGATCAGTAGGTTGGAACCATTTTATGACAAATTGTACACAAAGAACACTTTCTGTCGTGTGGATGGCCAGTGATCTGGCTTTCATGTCGCCTTTACTCATTTTCCTCAAATATATTTTGAGGTGTTCCAAAGACTTTCTTTTCATTTCTCATCCTTTGAATTACTGCCGTCTGTGGTACAGATAGCTACCCCCTCCCCCAAAAAACACTGGGTAAAAAGAAATTAATTTGCAAAAGAAGGGGCAGCGACAAGGAATGGAGTGAAAACAAAATTAGCCACAAAAATCGTCAAATTTAGTTTTAAATGAGACCAACGGCTTCTTAGGACCCAACAGAAAATACTTTTTGGGCCGTTTGTGTCGGAATGACGAAATGGGAGGGGTAGAAGTCGCTGGAAAAGGATTGTCTCCCTTAGCTGTTTTGCATGGTGGTAGTGGCAGGGTGCGGGGAAGGTTGGTTGAGAACGATGTCTGCCTCCCCCACTCAGACTGTTGTTTCAGCCGTTAACATATTTGTGTCCAGCAGAGATTGATATGCACTTGTTCCGTGTACAGGAAGAAATGTGCACCGCTGACCGCTGTCGATAAACTAGTCAAACATGAGATAAATTTCTGCTTTTGTCCTGTGCTTCACTCAAACATTTATGCTCTGCTAATCTCGCAGTTACCGTTGATTATATTGTGTATAGGATACGCATACAAACCGCCTGGAAATGTCACGCCTTGACTCGCTTTTTTTTTTGTTTTGTCGGCAGAGAGTTGTCTCCAGCGTGATATCTTACGACAAGGCTGAACGAAATGAACACCATCTGCCTTTTGCTGATTCTTGTCACTAATACCACCTGTGTTCTATGCCTATGATCTTACATTTGGCCTCGTCCACATTCCGCGATAACAGACAGGAGAGCTGAAGAGTGAGTATACTGTGTCTGTGTGTAGGGTGCGGGGTAACTGTGTGTAGGGTACAGGATAACTGTGTGTAGGTTGCGGAATAACTGTGTGTAGGGTACAGGGTAACTGTGTGTAGGTTGCGGAATAACTGTGTGTATGGTACAGGATAATTGTGTGTAGGGTGTGGAATAACTGTTTAATGTGCGGAGCATTACGATCACATCCTTCAATGACGAGGGAAGCATGTGTTTGGGGTGGCCTGCCTTTAGTCCTGTTGGTCAGTGAATAAAACAGCCCAAAGTAAACTGCAATAAAAACATTTCCTGCTGAGCCATGCACGTTTCTTTTACACTTCTCAAACATTATTTGTCATTGTGACTCTGTCGCCATATCACTCAGTCACATTTCATGTCACCACACTGACGTCACGAGCATGTCATCCAATGTTCGTTAAGATCGCAGTTACCCGGAAGTCGACAGTGAGCCCGCGAGATTCTCGCGTCACTGGCACTTCGCTCATCTTGTCTTCTCGCCGTCTGGCCAAGAACGACTCGCCTGATGCCAGAATGACCCACGAGTAACCCTGTGATGTCTGAATTTATCTAAAGCATTATTGTAAAAAGTTTACTTTGAAACTCGAAAATGTTTGTCGAAGGAAAACGTCGAAGAGGAGAAAATGTTGATTCAACCAATCGACAGCAGCAGGGGAGAGAAAAGGGTTCCTGCAGGCCATGAACAATAGGTTGGATAGGGAAGGCTCTCTTTGATCACCAGTTTACAGAAGCGTACAGTAATTAATTTGGGAAAAAAGTAATGCACAGGCCAAAATAAAAAGTAACAATTAATGCACTACGAAAAAATTGTAACAGCCTTGTTTTTAACTTGTTTGTTTTTACTTATTTAGATTACTTCTCTTGCCAAAGAGGTGGATCCTGGGTAAATAATGCATGTCTACTGTGAGCCTATTATCGACTACTCCAGTTAGTACAACCAAAGCTAAGTTTAAATAAACTTAATTTGTATTTTTCAAAAGCCAATATTTTACTTACGATAGTTCGCAAACAAAATGGAAAAATGCTCAAGAATATTCTTTTCCAACACTTTATAAAGAATATGGATTATATGTTCGAAGATTTTATAATTTGGTCAGTTTAAATTTAAAATTCTAAGTAAAAGTGCTTATCTTTTGCTGTTGTGTACAAATTGCACGCAGAACGTTTTTTTTTTTGATAGAGACAACTTATTACACAACATATGTTTGTCAGAGACAAGTGGCATACGGTGGTTTGTTTTCTGGACCCAGGTAACACACAGGTGATGTATTCTACGTCCGCTCGTCTGAAGTCGGGGTTTTATCGATTTGACTCCCCACCCCACCTTCTCTCTCGTCAGCTTTGCGCTCGCGTTTCACTAGATGGCGCTCTTTTTATTCGAAGTCAGGTTCGACCACCACGAGCAGCAGAGGATGGCGTCAGCAGTTTTCACGGTCCCTGGTGCCTCCTAATCATCTCATCCATGGTCACTCCACTCGCACACAATGCTGCTGATAACGTGTTCAATGGCTTATCTCGATGGGAAGCCTGCCGCCGTCTCGCCTCATTGAATTCTTTCACGATTGCGAATTCGAGTCAGAGCCTGTCGCATCTTTTTAAGAGTACCCACTTTACCTGCAGCCAGTTAAGTGAAGACCTTTAGTAACAGACATGGTCAATTCACCAGATACAGTGCACGGTTTTGACCGTTCTTTAACCACTTCGTACGGACTCCAGGCAGATGACACCAGCGCCAGAAGTCCTCAGAATGGCGACAAAAACTGACTCGTCAGAACGCAAAAGTTTGACAGTAAGAATATAAAATAATAGCTACATAAAATGGATGGTCATATAACTGACTCCAATCGATTAAAATTGTATTCTTTGAAAATTGTTTATAAATGTAGTAATAAGTGGGCTGTGTCACTCCTATCTCCACCCCTACCATTCTTATCGCTTGAGGCGTTAACAGATTTAAAAACAGCCCGCTAATAATAAAAAGATGACAGCGAATGATGAGATGACAGGAGAAGACAGGATGTAAAGTAAGGATCAAGGGTCTTTAAGGGAAAAAGACAAAAGAGGACAAGACAACATAACAGGTAGGACAGGGTACTGGAAAAGGAAAGGACAAGATAATTGGGAAAAAAGAGTGTAACATGTAACATCACGAGGTCCCATAAAGGAACAGTATTGCTATTGGGTGTATACGTACGTGACCAAGACAACAATACCACTCACTTGCCGTAATCACAACTGTCACAAAAAACACGTGATGAGAACTATATTGACTAAGGGATATTCGTAATCAGCATGTTGTTGAATATCCTGAGCATGTTTTGTTTGTTTGTTCCTTTTTATGGCTGTCCTGTCAGTCTGCCACACAAAAACTCACTCATAACTTAGACAACATTTGTGTGTTACAGAATGTCTGCGATAAGCTTCATTTACTTGGCTAACGAGCAAGAAACTTTTGTGAAAAGCGTACGTGATGAGTACGTTCACCTACTGTGGTCACACTATCTCTCTATCTTTGAAGCGTGCTTGGCTAAGGCAATGACACAAATTACTTCTCTAAGGCAAGAAGACAAACGATTTGACAAAATAAAAAAATCTAAACCCCAAAAGAAGACGCACTACATGAACAAGGCCAGATAGAAAACTACTTGACCAAAACAAGAAGTCAAAGCATTTGACAAAGGCAAGAAGACAAACTAGGTGACAAGAACAAGAAGACAAACCATTCTACAAAATCAAGAAAACAAACTTCGTGACTACAGCAAAAGGACAAATTACATGACAAAACAACAAAAAGGACCAATTACGGGACAAAAGAAGACAAACTATATGGCAAAAAAATTCTACATGACAAAAAAAGCATGGAAAACTACATGACTTAAAACAAGAAGACAAGCTACATGATAAAACAAAACAGACGTGACAGGAAAGTAACGAAGTGACGAAACATGACAAATTACTTGTCATAAACCAGACAAAATGCGGGACCAAGGCATGAAGACCGCTCACCTATCGTGGTCACGACGGTCACGGAGAACATGAGGGCGCCGGCCCAGGTCCACTCGTACTTGGGTCCGCCTTCCAGGCCGTAGCGGTCGCAGTCGCGTCCGTCGTAGCCGATGGCCAGCGTGTTGTTGCGGAAGGTTTCCAATACGCTGCGCAACTGCACCTCCATAGTCTCGCGGTTGGCGTCCGACACGATGCCGCCGTTCTCGAAGAAGATCTTCATGGTGGAGTTGACAGTCTTGGTCTCCATGGGCTGGTACTCGGACCGCGACTCGTAGCAGATCTCCTCCTCGTTCTTCTTTTCCAGGTGCTCGAAGATGAAGCCGCCCACCACGCAGTACAGCACTACCATGCCGCACAGACCGACGTGCGAGAAGAGGAACTTGGCGAACTGCTTGCAGCAGGCACCACTTCCCTTGGTGCCCATGGCTGACACAAAGTTGTGGCCGAGCTCGGACGAGATTTCGCTGATCTTGGTGGACAGAAGGCCGCTGCTGATGTTGCGATGACAAAGATGGTGATGTTGTCTTACAATATAGTGAGGGTTGGAAAGTTTAGACTACTGAGTGGGGGTTAGAAAGTTAAGACTATTCAGTGAGGTTTAGAAAGGACGCAGGTGAAAAAAAACTATTCGCACTCATGGTACAGACAATACACTCAGCTAGCACCGGGTACAAGCGAGATGGGATACAAACACCGGCGACTAAGACGTGAGCAAGACGTGACAATGTCAATGGCAGACCACAGCGCGTCCAGAGGCACCCGTCTGTCTGTTAAGGATGTCCTGTTACGGCGCGGTGACGTAAAGATCACGTAGTGTTCACACCTGAAAAAAGATGCAGGGTTTGTTGCTGTTGGATCTAAAACTAGATTTTTGGAAGTGGAACTGTCAAAAAAAAAAAATACAACGTACTTCGGCGATGGAACTGACCCGTCCTGTTTTGCAGTCTTCTCAAATAGCTATAATGGAGTAGAACCTCCGAATCTTTCTCCCCACAACCAGTACTCTAGTCACTTACCAACGAAATCTCTGTCGTTCTGCAGTCGAGTCAGCGAAATTAGACATCCAGTGTATTTCCATAAACGAAGCCAAGTTCAGATAACAAACCAGTTTCACAACCCCCCACCCCAATATCTCCCGACATTCCCCGGTCTCAACCCACCCCATAAACCAAAAAAACAAAAAAAAACAAAAACAAAAAAACAATATCAAAGACAGAAAAATCAAAGAGAAAAGACGAGAGCTAAAAATGCAAAATGCAAAATAAAAATCACCTGTCAGGTAGCGCACGTCACATGGCGTACAGCGGCCAAGCACGGAATGAACCGCCGAGCGCAGCGTCCCAGAGCCACTCACCGCAGCCAGTAGAGCGACTCAGTTGCCTTGACGCCGGCTCTGCGCGGAGGATGATGGGAAGATCCCGCCATGGAACTGAACGTGAATTATTGAGACGGGCCCTAAGCAGGCTCGCTGCACGCAGGGCTGACAGGGAGGCCGAGCGGTCTGCGTCCCCTGCCCACGTCTCTGTATCCACCACATCTTCTGACCCGAGTTTACCTTTGCTCGGGCCTGTGTGAGCGCGTGCGCGCGCGCGAGTAAAAGAGAAAGAAGGAGAAGGGGGGGGGGGAAGGAGGAGGAGAGTGTGACAGACAAAGGTGAATGATGCAAGATCACAATTAGTTCACAGAAGAATTTAGGCTTCCGAATTCTCTGGCATGTAGAGGGTAGCTTGTATCAAAGTATTAATAATAAAACAATTTGCTTCTTATTCTGACATCATTAGAAAAATTTTAAATAAAAACTATTTATCTACCCCCACCCTCGTTCTATCTGTAAATATCTGTAAAGTACATTTGTACGGTCCTGACCGGTTATCTTGCCACCACCCGTTCAATATATTGTTGGGTGAGAGGCGAGGGTGACGCCATAAAGAGGCTATGAACTATAACTAGGGGTAGTTTTTGAAATCAGATTTGCCACAAAATGTTGTGAGGCACGGTTGGGGAGATAGCGAGTATGTCAGCCTAAACTAGGGGTAACTTTGGGGAAAATCCCTTATTCCACAAAGTGTATTTTTATTTAACTTATAAATGATATATAAAAATATATGTGGTGTGTGTGGGGGGGGGGAGGGGCATTAATACTCGACAGCTTCTGCATGATTAGCTGTCCTTCCAGAGGGATTCACACGAGAACCACCTTTCTAAAATGCTACCACTAACTTTGCCACCAAAACCCTTTTTTTCCCCACCTGCCTCGTGTTTCAACTCCTGCGTGCGCGTGTGTCTGCTGTAGACTGAAGTAACAAAACGGCGGTGGGAACACACGCGCGTTTACCTGTGTTTTATTCATTTTTATTTTATTTATTTGCAAATTGTATAGCTATATAACGCATTCTATATTTATAAATGAATGGTTTAGCTAGAGAATGCATTCTATAATTAAAAAATTAATTGTATAGCTACAGAGAAAATTATAAAAACTTCGCCTCTTGGCGCCCCATACATAACTACCAAACTACCACCATCAAGATATCCAGTAGCAAAGCGTGTGGCAGTCTTGCTTTCAGAAATTATGTTTTCATGGCTGGTGAGCAGCAGCCGCGATTAGCTTGAGACCGGCCTCTTACCCTCCCGGTGGGGAGGCCTTTTTCATCTCGGAAAATAACACCTGAATCGGCGGCGATGTGTTGTTGGGGCAGTTGTTGATGTGGGCAGCGAATAGACTGCCGCTGGTGCTATTTTCATCGGTACCAAATCGACTCCAATCTTGCTGCCTTCCCTCCCACCCATCTACCCCCACTAGTCCACTGTTCGCTTGACCCCTGCCTGAGAAAGACATCAGCTAACAGTCTTCTCCATCATTAGGGTCATGGGTCATGCAGCTTGGGAAAAGAAGGAAAAACAAGACTAGTCTCTCTCTCTCTCTCTCAGTTATGGCACGAGCCTACACTGAATAAGCAAGTCTGAAGTCTCTCTCTCTCTCGTAGACCGCTTCCTTGGATAATTTTTGCTTTATATAATACCTCTCTGAATAAAAGGGAAGATATATATATATGTGTGTGTGTGACGAGGTATATAGGGTGTGGATGGCGAGTTGATGGGTGTGGGTGCCTCTAAGGCTTATTAGTTGAACTCACCCTGTAGATTTGATGATGGTTGAAATGGCCTCAGCTCATTAAAATTTTCGAGCTCGATCCCCGCCCCCTACTGCTCTTCTCTCTCTCTCTCTCTCTCCATTGTTTGGTCTTATTTTAAAAATGTATAAACTTGCTTTTGCATTGATTTTTCCCACGTCTTATTCTTTGAAATTGCATTGATCGTCGAGTTTCCGATGTAACAAATATGAAAGTTTAAACAAGTCCTCGTCAATATGCTAGAGTAGTAAAACACTTTTGTGGAGCCTACGTTTCTCTTTCATCCTTGTTGTATTTGTCATCATGAATTTTAAAAAAGCCGATCCACCCATCCTCCGACCACATCCTGTTTCCAACACAATCCATAACTACAAGAGCCCTAGAGACCCACATATCCCAATAAGCAATTTATATCATGCACCTAGAATTTTCGTCATCAACGGGAATTGAATCCCCATGCATAGCAAGAGGTCAACAACACAGACATCGGGATGACACATGGAGACATTTCTGTAGTCATGAGAGCAGCCAATGGGAAGAGCTGAGACAAAATGTTAACTAAGCCCATCCCATGGACATTTGTGATGTGACAGCATTGAACTCTTTCTGTTCATGGTAAAGTGTGAAGGCATGTATCTCTACAACAGTGGCGTGTTACTCTCTCAATTTTTTGTTTTTATTTTTTTTTTTTTGCGGGGTGGGAATATTTTTAAATCGGGTTCAACCTAGTCAATATAAAACCGATGTTTTACATGAGTTCATCCCAGTCATTAAAAAAATGTACCCAACCGGACCTTTAAAAAGTAGGTCGTACTCTCCCCACCTCCCCTCTCTCTTTAGAAAAAAACTACCGCATCTTTGTGACAAATTAATGGCAGGACTCATTTCACTCCATTATTCTGCCAGCATCGCTGAGTTTCGTTTCTATGTTTGATTGTTGAAAGGTCACTCCGAGTCAAACGTGAAATGAAACTCGGTGTCATAAAGGCCAGGTGAAGAGAACAGCCTGCTTTACCTGTGATAGTCCATCGATCCGAGTCCCCAGCCCCACCCACCATTACACGGCAGTCAGAAAAGGCTAATTTATTGTAACAGACACCGCAGACCACTCAAAGCTCTCTCTCTCAGACATTTACCATCTCCACACAGATACCCCGGCTGCTGGTCTCCTAGCAGCTGTGGCTTCAGAAATAACTTCTGTCATAGGGCTGCTGGTGTTTGAAGAGAGTTGTCTGCCCGCTATTGATCAAAAAAGACAGCGAGTAAGGGGGAGTAAGAAGGGGAAGGGAAGAGAAGCACGAGTATCTCTATTTTTTCGGATTGTTATGTTTGTTATGCGTGCTTGTATTTCCATGTAACAATCCGATATAGCAAGATGGAGGTCTTCTTTTTTGTGACGGTTAATATGGCCACGGCAATTGAAATAATTGTAAATAGTTATTGTAAATACCTCTTACCTAAAGAGTGACGTTTCCCTTGTAATATTACTGAAAGAACCAGATTAATTTTTTTAAAGAAAATAAATGATCTTGAGCCGCCTGGGCAACTCTGTTATAAACAAAGCTCTGCAAAGACAGCTGACATGGGGGGAGGGGGTATTCGGGGGACACTGTAGACTAAGTGCGCAGGCGCAAAAATGTGTTTCTAAGTTTCTGATTCCGACAATGAACAGGAAGTGTTGCTTGCGCATGCTCACAGACTGCGTTTGTAAAGTTAAACAAATACAAGACATTTGTAAAGAGAACAGGTCGTGGAAACCTGCAGCTGGCAATTTAAGTACCGCAGAAAACCTCGAACAACTCTGGGAAAGTGAGCTATGGATTTGTTCGATTTTCTTTTCTTTTTTTTAAATTGGTCTCCGCTGTCTTAGGACAAGAGACCGAACTCGTTAAAAATAGTCTAGGTGAAGATAGCTGAAGAAGTCAGTTACAGACCGTATAGGGCGCCAAAGATAGCTTTGCGTTTTGGAGGTTGAAAAATTTTGTTCACTTCTAACGGCTATTGAAACGGTTAGCACGATGACGACAAGAGACAAACACCAACAAATTTGTAGAAAAGATAAGGTCTGGTCCCGTTCCAACCCATTTTGACAGCACCTTTACGCGAGGCCTTTACATGAACACAGTTTATATTTAGCATGGACAGGGTTAACTGTACTCCACGACCTGTTGTGTGGCCTGTGACCTTATACTCTCTAACCTGTAACCTTAAGCCTATACGCTACTTGACCAACAGTTTCCCTTGACAAACATGGAAGAATTGTTCTCATTCTATGGCGAAATAAATAAGTAACATAGCTGCCAGTCACATGACCAGCCAGAGCCCTCTAATCACCTTGACCGCCAAGAACGACAATCGACCGGCAGAGAAGGTGAAACAACTCGGAAAAGGCTGCGTCTCAGTCCGAACATAATGAGAATTGAAAGGAGAGAGCTCAGAACAAACATGAACAAATATCAATACCAGAGAGATGGACATGCGCAGTTGAAGAGGGATGACAGGAAGCAGTCCAGTAAACATTGCACGCACGGTAAATAAAGATGAACATCAAGAGGAGAGATAGATAAAGGAGAAACATGGAAGAGACATTCAGAGTTGGGAGGTGGGGAGGGGTAAGAAATGGGGATGGGGAACTGGGCTTGTTTTCAAGACGGAGGTCAACCCCTAAACAGTTGTTGCGAATGATGCGTTGCTAAGGCTTTTTGCAGAGCTAACAGACTTAAAAGTGACCTGATTTCATAAGCCTGTCGGCACTGAAGTCTGGGGATTAAAGAATTACTTGGCTGACGCCGCCATCGATTGGAGCTTCGACCCGAATACGTCTGAGGTTAAAGCGGGAGGAGCTAAAGAAAGAAGGGTGCCCAACAGGTTCTCGTACTTCAAACAGAAGACACACCTATGATTTATTGTTCACAGGAAGTCTTCGGCATGTCAGAGAGAGAGAGAGAGAGAGAAAATGGGGGTCGTGTGTAGGGGAAGAATAATTAAAACATCACAACAAATCAACGGTCTTGCACCCAGTGTGGTATCTCAGTTGCTTCAGTTTGATGGTCAGTTGGGCTCGTTCATTTCCTGTGTATTTTTGTGATTTTAAAACATAAAACAGTTTATTTGTACAACAAGAATAAAGCCCATGTTAATCCTAGAGTTCACGTAAGGTCACTTTTTTCCGTTTATGTCCTCCCTCCTCCTTCTATTGTGTATTCAATTCTTTTTCTTTCTTTCTTTCCTTCCTTCTTTCTTTCTTTTCCTTTGCTGCTCGCGAGGAAAGAGCACCAGAGAAACGTCCCAATGAGGTTGTCTGCTGCGTGATTTCTACGAAATGCGCAAGACGCAGAGTTTTTGTTATTTTTCTGGTGACTTGGAGAGAGTGCATGTCCCTTCAAAATAGCTGCGACAGGTCAAAGGTCGTGGTGCATTGTATCGCGTGAATTCCACTTTCGGCATCTCATTAAGCAGTTCGTAATTTGGTAAAGTAACCCAACCTACAACTCTCCCTCCACCAATACGGAATAGCAATATTAAACATAACTATTTTCTCGTTTGTATTTTGGAGGCTTTGGACCTTAAGGTCTTCAGTGTGTGTGTGTGTGTGTGTGGTGGTGGGGGGTGACTTTCCCTTACTGGCGCCCTATAAACTCTTGCCTTGGTCACGTCGGTAGATAAATGAAATCATCATCATCATTATCATCATCGACTGGGATGCATCTTGCCGCTTTATCTTGTTTCCCTGTCCAGCAGTCACCGCTTTTCTGCCTCACGTGTTCAGTTTACAACAGTTATCGAACGTGAACCCTCCTCCCCCCCCTTATCACGCCCATCCCCAGCCCCAACAACCGTCTCTTTTACTTTTCTCTTCTCCTCCTTTGAGCGGTGATCAATGGCTCGTCCGTGTTTTACCCACCCGCCGCCGCTTGGCAGCGTGCCTAGCAACGGAGCTCTCCACAACGGGAGGTCGGAACAGGCCACAAAAGCACAGCGCCACCTCTGGCGCAGATCAATCACCAGACATGTCGCCCGCTAGAGGCGCTGCAGGACCCGAACGCGGTCGGCTGGAACGGACGGTCTCACACGGCCGCCTCACAAAAAAAGGATTCTGTCATGTTGACACCTGCGACGAAAAACTGTCATAAAGAAGAGAGAATTTGTGATCTGCACGCGTGCGTGCGTGCGTGCGTGCGTGTGTGTGTGTGTGTGTGTGTGTGTGTGTGTTCTAATATAAAAATGATGCACATCATCATCATCATTAAAGATGGTCAGTGGGGCAAACCAAACATGTCCTTTGCCAGTATAGCAATGATTTTATTTACACGAGACCGGACTGGAGTTGACAAGCTTTATATCGCAGATGAAATAATACTACAATAAACTATTGATGCCAAGAAATAACATGGTCACAAATAATTTAAATTTTGTTTCAGATTCGTTTAAACTTTTTTTCCTTTAATTTATTTTTGTTCGTGCTGTTTATGTTCTTGATAACCATTAGCTGTTCCGAATCTGAAATTTTGAATTTTCTGGTTTACGGTTGTCGTTAACACGACTGTCCGTGTGGTTCGCGCTGCGAGAGATTAGTCAGTGAAGACAATGCACTCAATGTACACTGCTCGGAACTGCTGACTACAATGACTCTTTGTGCCCTCACTGTGCAGCATAAATATCTTTGTGAACCCCCGTCCTAACGGCAAAAATAACTATTTTTAATTGCCTTTCGCTTTTCTCAACCTGTCGTCGAAGTCCTCGGGAGGATGTGAAGAATGGTCCCTGACTATCGAATACCATTGTTCCCGAGCACTGCGGTTTGGAAGCCAGTGAGCTGTGAAGAATGGAAGCCAGTAACGGTTGGTAGCTGGCAGACGAGAATTAGTGGGTCCCGGAAATCTCGATAATCACCGGGTGCTTGGTAGCGTAGTGGTTACAACACGCGATTGTCATCATTGCACTTATAGGCCCTGGGTTCAGATCTCGTCTCGGGACACTCTCTGTATGTGACATCTGTTCGCAGGGCCGACCTTCAGAGGTTTGCTCCAGGTACTCCCCGATCCCTCTCCCCTTATAGTGGGAAATCACCACTAGGTGGGAGCAGCCAACCACCCCCCTCGATTAGCTGGACCCAGTTAACTCCCTTTTAACTTGCAGTACGTTTCTCTCGAAAGAAGGAAAAGTGTGCTTTTCAACCCACCCAGTTATTACTTGGATGTATTTACCTACTATAATGTAAATAGTTGTTGTTGTTGTTGTTGCTATTTTGGTTTTAATTCAGTCATCCATTGATACTTTATCCCGTTGACTAACTGTGTATGTCCGCTGTGTGAAGAATGGCTGCATCCAGAGAAATCCAAATACTTGGGAGCCAACACTTTACAACTGGGTCATCGTGGCATCATTTCATCTGTAATTTTTAGTTTTTAATTGATCTGTAACAACCAAAAAAGTAGTTAATAGGCTTATGCTAACGCAGTGGACATTGAAATTATGTCCTCCCATATTTACAGAACATGTTTTGAAGTAACAGCAATGTCTAAATAATCGTTATAACGGAGATGCTGTGACCACCATTGCGGACTATTAATGGAATAGAACTGGAAGCTGCGGTAGGTATACATCTCCATAGCTCCCAGGTGAAGATCAGCGCAGGAGGTGATGGTGACAAGGATTAACTTTGTAACAATATAATGAAGTGCGTGTGGGTGGGTGGGTGTAGGTGTGTGTGTGTGTGTGTGCGTGCGTGCGTGCATCTTTATGTGTTCGTTCGTTCTTGAGGCGATCATGTTCAAGGAATTTTGTCTTTTTCGCCTGACTGGACATGTAAGGGGAGGGCAATACTGTCCTGTATAAATATGTTTGACAATTTTTTTTTAATAATAAATCATGTAAAAACTGTAACATTGTCCCTTATTGGACAATATAAATCCCGTTAAGAAAGCCGTTAAGTTGGAGTCTGCTGCGTTGACATGGGACTTGTCTGGTTGAGGTCAAGTGATTCATGCCCACTCCTGCCCTGACACGGCACCACACCTCATCAGTACCAGTCTCAAGCGTTAATTTCCATGACAGTTACTCTATCAGCAGCCAGTCCTGCCCAGAATCCAATGTGTCCTGGGGATGACTGAGTACGTTTCCGCTGTTCAAACAGGTCTTGGGCAGCTTCATTTGTCATTTGCATAACGAAGAAGGAAAAAAAGGTTTGAATTCAAGTTACTGACTTATCAGAAGCAGGAATCTTTAGCGACATTTCGAGAAGAGACATGTAGGTACACGTTTTAAGGGAAGTGGTAGGAAAGTCTACTGTGCATCGCTCACTCGCTCGCTCTTTCTCTCAGACACGCGCACAGTGTTGACTGGGCGTGAAGAGAGGGAGAATCTTCCACTGGAGGTGATGGCCTCACACAATCAGAAATAAATTATTGTACAATTCAAGATAGTATCTTTTCATTAAGATACTGGTATTACTATAGCAACCTTATTTAACTGGAGAAGCGTGAAGCAAGTTTATATCCAATCTGTCTCAGGGAAAGTAATAGGATTTTCTCTAGTTAAAAAATATAACGGGAAGGGGTATCGACTGCGACAAAAGTTTGCGTCATCGCCGTCGTCATCACCATCATCTATCCCGTGACCGATACTACCTGATCCCAGAAAAGCCGGTGCCTCTTGTCGAGGGAGCAGGACTAGACGCGGCAACTAACAGGATCCGCCATCTTGGGCGGTGTTAAGCAGGTCTTATCATGAGCAGTTCACATTCACCATCCAGTTCTTTCTCCGTCTACCTCGACTGTGACCATTTTCAGCGGAGCCCTAGAGGAAGGTTTTGGGTAGAATGTCGTGCTGGACGACAAGGCCGAACCAGACCAACTTGCACCGTTTGACTGTTGCGAGAAGGGTTTCCTAGTGTCTCACGATGATGGCGACCGCGCTTCCTACAAAAGCGTTGGTCTTCTGTTCCTTGTAGGAGACTCGGAGCAGATTTCTCAAGCAGTTGGTTCTGAATGCTTGAATATGTCTTGCAGTATTGGTAAGCACAGTCCACGTCTCACACCCTTACAGCACGATAGGAATAGGAGGGACTTGCACAGCCTGTACTGGATAGTTAACCTCATGTTCTTGCTTTGCCAGGTCCTGTCCAGCCTGCCCATTGCTGCTGTCGCTGATCATAATGTCTGCCGTGCAGCTACCATCTTTGGGAACCGTAGCTAGCAAGTATTCTAATCTGTTTACCTCTTCAACCTGTACTTCGTTCATGTCGATTCTTGCTGGTGTTGACCATGACTTTGCACTTGTCAGTTCTGATTTCCATTTTGGCACATTCCAACAGCCTGTTTGTGAGGTTCTGCAACTCACTGTTGCTACCTGATAACAGGTCGATGTCTTCTTAATAGGCTTATTCTAATCAATAGACATTGAAATGATGTCCTCCCATATCTACAGGGGATTTCCACTGATAGAAACCGAGGTGTGGTGGCTATGCAGAGTCTCTCGCATGTTTTTCTCCAGGAAGATGTTGAACAGCACAGACGATAGGGAGCCTTCCTGGCTGTAATACGACGCACATACACTTACCTTGCATACGCACGACGCATATTACACACATACACCACGCTCGACGAGCCCCCAGTAGGTGGGGGTGGAGGTGAAGAGATTTCTAGTTGATTTATGGAAGATGAAGAACTCGCTGCTCTCTCTTTTCTCTCTGGCCATGGAACCGTCTTCTTTCTTCTTCTTTTTACGTCATTCTTTTCCCAAAATGACGACGAACAAATGACGCACACAAGACGTCAAACACAAGACACCATTCACACACGAAACAATACAAGACCTACTCCTAACTCATTACACTGGCGAACACTCACTATTATCTAGGAAGAACTCTCACACCTGGCTGTTGAGTCTTGCTGCGCTTCTTGAACTTTCATAACGAGGCCCTCTTCAATGTTGAGTTTCCGCATCACACGCCCACAGCCCTTCATGCGAAACTCTGTCAAATGCTTTTTAAAGTAGATGAAGGGATGATAAAGCTCTGTCTGGTGCTGTATATGTTTTGCTATCAGAATACGACTGTTGATGATATGTTAACTGTGCTCCTATCTACTCAGAAGCCAGACTGCTCTTCCCCGCTATCACCTCCTCGGAAGCGGAGTTGAGGCGATTGTTGATTACCTTAGGTGTGCCTTTGCTTGAGTGACTGATGACACTTATGGTTTTATAAATATAACCTGCTTGGATACATGTCTGTAAAAATCTACCAGTCCACGCAGCCTCTTTCCAGTAGTGGTGACTAACCGACTGATCGGGGGGAGGTAATGGAAGGTAAGGGCGGCGGATGGAGAGAGTTGAGCTCGGTCCTGAAAATGACGTACCCTAGACATAATAATAATAATAATAAAGCAGATTTATATAGCGCAATTTTCAACTCCAGAGTCGACTCAATGCGCTGTACAGTGTATGGGGTTAGTTTTAAAATCACTGAAAAATAGCAGAATTCTTGTAGTAAGATCATCAGATTAGTTTTACAATCACTGAGAAATAGCCAGATTCTGTTCAAGAATTTCCGGACTGAACTACTGGAGGCAATCAGCAGTATACTGGGATAGTCATAGACTGTGGAGTTGTGGAAGCCAGTGAGACACACCTGTCCGCTAGCTGATATAAAAGCATGGGTAGTCTTCACACCCCTGTGTATGACCAGCAGGTCACGGCAAGAACCAGAGCCCATGACAAGCATGACTGTCCACAGTTCATGGCGATGGACGAAGCTACAGTAATGTGGGAGAAGTCTCATATTGTAACTGCTTGGTTAATACTTCTTTCTATACATAAGATAACTCGCGATCTAAGTTTTCTACATCAATCCGCTTAACAGCCACCTACAGTCTCTGTTGTCGAGTGCGGAGCTACATGCAGTGTGGTTGTATCTGTGAGACCTTTGGCTATTCCTGTATATGGCTGATAGACACACGCCACACTGTCAACCTGCACGATGACCACTTCTGATGACGATGACTCATTGATGTTGATAGTCACCTTCACCTTGTTTTCTGCCAGTGGTGGGGAGGTGATGTCGTCAGGTTACTTGCTGGTGGAGAATCAGACAACTGAGATGCGGAATAAGCACAATGCGTGGTTACTGATTTGTCTGACATACCCTTTGTCTGTCTTTAGCCTCTTGTCACTCTTGAATCTATGAACTTTACCAGCTACTTGTTTTAGCAAGTCGTCTGCTCCGGGACCCGTGCTGGCTCTCAACGGCCGTGAGTTCAGAGAAAAGCCTTCGTGTCGTTGTGTGATCTAAAGATCTTCAGAAAAAAGCGTTATGGCGTCAGGCAGAAAGCGACGCAGCGAAGAAAGTACTGACTTACACAATGGGCACTAAAAACACAACAAACTAAGAAAAATACAAAAATTGTGGAGAGCCGCCTCCCTCAAGCCTGTTAGGCGAGGGGACGCCACTCCAACCTGGTGAACATGGTGAACCACACTCACTGCCTACGACCCGCTACAATCGCTGAACCTTGCGACTATTTATCTTTGACAATCTTTTACATAATACCAAGAATTATGTGACCAAGTAATTCTAGACAGCTTTTTCCTTTGATTATCGGTTGCGTGCTGAATTTCATTAACTAAAACTGTGGACTCGTGCACCCTTCCCGACATTCTTCTTGTGTTTACAGCAGACACCTGAAACAAAAATCGAAAGAATATGTAGAAGAGGTTTGAGATATAAGAACCCGAGAAGAAGCAGTCAATCCATGTGCCCCTCAAGTGGTGGAAAAGTCGAAGCCGACTTTTAAGGCCCGCTGCCCTTAGACAGCTCTATTATTCATGAGTCGCTACACATTATTGGTTGTCATGGGAACTCAGGGAACACTAAGCATTATTCCTCATCGTTCGTGCTGACTTACAGCGTGACGAAAGAACTTTCTAGAAGACAATAGTTATTGTAACTGCCTTTCACTTCGGAGGTTGCTAGTATTTATTCCTTCACTTCTGCGCTCATCTCTTTCTCTCTCTCTCCCCTAGTCTCTCTCTCTCTATATATATATATATATCTCACAAACACGCATATCTATCTATATATATATACAAATCACACAAAGAAGACACATCTGTTTATTTAAGACGGACTTAAACTTAAACAACCAAGCAACACTTCTGTCTTTATTTTTTTACTTTCCTAGTGTTTTATCTATTTATTTACTTATTTTTTTTTCTTATATTTATTTATTTATTTATTTTGTTTTTGCTGCGCAATGAGCATTCTTCTGAATGGATACCTGCGCATTACAAATGGACATCATCATCATCATCATCATCATCATCATCATCATCATCATCATCATCATCCACCTTATTGTCCTGACTAAATCCGCACTCAGAGTGGGTAAAATACCGCCAGCATACGGCACTCAGTACACCGTATTCTCCTATCCTAAGTATATGTCACGTGACAGTAGTTTACCAATCAAAAGCTACGTCAGCTAAATATGGCGACGTCACGCTTTGTAGGGTTATTGAATGAATCGACATCGCATAGAGACTGCAAATTTTGTTTGGTATAGTCGTATTTATGTTTTATTATAATTTTATGTAGGTAGAGACGTTATAAACAAAAATTTATACAGTGAGATATACTTCCGGTTTTGGGTCTTCCGCCGTTCAGTACACAGTAACAGGATTGCTTATATTTATGTATTCTTGTTCTAATAGAGGTAAGTAAAATTATTTCACTGCGTCATACCTCGTCATAGATACCCATTATTATAGTATCATGACAATTTGGCTCTTTCTGTTTTATTTTCAATATTAAATGTATTTGCATTAATCGTGTGTAGGTACAATGCCCAAGTTCAAGAATGGCGGTGGATATAGCGTAATAAGAAAACGTCCCAAGGAAAAGAAAATGAAAATAAAGACGATCAACCCCTTGACAGGACGAATGGTGACCATTAAAGAGGTACAAGGCTCCTTTTTGTTTCCTGCTTCCTCGCAGCAACCGATCCCAGCGACATCATGCATGGATGCACTTGATTCTATAGCCGTGGGTATGTATGAAGAATTTGCCATTAATGAACTGCCTATAGTAAACTGGAGACAGTTTTTTGTTTTGTTTTTGTTTTTTTGTATTTTTGTATCGGGAGCTTTGCCTGCTCTAGATTATTGTAAAGACCATCTTACATAATGCTGTAGTAAATATCTACAAAACAACATCAACCTAAAATCCCCAAAACATTCATATACAGGAGTTTTAAAAATAATAGATTTTCTTCTTAATATCATAGAAAGCGGTAAAGAGCAGCGACAAGAACAAGACACAGTTGTTGCTGTTTCCTCACAGCAACCAGTCCCAGCAACATCATGCATGGATGCATTTGATTCTATAGCAATGGGTATGTATGAAGGATTTGCCATGAATGAGCTGCCTTTAGTAAACGGGTGACAGTTTTGTGTTTTCTATGTTTGCATCAAGAGCACCGCCTACATACATTATTGTAAAGGCCATCTTTTGTAATGCGATAGTAATTCTGTATAAAACAACATCAACCTAAAAACCCAAAACATTCATGCACATAAGTTTTAAAAATAACAGATTTTCTTCTTAATGTCATAGATCCAGAAAATGGAGTAAGCTCTTACTGGAAGAAGAAAGCAAATCGTTCTGACAAATGGGAACAGATACGTCAGGAACTGCTGGTGGTGCACACTGAGCTATGTGCTTTTCCAGATCAAAGCCAGTGTATCTGTTGTGGCTTCAATTTACCAACAATCCGCTGCTTGGATTGTGGCAGCCATGCACTTTTCTGTGAGGACGACTTTCTTGAGCGTCACAAGAATGCTGTATTTCATAGCCCAGAAATATGGAATGTAAGGAACACTTAGTATTTTGGGGTTGAGGGGTAAATACATCTGCAACACAATATTTTATGTGGATGTCAACTTCATTTTTTGACAGCTTCATTTGAACATGAAAATTATTAAAGGATTTTCTTTTTTTTCCTCAGGGATGTTGTTTTGTGCCGTATGCAGCCAACTTACCTGTGCTCGTGCATAGCAATCACAAGGTACCAACTTGTGCAAAACGTACAAGGGAAATCACTGTGATTGGAATGAGAGGTAAAATATAAACTTGTTTACTGTAAGAAGAAAAGAAAATGACAGTAAAAATGATGTTCTAGGTATGGTATGGTATGGTTTGGTACCTTATCAATGAAAATGTGCTTGTTTATGTGTAGGTGGCCCACAGCTGTTTACTTTTGAATTCTGCTCATGTGAAAGTGACACCATTACATTACTACGCCATCGCCTTTGGGGTTCTTCCCCAGAAATACCGTCTGTTGCATTTAAACTGGATGTCATGGAGTGGTTGCGTGCATTAGTACTTGAATGCCAGGTGTCAGTGAAGGGGTTTGTCAACGCGTTGGCAACCCGACTTAGCAAGATAGAGAACGTGAGCAGCAAGAAGGTTGGTTGTGGCCTTTTTTCAAATTTGTTTTCAGTTTCATTATTGTTACCTCTAGTAATTGAGCACTTTTAGGGTAACGAGACATTTGAATCACATAATGTAATATCAGTCACTGGTCCATGCTGATATTTGATTAGAATGCCAGTAGTACAAGTTTTTAAGTAAGTGGACATCCAGGGCTGACTGTTTGTGGTTCTTAACTAGTATTCCATTTTCTTCCTGGACTACATAGTGATTCAGGATGTATCCCACAAACTTATTCCATATGTTTTTATTTGCACTTTGTAAATTAGCAGCTACAGGTCCTCTGTGTGAATGATTGCATTTGCAATGTTATATGTGTTAGCTCGGAAAGTTCCATTTATGAGCTCTTATAGACAAGTCATTCACTAGTGCAGAAAGTTGCTTTTGGCATCCTGTTTCATCATTACTTTATATTTTTTATTATTGTTATTAGTTTGGCCTAAGCTTGTGTGTGCATTGCAGGTTAATGGAGTGTATCAGGCCCTCGTAACAGATGCATTTACGATGTACATGCGTCATGAGTACCAGTTGCAGCAGGTGCAACACATTGATCCAGATCTTGATGATGGAACTAGTTGTCCTGCCTGTCATGTAAGTTCTTAATATTCAGGAAATGGACTTTAATTATTGCAGGGTAGTAGAGGTTGTGGATGTCAGTTTTTTAATTTTATGCACCAGGTAGTAATAACAGTAATAATAGAAATGTATAAAGATGTATTTACCATACAAACAATTTTTTTTATCTAATATAGGTGGTCAACGAAGACATTGCGTTTAACTCAAAAGACCATGCAACTGATGGAAGTCAGCTAGTGTTGTCTGAAAATGTGAGTATTATTTGCATTGTTTCACTCACTGTATTTTTCTCTGTCTTATTTACATATGTGTTAATTAATGTTTTGTACTTTGCTGTTTTTTTAATTTTGATCTTGCTTTCTTTCAGAGCCAGATATTTTCATTTGACGCTAATTTTGGGTTATCACGAAAAAAATCTTCTGGAAAAAGCCCTGGCGAACCATTCCACAAAGGGCGGTACTTCATTGACCAAACGGATGTCGATGAGTTCGTTAAAAACTATAGTTGTCACACTAAGAAAGGAGCTGGGGTAAGTCATTCAGAGTGTAAGTTTGTTTGGAATTTAGAGGCTATTTATCATTTATCTGAGATCACGTGGTTAAGCGTTATTATTTTGGACATGTTTACAATAAAATTTGATGGTAAAAAAGGCATGTATCAACAGTCATTGAGATTGTGGTGTCAGAATCATATGGTGTAAGACTGAATCAATCATGTCGTTGTTTTACAGGACTGTAGTGACTTTCAGGCTGGAAGTCATAGATCGAAGTCCCGAACAGACAAGCTGGACGAGACAGCTGTGTTCGGCTGTGCTTGCAGCAGACATGAGTTTCCCCATCGTTTCTTCAGCCTGAAGCATGGTGAAAGGTTATAATGGACTCATTTCTTGATGACTTTTGTTTACTGTTTGAACAGTTCTCATATCTTGTGTTCTTTAAGGGGTTGGTCATACATGGCACAAATATGCATTTAAATATGGTAATAATAATGTGTTTTCAGATTGGGATATGCTGTCTGCCTTATGGAGAAACTTATGGAACAACATCCACAGAAAATTTACATCATGTATGACATTGCATGTGTTCTTTCTGCTCATCTAAAGGTCTGTGTATTTTTGTGTACTTAAAATGTTATTGTATGTATATATGTTTGGCAGGTATGTGGTGTATTTGCTGTAGTGAAAGTTAAACCCTCTTAGCCCATCATCAAAAATATTTCTATGTTTAAAAACATGGGCTTAAAATTTATGATTTTGAAGACGATAGTGAAACTGCATAGCCACGATCTCTGCCGGGTACGCCAGTAAACTGGCTCTTCGGACTCAGTGGGTTAAGAATAATTGTGTTTGCACTAATTTCTTTCAATAAAGGAGAAAGTCTGTGATATTCCTGAAATTTTTTTTTAGTAACAATGTATTGGTTTGCTTATGAGTAGGCCTGAGCGCAAAACATAGTTCTGATGAGACTCGGCTTCCATCAACATAAATGAACCAGTTTGGTGACATGAACATGAAAGACCTCCAGGAACAGGGTTCATTTTATGAAATCATCATTGTCACAGACTGACTGCCAACTGGCTTCAACATACCTTTAAATTCAGGAGTCTAAGATACTACTGGTTTTATTTTGATTTTTTTTAAATTATCATCTGATGTAAAAGTCTTTGTGGTGCACAGTTAAAGTAATGGTTGAAATGTATCAAATAATTATGTTGCAGAAAAGCAACAGTGGAGAGCTGCCATCAAACATACAATTTCTGTTGCCTATTTTCCACAGCTTTGGCCATAAGATGGCATGTCAGGTAACATCTACAGACAGGACCAGATTTCTTTTATGTATCATGATTCCAACAACCTATGGTCACTCCAAATGAGGGGTCCTTTTTAAAATGTATCACCCCAACAGCAGCAAACAGGAAGTAACAACGTTACATCATTGTGCTAACACTGAAAAACATGTAAATAAATGAAAAACAGTGAACAAATGTGAAAACTTCATCAAAAATAAACCATAAAGGTATTCACAAATGCAGTGGCTCATTTTCTTGTTGGCAACAGTCCTGTGGTACCAGTTAGGTCTTCATATAAAGCTACTGATATTTTTTTACAGCTAGAGTACGGACCACGAACAGCAGCTGGGATAGGGCTCACAGATGGAGAAACTGTAGAGCGCCTGTGGTCGTACCTCAGAAAATTTTCTTCAATTACGAAAATGATGACGCCACAGAGAAGAGTGGATTTGCTAACCGATGCACTCCTCCACTATGCTTCAAAGCTACGAAAGCGATTAGGTTAGTAAAAAAGAAAGTGTTTTTTCTTGTATTGTTTTTTTCTTGTGCAGTTTATTCCTATATTTTGTTTGATGGTTTGAGGAACAAGCTATATGACTCATGATTGCTGAGTCAAAAAAAGCAATAGGAAATCTTGATCATAATCCTGCATTATCATTTCTTGCATTCATTTGCACTCTTACTTGACCAGATTGGTTTGTCGTAAAAATATATTTCTGTATGGTTGACAGGCAAACATCTTGAGCAGAAATTCACAAAAGCAGAGACCACCAGACAAGACTCTGAGGGTCGATTTCAGGATCTGACACGGTCATTTCAGGGTAATTAGGCATGTTTGTTTTTCGATGCTTGTTTGCTATAAGCTATGACAAACCTTCCTCTTATCATCAGATGATTTTTGTAATTGCAAGTATTTTTGTTATTCATTTAACAGAACCTGTGGATGCTGCAAAGATTTTGCAATGGCGCCATGAAGAAAAAGCAGCGTGCAGGAAAAATGATGGTAATTTGTAGTACTTTTGTCAGTTGTGTTATTTTAGTAAGGAAAATTAGAAGACAGTGTGATCTAAAATAAGCTTTTTTTACTTTACTTTTCCACAGCCTAAATATGCACCAAGTTAAATGGAATTACAACAGAACACCTTGACTTGTCTAGATCAGTAATTGTTCAAGTCTGTAATGAATATGACTTCTTCTTTCTTGTCTATTTGTCAGTGTCTTCCAACGAGAAGGACAACTACATGATCACATTATTTCAACTGTATCAAAAACAGTAAGTTTCTCTCTCCAAAAAATGTATTCCCTCTGTCCCATAGTCAGGCAAGGCTAATTTTGTACACATGCAGCCAAGTTATAGCCATAACAAGGCTTTTTCATGTCTGTGGTCATTTAAAACCATGTTTGTTTCTTTCTTATCAGGGAAATATGTTTCATTTTGTGCTTTTCATTTGACCTGTTCAGGTATGTATAGAGAAGAGAATAAGTGACAGTCACGCATGCAGTAATACAAATTGCTATCTTGTGCAGGTCAGCTTCTGGACCTTCAGAAGAGTCTGCTGAAAGCAGCACTGAACTAAGTGTGTACGTAGACTTTTTCCCCTTGTGATACTACATGAGAAAATAACAATGTATGGTTGGTCATTTTGTATCTGTTAATAACATGAAATGATCATCTGAAATGCAGGATTAGATGTACAAGTTGTATCACTAATAATCAGACCTGTAACTGTGACATTGCATTACAATTTTTATCTACCTTCCACATAGACTGGCAGCCAAGGTTACAAGGCTCGAAAACCAGCATGGCTTCGTGCAGCCCTCAAAAGACAGCAGCCAATACAAAGAAATGCTCACATCAGCTGTTGTGTGCAAACGAAAGTTGGTCCTCGAGCAGATGAGGGCAGTGTCTTCCGAAAGAAGCTACAGTCTGATGCAGCTGGCAGAAGCTCGTGAGTAAACATCTTACCTTCTCACTGGTTTTCCAAAGGGGCAAACATGATTGCTCAGGCTTAAGTCAATCAAAGTACTCATGGTAATTTAAAGTAGCTATTACTCCTACTTTGCATGTGGGGAGAGAGAAGAGAAATCTGGAATTTTGTCTCATGTAGATATGTATCAAACACCACTGTATTTTCTGTGTCACTGCTCTTATCCAAAAGTAAATAAATACTTAGTAAACTAGCAAAACATAAACAGACTTCATACATGTGATGTCACATTTTCAGGTGGCCAGGAAATGGCCAAGAGAATGAGTGGTGTTGTGACCAGACACAATAAGAGATTAAAGAGTCTTCTCACCACCTATAACAACTTTGCTCCTGTGGAAGGACTTGAGACTCTTCCTGCAACTCTCCAGTTTGCAGATGTTGCTGACAGAGGAAGTTGGGTGTATGGTGTTGTTCCCGAAACATCAGCAGTAAAAAGAAAAGTCATTCAGCTGTCTGATCTCATGATCAGATGTGCTGAAGAGAAAGGGTTGCTCAAAAGAGATGCAGCAGCAGCCCATTCCTGGTACAAACTCAAGCAAAGACAGTGCCAGGAACATCTTGATAGATTGCCAAATCTTTCTCAATATGACCGTGGCTGCCGTGCCTTGATATTTCAACACATGTTTCACTTTGAAAACATGTTGGGTGAATTGGAACTATTAACATTTGCTGAGTTCACTGCACTTCCTAAGCCAGCTTTGCAGTTCCTGTCAGCACCTCATGAAGTTCCTTCTGTCGATACAGACGTGCAAGAGCTGTCAGAGCTGGAACTCGAAGAAGTGATGTTCCTGCTTCAGCAAGGTGAAGAAAATCTGGAGGAAGAATCGGACGATGAAGAAAATGTGGATGAGTGATGTATTTTTCCTTCTCCAAGATTTGTGTACAATGATGTATCTTCCAAGATTTTTACCTGCCTGTGACTTTCACCACAAGTATAGATTTAGCCTCGTCCCATTTCTGTATGAACATTTTGGTGTATGTAAAGCAGCTGAGCAAGTGTTATTACTAGAAATAAATTGTCATTTGCGAACACTAATTTGTGGAAAATTTATTTCTAGTAAGCATATACCAAAACGTTCGTACAGAAATGGGATGAGGTTAAACCTATACATGTGGTGAAAGTCACAGGCAGGTAAAAATCTTGGAAGATACATCATTCATCCAGATCAGACTCATTGTCCGATTCTTCCTCCAGATTTTCTTCAGATTTACCCTCGGCTGTTTTCAAATGTCCAGTTTTCTTTCTTATGATATTTCTACATAGAGCAATCAAAAATGCTTAGAATAACTTGTGTACATGAAAATTGTTTTTGGGTTGATATGGAACACACTTTATCTTGAACATGTGCTCCTCATCATTTGGATTATCAAGGCACAGTGCAGTGAACTTTTAATTCTGGTGGTAAATGAAGTGCAAATCATACTACACACAAAAGTGATTCAAAATTATTTAACTACTGCCTTGTATTATGGGAACATTTTAAGTATTTAGTAACAGTCTTCCTACTTCTCACAACAGCAATTCTTGTTGCTCATTTCACACATTTCTTGTTGTCTGCTGATATTTCCAGATTCACATCATACACCCAGCTTCTTCTATGACGTAGATCTGCCTTAAAAATATTCTAATGTTGTGATTGCAAATTTTTGTGTATGTTTGGCTTGCTGAAATGCACTTACTACCTTGTAAGTAGAATTTGTTACATTGCTTGTTGGTTTTTCTCTATAACTTTCCACACTTTCAAGTTATATTTATTCATTGGGATTGTTGTCAGTATTGACAATTTTTGCATGGAGTGCAATCGAATGCACATGCACTTTTTTTTATTAACTGTCACCCTACTGAAATAAAATGATTTTATCAAGTTCTGTTTAAAAGCATAACAGTTAAACTTGACCTTTTCAGGTCAAAAAAGAATACCTGCCCTTATCCCCAATAATTCTCTTTTCATTTTAACCACTAGACCAAAATTTTCACAAATAACAAGCATTGTGGCAGATATGACCCAATTTTATTACTGTATGCACTGTTACTGAATGTTGCTACTAGGCAACACAAATGTCATACACACAAGCCACAAGATAACTTTCAGCAGCAAAAACAAGCCATTACAGTATATACATATATACCTCCGGTTCAAGATGAGGCAAATACAAGAGAAGTACTGATCTCAGTCCTGGAGCAAAGTAGGATAGCAGTAAGAATATCTGACAAATATTTGATGCATAGGCCTAAGTTAAAAGATTTTGATATAAAAACCATTGTTGATTATGTTTCTTTTTTCTGTTAAGCTTGTAAAAAGCATCCTTTTCTATGAAAAATTTGTTTTGTTCCTAAAATTCCATTTTTCACTCTTTAGATTGCATCGAGCTATGTGTGTTGATGTCTTAATGAAAGTTAGCACATTTGCTTGTTGATGTGCCTTAAGCCTGTTACAGGAGAAAACCCATACAACTTCTTGCATAATTATTTTAATTTTGTAATATGAAAGTTGTGAATTTTTTATGTAACTGTGTGAATATAAGATGGTAACGGCTTGGGCTGTGTAGGATATGATGTTATGAACTCATTATTTGGTATACACTGCTGCTATTGTAATTATGTTGTAAGTGAATATATGAAATTGTAAAGACATTATAAATGTGGATGGTAATAAGTTTTTTAATTTGGTCTCTGTGATCATATTCTTTTTTGGGCATGTGTTTGTGCAAACGTGCTCTTCAGGGTTTTTCATAAATGTAATAAACAATTGTCATTGGCATTTTGGCTAGCTTTGTATGTTTTTGATATGATACACAATTATTGTGTGCCTATTGCTTTATATCTTGCCTATCCAAGTAAAGAATGAAGGATGACCATTTTCATGTCATGCCAAATAAATACTACTGTATCATATAATCTTGTATTTCTTGTCTTCATTCCATGGTTCATCTTGTCATGTCATGCCCAAAGACAGGTCCAGTCATAGAGTAAGCAGTTAGCTTGTCATCGGATGCCTGGTTGAGGAAATGACGTGTTTTAATGTCTGGTGTTCATAGCAGTACCTAGTGTTGTGCCTGTCTTCTGCACTTGCGCTTTAAGGCAGCAATGGTTGGTTCAGAGGTGGTGGTGGGGGGATTGGTGTTTTACGGCAAGTCAGCAACTAAGGCTAGACAACGGTAAGGCAGTCAGCCCTGTAAACAGATGCCACATACAGAGAAAAAACAGCGCGCTTGAGACGAGAGCTGAACCCAGGACAGCCAACCTTCACTGTATTGGTGACAGGCGCTAACTGCCCTCTGCTATAGGAGGAAGAAAATGACAATCTGCTACGCTAACCCTAACCATAACCTTCAGCTCGAAAAGAGCGTGCTCTTAGCCCTTAAGACAAGAACGAGACATATAGAACATATAAAGGACGGCAAAATAAACGGCAGTAGTGATGACTGATAAAAGATGACTAATGAAAGAGAAACGCAAGGGGGAATCGGAAAACAAGAAGTAAGAGATCATGATTCTGTAGAGGAAGACGAGCAATTAAGGGAATAGCATTGTGTAGACCATTGCTGGGAGTAATGCTCAAAGAAAACGTGTGTCTTTATTGCACTTTTTACGATTCAATGGCAGATACAGGTGGCGGATATGGAAGCGGATAAAGTTCCATCGGTTTGCTGCACAGTATCTAAAACTCACGTCATCATATGTGGTTCTATGTTCTGGAACCCTAAGTATAACCCTAAAGCCTGACCCTAAGCACTGGTGACACAGCATAGACCTAAACCTTAACTCCTGGGGACAGAATAACCCTAACCCTAGTGACACACCCTCTCTGATTCCTAACAATTGTGAAACAGCATAACCCTAACTCTAAATCCTCCCTCTAGTAACAACCAAACTCGAAACCCTAACCCTAGTCACACATCATAACCCTCACCCTCATCCTTACCCATAACCACTAACCCCAAACATTAACCCTCACCCTAACCCTAAAACCTAACCCTAACCCTAAATCCTAACCCTAGGGACACCGTAACTCTAAGCCCTCATCCTAGTCCCACGGCATAACCCCAACCCTGATGACACATCGCAACCCTAAATCCTAACAATGTTTTATGCTTTCGTATAGACCTGCCCTCCATAATCTGTTCGTGACACTGGAGCAAATGAAGTCTGGTACCCTTCTTAAGCGCTTCTCACCTCACGTAAATTATGCGTTACGTCATTTAGCGCGATGCCGACGCAAGCGGAAAGCACTAGGGTCTACTCACACTCGCTATACTCACCACAATCGCGAACCTACTCACTCTCTCATATTGCACACATCTGTGACAGTGCCCGAGGAGCCTGTTCGTACAGTGCTAATCTCCTACAGTGAGCGCAAAAGCGTTTACTCTGTTCAGAGCATGGTTAATTGCCACCTAGGATGATGCAGAAACCCTCTCTCTTAACAGTGAAGCGGCGCAAGCATGTCTGGCACAGTCATGTAATCTAGATCGAGAATATTGTCTAAAATCGTCCTTCATGGTATCTTGGATGGGAAACGTAGGTAGACACCGATGTCCAATGCAGAGGAAATGGTTGGTCAAAGCTTGGATGGGTTTTCCACCTCACCATTACCTAAGACAGGCTGCGATTTAGCAGCCGCTGCATCTACGAGCCATGCTGCGCCCTTCGTCCCCATTACGACACTGGCCATCTCTCATACAACTTAATGTCTAGAAGTTACCAACCCCCACCCACCTTCCCGCCGGAGTGCTGATCCGCCCCTGAAAACAAATTCCGGATTAATATGTGATTGTGCTGTGTGCTATGCGGTGCTGCTGCTGTGTAATATGTGATTGTGTGTATACACGCGCGCACCTCAAGGCTGTTTGATCCCCGCTTCTGTTTATTCTGTATACCAACAGTTGTCGCATTAACCATGAGGGTCAATACCTCGTCTAATTCTCTGATGACACAGGACTGCTGTCTCTCCGTAGCGGGCCAGCAGATACCCATGGTGTAGCTTTGATGAGAATTTCTGAGAACTTAATGTGAGTAAGACCAAAGAGATGGTCTTTGATTTCCGTCGAAATTCTTCACCAAATCCCGTAAGTGTTGTCCACGACAAGGAGGTGGGAATTGTTCCTGCTTTTAAATAAATACCTGGGCATGATCTTCCACAGGCGACTTAACTGGGATGTCAACATCCAACCTGTCGTGAAGAAGGCTCAGCAGCGCCTCTACCTTCTCCGGAAGCTGAAGTTTTTCTCTGTCTCCCACCAATTTCTTCAGCTTTTTTACAGATCGCACATAGAGAGCGTGCTGTCCTTCTCGTTTATCTGTTTCTA
Source organism: Marisa cornuarietis (assembly GCA_004794655.1). Classification (NCBI taxonomy): domain Eukaryota; kingdom Metazoa; phylum Mollusca; class Gastropoda; order Architaenioglossa; family Ampullariidae; genus Marisa; species Marisa cornuarietis. Next base: position 421,602 of record SMMW01000528.1, read on the forward strand.
CAACAGTTTATCGGTGAAGGACAAGAGCAGCCTACATCGTGTGATATCCACCTGCTCAAAAGTCATTGGGACAGCCCAAACTACTCTTCAGTCTCTATATAACAGGCAGACATTTCTGAGAGTGTCTGCACTTCTTCGTGATGACAGGCATGTCCTCAGATGTTCTGTTTATCTACGTACATATCATATGTGTACATATGCCTACTTCATGCTTCTCTGCATCTTGTGCTCACAATGTATTTAATGTTTATTATATTACATGTATGTTTGGTTACTGTGTCATGAACACGGACTAAAACCCACTCCATTCCTCAGTCCAGCATACCAGACTGTCACTTTCTTCCTCTAAACCGAACATTGCTGCCCGAAAGCGCCAGAGCAGAGGATACTCTGAAGACCAGACACCAAAACACCTCCTTTTCTCAACCATCATCAACTTTAGACATAGCAACAACCCACTGATATGTCCGCCGAACTCAAGGGAATCATTCAAGGACAAGCTACCAGTAAGAACTGCGTTCTCTATGACTTGACCTGGCTTTCAGCACGACACACAGCAAGATGAACCATGGAATGAAGATTATATGATACAGTATGCTTGCTCTTATTTGACAAGCCATGAAAATGATCATCTTTCATTCTTCAGTTGGATAGGCAAGATATAAAGCAATAATTGAGACAATTTTTTTATTCTATCAAATACATAAAAGGGCACTAAAATGACAATTCTTGCATTTATGATGAATCCGGGAGAGCACTTTTGCACAAACACATGCCACAAAAGAATTTAATCATACAGACCTATTAAAAATGAATAACCACCCACATTTATAACCTATTTACCATGTCATACATTTAATTAGAATATAATTGCAATACCAAATAATCAGTTCATAACATATCCTCATTAATACCCACACAACCCAAACCCACTACTATCTCATATTCACACAGGTACACAACAAGTGTCACAACCTTCATATTACAAAATTAAAATAATAATCATACAATACGATATATAGGTTTTCTCCTGTAATAGGCTCAAAGCATATCAACAAGAAAATGTGCTTCCGTGCAGACACCAACACCATGAAGAACACACAGAGCATCATGTAATCGACAGCTACTAAAGAGGGAAAAATAATCAACAATGGCTTTTATATGCATCAAATATTTGTGAGACATTCTTGCTGTTATCAATTTTTCTCCTGCATTTGCCTGATCTTCTCTGGGAAGTGTGCATAAATATACATACTGTAATGAACTGCTTGTTTTTGCTACTGAAAGTGACCATATGCCTTGTGTGTATTAGGTTTGTTTTGTCTGTCTTTTTTATTTATTTTCAGTCCCACAATGCCAAATATTGTATTTCTCCTGTGTATCATCAGTATACTGTCTACTGGTATATTATACGTATATTAATGTCCATGGTGTATGTGTATGTACATTATGAAATTAAATACAAAAGGAAAAGAGTTTAAGTACCCAGAAAGAAGCCCCATCAGTCAGCTTTGTTAAACAGATGGCACATGTCAATTAAAACTGTAAGTCTTTAAAGTACAAAATGCCCAGCAGCAGACAGTGTTGGAAAACACCTCAAGCATCATCAGTAACAAGCTGCTGTAGTCTGCTACTGATTGTTAGGTCTGCTTTTCTTCCTGAAACATTAAGTTA